>QLSR01001487.1:480291-531536 GCA_031780015.1 Citrullus colocynthis
CCATATTTCCAATCTCCTCATATCTTCTTCTTCTTCTTTTTCTTTTCTTTTTTTTTTTTTTTCTTTTTAATTTTCTTTTTCCATTTTTTTACCATCTTTCCAATCTCCTAATATTTTATTCTTCCTTTTTTTCCAATTTTTTTCCATCTTTCCCATCTCCTCATATTTTCTTTTTCTATTTCTTTTTCTTTCGTTTTCTTTTTCAAGTTTTTGTTTTCATCTTCTCAATCTTCTCATATTTTATTTTTCCTTTTTGGATTTGAAAGTGTACAATTTATAAGTGACTTAACACGAACAAGTCAATTATCAAGTTTGATTATTATAATGAATTGTTAAATATAAATAGCACATGAAAATTGATTTGAAAGAAACTAATTTTTTTAGACCTCAAATTTGCACCATTTTTAAAAACATTTCTTAAAAGTTAGAAATAAGAAACAAGAATAGTTATTAAACAAGTTTATTTCTCAAAAAATGAGAAATGAGAACGTTATCAAACGGGCCAATAGTTATTTTTTTCTTTTCTTTTTATTGGACCTTAAAAGTATGAAATCTATCAGTAATAAATTTCTATCACTGATAGACTGTGATATCTCTAATAAACTAAGTCTATTATAGTCTATCAATGATAGGCTTCTATTGCTGATAAACTACTTCAATCAGCGATAAAAATTTATGACTTATAGACTTTTATCAACTAATGTATACTAAATTATTAATAAATACTCAAGACAAAACTAAAAGTCTAAAACTAATAGAATCTATTAGTAGCTATCAATGATTCATTATTATGACATAATAATATAAGTCTATTAGTGATAGCTATTAATATACATATAACTTAGTCACTCAAAGAATTTTATCATTGATTGGAGAATTTACTCGTTATCACTCATGTTTTTAACTGCTAGAAAAGAATTCACTAAATATTTGTGTATCGGTAATATCAATTATCAATGATACTAGTGATAGGACTTAGAACATCAGTCATATTTATGTATCGGTAATATCGAACTTAGGTAGATATTAGTGATAGAAGTCTATTGTTGATAATCATGTTAAAAGTTTCTCAATAATAGCCATTGATAACTTTGAGTGTTAATGTTTCAAAATTGATAGTTATTAATGAAAGTCTATTAGAAATAACCACAAATATTTTCTACCATTGATAGCTTAATTTATCATTTATAGCCAACCTAGTGGAATTAATTAATAAAGTTGAATCTCGAACTAAAGTGTAAGTAGTATGCCTAGACGCTATCACTAATAGCATGTTATCAGTGATAGAAACTATCAACGATAGCATGTTATTTAATGGTAAAAATGAATGACAAAAGTTATCTATAATAGCATGTTATTAGTGATAGAAGCTATCATCGATAACCACGATATAAGTGATATCAGTGATAGAAATTAGGTGATCATATCCATATATCAATGATATAAAAGTCAATTCCATTTGATGAAAGTCTATCATTGATAGCCACTACTAAAACCTATCAGTGATAGCCATTAATAGAAACTATTAGTGATATGACTTAGGTAGATATCAATGATAGTCACTTATAAACCTCTCATTAATAGACTTCTATCACATATAACTTTAAATGTTAATCTTTGAAAGTTGATAGTTTCCTTTCAAAGTTGATAACTACTTATAAAAGTCTACTATTGATAACCACTGATGACTTTAAGTGATAATATTTCAAGTCTGGATTCCAATTGATGAAAATGTATCAACTAATAAATGATAGCAACTTGAAAACTAATATTTCAAGTGTTACTATTTCACGGTTGTATTAATATTTCTCAAATTGAAAGTAGAGCATTGATAGTTGCTATTAGTGATAACTTTCAATTTGAGAAAATCAGAAGAAGAAGCGTGAAATGGCGGGATAAACATGGGCTTTTTAGTCATTTACCAATATGACTATCACTGATAGTTGCTATCAGTGATATTTGGTCCTAATTTTGTGCTATATCCATAATATGTTTTTCTTTTTGGGCCTGATGCTATTTGTGCAACCAGCCCTAAAAAATTATATAGATATCATATTTTTTTTCATATAGGTACTTTCATTTTTCTCATATATTTTTCCAATTCCTGCACCAATTTTCTCAGCAACAAAAATCAAAATCAAAATTTTATGTTAAAACATTCTAACAAATTCTCACAAAATCCCAAAATCAAAATCTCCCCTTAAAACACACCTAAACGAGTCAAATTAAAAAAAAAAAAAATGTATTTGGCTATTAACACACTAAACTACTAACATACAACCTTGTTAGAACATTTAAGTCCTAAAATCACTTTGGTGTTTTCATTATTATATCTTTATTCCTATTATAGTCTACATACCTAACTGAACTATGCAAATTAATTTTATTTAGTATTCTTTTGTCAAACTATTAACAAAAAGGGGAGTAAGAAGGTGTTGAAAAAGAGGGGAGAAAAAAGAGGAAAAATAGATAAATGAAACGATATTAGCGGTCTCTGTTCATATAATAGCAAGGTATCTTTTGAATTTTTTTTTTTCTTTTGTAAGTTCAAGGGAATTTTTTACACAAAACACTAACGATTTCTATCCAAAACTAATAGTAAGGATATTTTTTAACTCATTTAGAAAATTTAAATATATATTTAAAATTTTTAAAAGTTAAAAAGAAATTTTTGATACAAAATATAAAGTTTAAAGGTATTTTTTTTTATATAATTTAGTGATAAACAAAAGGTGGGGTTACAATATGGTAGCTTTCTTATAAAGACAGAAGACAAACAAGACGACATAGAAAGAAAAAAGAAAGTAAAAAAAAAAAAAAAGGAGAGAGAAGGGGGAGNNNTAATTCGTTTATTTTCTTTTTTTACAAAAAAAAAAATATTATTATGAAAATGAATTTTTAATTGGTGATGGGTCCCACCCAATTACTCGGGTTTTGACCATGTTCGTACTGCCCCGAAGGCGTAGGACGCAGAGAATTGAAAACAAATCTCTCACGCTCGCATAGGGAGCGTGTCTCCACCGCCGGAAGAGATACTCTTCATCTTTTTTTCTTTTTCTTTTTTGAAATCAATCTAAGCTTTTTTTTTTTTTTTTTTTTTTTTTTTTTTTGTAAAGCGTGGAAAAATGAAAAACTTAGATGATCGTTTCATGGGTTTATGGTTTATGTCCAATAATTTTGATGGGTTTCTTCCCATTAGGTCAAGAAATTTTTATGAATTTTGTGTACTTCCATATTTGGAGTTGAAGACAAGATGAAAAAAGAAGGGCAAAAGAAAGAAGGAAAGGATAGGGATTAAGTGTTGAGTTTTGAAGTATATGCATTCAATTATGAAGGTTTTTTTTTTTTTTTTAGTGGTATGGTTATTGATAGGTATGGAGATTTAAATAAATTTCTACATATCGATTAACAAATTAATATATATTTTTTATTAGAATAGAGGTAGAAGGATTCAAACCATAGACTTTTTGTCGTTTACACATACTAGTTGAGCTATACTCAATTTGATATTCAACAAATTATTTTATGATTGACAGTTATGAATTTCTAATTTGTAAAAAGAAAGACTTGAGTTTACTAAATTGAATATATGATTTAGTAACTATCCTAAAATGTCAAGGGATTTATAGATACCTCTTGATTTGATCCTATTAGCAATATTTTAGACAATTTCTAGTACTTCAGGAGTTGTGATCATGTTGGCCAAAGAAAACTTATCAGAGAGTATATATATTATAACCCATTAATTTAAACTTTTGAATAATCTATAACAATGATATTTGTGTCAGAGTGAACTTAGCTTATAACCTTCTTTTCTAATGATGAAGGTTCCATCTCTACATCATCTCCGCAGTATAAAACATAAATATTGATATTCATGATTGTGTGACAATGACTAAGTTATAGTGGACGGTTCAGTAGTGATGAATGGAAGAAATTGGTAATTTGAAGAAGCCGCATCATCACACATTGATCCTTGACCAATACAGAAAGCCTAAAAATGGCGACGAGGTTTGGTGTTCCAAGTGCCGTAAACCATGACATCCGCCGGCCTTCAGTTGCTCCGACTCCGACTGCAACTTCCATATCCATCAATCTTGCATCGACCTTCTTCCCCAAATCCACACACCTTTCCATCCCCATCACGTCTATCTCTCGTCCTCACCAACACATTCTGCAAATGCTGCGGCCAGAAGCCCTCTGGAAAATCTTACTCCTGCCCTAAATGTGATTTCGTCATCGACCTACAATGTCTCATCGCCGACACCAAAGCCACCGGCTTAACCAAAATCCCCGGCGGTGACCAATGTCCGCATTTCGCCCATCCCCATTCATTAACCTTTCTACGACAACATTGGGGGAAAAACAGAATCGTTGTTTGCTCTGTGTGCCATCTGCGTATTAAATCAGGTTCTGATTCTATTTCTACTTACTTTTGCTCTCACTGTGATTCCCACTTTCATTAACAATGTGCTGAATTGTCTCGTGAGAGTCTAGATCTTCGTTATCATCAACACCCATTGTTTCTTTTTGCTCGATCATTTGAGAGTAGCATTATTTGTAACAACTGCAGAAATAGTTGCTTCAAATTTTTCTACAGTTGTCCACCCTTTAAATTCAATCTTCATGTATCGTGTTTATCCTCATTCCAACACCAACATGGCTTCGTTAAACTCCACAAGGTATTTCCTTATACATGTCAAATTTGTGGCAAGAATTCTGAGGCTGCAGTTCCTTGGTTTTGTAGCATTTGCCATCTTTTCGCGCATAAAAACTGCGCCGAGCTACAAGCCATTCTCCATGCGTTTGATCATCGTCATCCTTTGAGTCTAACGTTCTCTGGTCATCGAGATATCTGCAAAATCTGCAATGAAAAGATAAACATGTCGTTTGCTTCGGAGTTGCGGTTACGACGCACATTTGAATTGCGCTAAGAGTCGAGAAAAACAAGAGATGAAGGAGGGAACAATGCTGACAGAAGAAGAAGTTGATGTTGGGATGAACAAAATTCTGCATTTTAGTCATAAGCATGAGTTGAATCTTTGGCCGGGGGAGGATAATAAGGTTTGTAATGGGTGTATGCAATGCATAGTGACTGAATGTTATGGTTGTTCAAAGTGTGGCTTCTATTTGCACGAAGAATGTGCAAGATTTCCAAGACGATACAGAAATTTCTCGTTTCATTCGCATGAGTTGAATATGGTTTATATTCCAGATTTTATGTTCTCATGTGGTGTTTGTCTTCAATATTGTTAAGGCTTTGCCTATCATTGTGAAGAATGCAGCTATGCAATCGACATTCGATGTGCTGCAATTACATTCCCATTTACACATACAAGTCACAAACATCATCCCCTGTTTCATTATAGAGATAAAGGAAAACATAAATGTGGGGGTTGTGGAGAAGGGTTGAAGAACAAATTGGTGTTTGGATGTGATGATTGCAACTTTTATTTGGATGGAAAATGTGCAAATCTGCCACTTGCAGTAAGAAATAGGTTTGATGAACATCCTTTAAGCCTGACGTTTGTGAACAAAGATGAGGAAGGTGATGATGAAAATTACTGTAATATTTGTGAAGAAGAAAGAGGAAGAAATGAGTTGTTATACTATTGTAAGACGTGCTGTTTTGCTGCACATTTGAGGTGCGCTCTTGGAGATTATCCATTTCTAAAGTCTGCAAAGTTTGAAGGTCATAGGCATCTGCTGAATTTGGTGAAAGAAGGTAAGACGGGGTACTCTGTTTGTGGTGCTTGTGCTGATTCTTGTGAAGGAAATTTGGCTTTAGAATGTGGGTATTGCATTTGCAAATTTAATGTGCATGCATTTGGGCTGTGTTACCACAAGCTACTTACACAGGGCTCAATAACTTTCGCCATGCCTTCCCTTCACTCTCGTTCACTTCCCCTCTACTTGGACCCAATTCAAAGGTAAACAAAAAAATCTGTGACTTCTTGGTCTCGATTGCAATTTATGCTTTTAATTGTTACAAATGATATACATACATACATACATATATATATATATAGTATGACATTTTCTTGGTTGATATGCAGAAAAAGGAGCAAGATGATAATGTTGTTGGAAGGAGGAGAAGGGAAGCGAGGTGGTTGGAAGGAAAGAGGGTTCAATGGAATTAGAGTTCATGGTGAATCATGGACGATGGGATGATTCCATTCAGAGACAATATGAGGAAAATGAGAAGTCATTAGAAGAAGAAGAAGAAGAAGAAGAAGAAGAAGAAGAAGATGAAGAAGAAGATGATGACGTGGAGATCAGGAATGTTGGCATGTCATTAGGAGAATATGGAGGATTTGAAGGGGAGTATTGGGATGATGCAGCCTTCTCTTCAATACACAAGTTGGTGATTACTCGTGAAAAAGCCATCAACTCCATACGCATTAAATATCACCAAAATGGACGGTCTGAAAGGCACGGCGGAAATCGAGGTCTCACATCTACGGTCAGTAACTTTTATTTCAAGATTTCCATTTTAATAGATTGGTGAACTAAAATAAATAAATAAATAAATAAAATAAAGGGAAAATGTTACACTTTTAGGTCTAATGTTACACTTTTAGGTCTAGTCCGACAACCATTTCAAAATATTATTTCCACTTCAACATTTTTTTTTTTTTTTTTAGGTTTTATTAATAGTTTTAAAAATCAAGCTAAATTTTGAAAATTAAAAAGAATAACTTTTAAAAATTTATATTTTTTTTTTTTAAATTTGGCTAAGAATTCAACTATTTAAGAAAGATGCAAATCATTGTAAGTAAGAAATGTGGAAGAAATAAACTTAATTTTCAAAAACAAAAACCAAATGGTTACCAAACAAAGCCTTAGTTTTTATGTTTTGAGTTTGGTGGCTTTGTTTTAATTTAGTCATTAGGTTTCAATATTTACATTTTAATCTGAACTTTTTTTTTTTAACTTATTATACACTTTCAATCTTAACGATTAATGACTATCATTAATTTTAAAATATTATAATTATTTAAGTTTTAGTGTAATTGTTTTAAATGCAAACCTGGTAGAAATCTTTTTAAATATAACAAAATGTTACTGTCTTTCCGTGATAAACAATGATAGATACTAATAGACATCTATTAGTGATTGATGTATGTTAGTGTTTATCACTATCTATAAAATGATAGACATGAACGTTCTGCTATATTTTTAATTAATTTGACTCATTTTACTATATTTGAAAATAAACCTAAGTTTCACTAACTATTTTAAAGTAATTGTTAGACATTAATGTCAAAGACTTAAAGTGAGTATTTAGGTTAAAAGCGTATAAATCTTGAAATGTAGAGACTAAAATGAAACAGAATTTAAACATTTGCAATATTTTTTGTCGAGTAGTTCTCTGCTATTAATTCCTTGTTTACAATGGAATTGGGTGGTGAAAGCACCAAAAATAATTACAAAAATTTCAGGAGGTTATTAAAATTTGCTAAAATATAAGAAGAAAGTAAATATAAACATAAGATGGGAAATTAAGTTCGGATATTTTAGAAACTACAAGTAGAGTTACATATTAAGCCTTATAAAGAGAATAAATTTCAGGTGGATCTTGAACATCCAGATGAGTACCTGATTTCAATAGTTGGATACATTGGTTACTATGGACAACACTATGTGATTCGATCGTTGAGTTTAGAAAGCAACAAAATAATTTATGGGCCATTTGGTAGTGAAGAAGGAACACGATTTGTGTTTCCTACTAGTGGGGCTAAGATTGTTGGTTTTCACGGTACATCTGGTCTTTACCTTCATTCTATTGGAATCAAAGTCTTCCCCATTCAAAGCAACCTCAAAGCCACACCTCTGTAATCATATGATCTATTATACCTTTTCATATTCAATTAAAATTTGTATTGCTTATACTTTTAATATATGTTTTCATTTTCCAAAATTTCATCCCCATACTTACAAATTGTTAATTTGGAGAAGGGACCATTTTCCTACCTTCATTTTAACTAACATTTTGTAAACGAGAATCAAAATGATTACTTTTTGTGTCACGAATTCTAATTTTGTTTCATAATTAATTGATCTTACATTAAAAAGGTTAAAAAACTTCACAATCTTTATATGGTATATGCATATGTCTTTTTTTCATTGTTAATTGGTTTTGAGATGAAACTTTGCAAGTTCAAGATTTAAATTTTATGTTTAATGTAACCATAAAGTTTTAAATTCATGTCTAGTAAATTCATGAATTCTAAAAGTTTTAGAAATTTTAAATGACAAAATTGTTGAAAATATTCATAAATAATAGCAAAATATCATAGTCTATCTGTGATAGACTACTATTTATGTCTATTATGTCATAGATAGACACATATAGTAGTTTATCGCAATTTATCACAAATGGACAATAAAATTTTGCTATATTTATTAGTATTTTGGTTCAATTTTTTTATATTTGAAAACGACCATTTATAATTCAAAGATTTATTTTATTTTATTTTATTATTCCATTGTGTTGGGGGAGGGAGGTGGATTCGTTGGGAGAGAAGAAGATGGGAAAGATGAATCTTTTATTTTAAGGTAGATTGTACAAACTTTTATACCAATTGAACTATGTTGATGTTAAAGTAAGTACTTCTTTCATTAACATTAGAAAATTATTTCTAATATAGGATTTTTAACAACAAACCTCTATATGATGTTTTTAAATATGTTGCTTGTTGACAATATAATGAACGGACACCTCATAATAAAAATTTTACACACTAAAAAGTTACTAGTTCTACTACAATAGTATACATGCATGCCTTTGTAGATTCTACGCAAGGAATAAAGGGAAGTGTAGGGAGATAAAAGAAAAGCATTGATATAGAAAGGAATCCAATATATCAAAAAGATAAATGGGGAGAAGGTGTGTTTTGGGCTTGGGATGAGATATCCATATCAAATTATTAAAGTTAAAACAATTTCTTGTGCTGGTTTTTCATGTAAATAACTATTCATGAGACTATAGCACAATAATGACTATTTCATGATAATCTTTTGAATGTTGATTATGAAAAAAATGACATCACTCGCCACTCAAGCACAAATTTATTAATATGCAAATATCAAAATAGACAATCTAAACTCAATATACAGAAGTTGGTAATCTAATTTGGTGAACAACTACCTACATCTGGGGGTGTGCCAGAAAAAATAATCCGCTAATATTAAAGAGTCAAGCAATTACAACGTAATACTTATCTGCAAAGTAATGGCGTTTACAGTGACACACATAAAACCTAACTCACAAAATACCTAGACTCCCATAGATGTGAGACTCTCTCTCAACAAACACTTAGGCTGCCACTAAGCAAGCTAATATTAGTGTAGAACACTGCAACTTCCAGCAGTGCATGAGACTCCCTCTTGAACAATGTTATCTTACCTTTTCTCAGTGAACTCTCTTCGTTGATGTATCTTAGGTACACCCTAAGATGGAGAACTCCTTTAGGCTCACTTTAAGACCAAGAATCCCTTCTCAAAAGCAATGCCTTAGACTCCCTCTAAGACAACAATGCTTGAACAAAGAAAATATTTGGGAGAATTAAATTAAACTACATGCAGAATAATATTTCAGATAATTAAAGAAAGAAAAAAGACTATAGGATAACATCTTTTTGAGACAACAACTTAGACAACCAAAAAATAATCATGGACACCTTAAACAAATATAAAAACAATCATCAAATCAAATGAAATCTGTAAGAGAGACTCATTAATCTATTTTATCCTTTAACAACAACCAGTAGATGTAAAGTTAAAAGTGGAAGCAGGTCACACCCACCATACATGGTAAGGACTTTACAGAATAACAGAATTATGATGATAATTTTTATAGATAATCCAATTAAAATTGAAGTGTGTGCGATGAGAGTTTGTTGAAGCATATAAAAGGAGGGCGGTAGGAAGAATTAAAAAATAAAATAAAATAAAATAATATAATGGTAAAGAATGAATGAGAGTTGTATAAGGCAATGGCGGCAGAATTAGATCAGAGGAATGTGGCCACCGTATTGTCATTAGGAGAGGAGGGGGGCGTTGGAGGTGGAAAATGGGACGACGGAGTCTTCTCATCCATAAAACAAGTTGATATTGTTTATGATTATAATTACATCATTTCCATTCGCACTGAGTATTGTGATGACAATGGAAACTCAATTTTGTCAGATAAGCACGGCGGAAACGATGATGGAACACTCAACAAGGTACATAACTTTCTACTTATTTAGGGAGACTGACAAATTCTTTTTTAATTTCTTATGTTTTATTCTTGTAGTTACAATTAATTGATTAATTTATTTCAGGTCCTTCTTGATTATCCAAATGAATACCTAGTTTCAATCCATGGATATATGGGAGACAATGATAGTTATGATGGACACTACGTAATTCGATCACTGACTTTTGAGAGCAACAAAAGGAGCTTTGGACCATTTGGTCGGAAAAGAGGAACAACGTTTTGGTTTCCGACCACTGGCCTGGTTAAGGTTGTTGGTTTTCATGGTAAATCTGGTTGGTTTCTTGATTCTATTGGGATTAAAGTTGTTCCAGTTCACAACAACACCATAATCTCTAGTGTGGAAGGAAACATAAATCTATAAATCCATAAATATATAAAATAATGTATGTATCTATCTATATAAATAAAAGATGGTTGACTTCAAATCTTACTATCGAGCATGTATTAAAAAATGAGCAAGCCATGATATGTATATTACTATTTTGTTATTAATTAAAATAATAATAATAATAATAATTAAAAAAATCTTACATTGAGTGGAATTCAAACCCATGCATTTAGGATATATTGATAGCACTATCCCCTTTTGTTACTACTTACTACAACAAGACATCAAATATGCTAATATTTTGTGTCATCTCTCCTCGTGAAGACACGACCTTAATTAAAAAATAGTGAAAATTCGATTCCTATGGTTAAAAGTTAGAATTTAAGCCTTATTATTTAATAAAATTCTCGTAAACAATTCTTAAAGTAGGAAACTAAATTCTAATTTTTTCCAAACTACGAGAATTAAATTCTAATTTTCTGCAAATCATATAAATCGTAAGGACCTAATTCGTAATTTAACCTAAACTTTAAAACTTGGCAACATTAACCAGAAAAAAAAAAAAGAAAAGAAAAAGAAAAAAACTCTCTGAAAACTAATTGGTATTTCAAATTCAAATAACTTAATAAAAGAAAATGAGTGACTTAAACAAGTTTCCTAGAATGCCAAAGAGGGTTTTTCTTTCATTAGCCAATTTCAACACTTGATCAAAATTAAAGAAAGTAATTAAAAAAAATTGTTAGAACACATGGGATTCAATTGAAACTTTATAAACATTAGAGTTTAAATTGAATAGAAATATTCAAACGTTATATAGCCCTAAAACAATATTTATTGATTTAAATATACTAAATAATAATTTAATTTGATATTTGGAAAAAAAAAACACACACACACAAAAATGCTACATTTACCCTTTTTTTTCTTTAATTTAGTACAATTAAGTTAGGCATGAGAATTTGAACATTTTCAAACTGTCGAACATATTTACAACTAATAGCAAAATATATCGTTTATTTGCGATAGATCGTAATAGACTATTATTTGTATCTATCATGATATAGATAATAGTCTATTACGGTCAATCATAGATAGTTAGTAAAATTTTGCTATATTTGTAAATATTTTGGTTCATTTGGCTATATTTGAGAAGAGTCCAATATATATAAATATTAAGTCTTAATTATTCTGTTCTTTTTAAGTTTGCTTTGCTCACAATAATACTCTCTTCCTTTTCTCTTTCCTTCTTCTCTGGACAGAACCTGTTGTGAACTTTTAAAATAATGGCTACACTCCATTAAAGATACCAACCTTTCTCATTTTTATTTTTTATTTATTTTATTTTTATTTCTCATTTTCTTCCTTCTTTAAAACCATCCATATAGGTAGCATGATGGCAATTCTCATAAGGAAGAGATATAGAAAACCAACAACCTAAGTAAGAGATTACTTCTTTCATATATTCTCTCTTTTTTATTCTACATATCATTAACAACTCTCTCTCTCTCTCTCTCTCTCTCTCTCTCTCTCACCAAAGTGTTGAAGCCCTGATCAATTTTTATTTATTTGTTTATTATTACCTTTTTTGTTCATTTTTAAAAACTGACTTTCTTTATTTCTTTATTTCTTTTTAATATTAGTCAAATTATTAGGAAATGGATTTGAATCTATAGCCGACCGTTGGTCTTCGAGAACTAGAAACCAAGTTGTGGGTGTGGAGAGTTGTGTTCCAACCACACTTTCCTGGTGCTCCTTAAAACTATGCAAATAAACCAAGAGTGAGTGAGCTGCCATATTCCAACATCGATCAAAGGTTTCTAAAATATGTAATTTAATCGTGTTATTACAATCTAATTGTTGTGTGAGAGTGTTTTTTTTTTTTTTTTTTTCTTAGGAAATGTTTTTTTTTTTTTTTTTTTCTTAGGAAATGTTTTTTTTTTTTTTTTTTTCTTAGGAAATGTTTTTTTTTTTTTTTTTTTCTTAGGAAATGTTTTTTTTTTTTTTTTTTTCTTAGGAAATGTTTTTTTTTTTTTTTTTTTCTTAGGAAATGTTTTTTTTTTTTTTTTTTTCTTAGGAAATGTTTTTTTTTTTTTTTTTTTCTTAGGAAATGTTTTTTTTTTTTTTTTTTTCTTAGGAAATGTTTTTTTTTTTTTTTTTTTCTTAGGAAATGTTTTTTTTTTTTTTTTTTTCTTAGGAAATGTTTTTTTTTTTTTTTTTTTCTTAGGAAATGTTTTTTTTTTTTTTTTTTTCTTAGGAAATGTTTTTTTTTTTTTTTTTTTCTTAGGAAATGTTTTTTTTTTTTTTTTTTTCTTAGGAAATGTTTTTTTTTTTTTTTTTTTCTTAGGAAATGTTTTTTTTTTTTTTTTTTTCTTAGGAAATGTTTTTTTTTTTTTTTTTTTCTTAGGAAATGTTTTTTTTTTTTTTTTTTTCACTATGCAAGAGCTTCTTTTTTTTAAAAAAAAAAAAAAGGAAAATAACTTATTTTAGTCCTCGAGTTAGAATAGCTTTATTTGGTTCGTGAGTTTTCAAAATATATTTTTTTAGTCTCTAGAATACCATTTTTTTTCTTTTTTTCTTTTTTTAAAGGATAAATTTTTTACAAAGTTTTGCAGAAATATTAATTACACAATTATATAGGAGGTGAAGAATTTCTAAGGATTTCTAAAAGGCTTTGAAAATTTTATTTTATTGTTAAAAAAAAATGAGTGTTTTCAAATATAAGAAAATGAGTAAAATATTTACGAATATAGTAAAATTCATTGTCTATTAGTGATAGACACTAATAGACATATGTCAGTTTCTATCGTTAGACATTGATAAACAATTTTGCTAAATTTAAAAATGTTTTTAGCAGTTTTGTCATTTAAAATAATTAATCTTAAAAAAAATTTAATTCCTAATTTTTTTTAATAAAATAAAGTCCCATACGTTACCTAAAACATATTGTAATACTAAAAGAATATACGTTTGTTTATTTCTAATGAAGAAAGGTTGTAACATTGTTTTGTCAAAATAAAAGATGTCAAATGAATTCCAAGAAACAAATTAAAGTTGAGTGAGGATAATTTGGATTACAAAATGTACAATCCATCTTAATGAAGTTAAATGTTCAAATAATTCATTCTCACATATGTTGTTACATCGAAGGAAAAAAAAAAAAAAAAACCCCCCAACAACCTGTATCTAAAAAAAAAAAAAAAAAATTTTTTAAAGATTTAAATTTAAAAAAAAAAAAAAACACCAAACAATGGCTAGGAAAAAAAAAAAAAAAAACCAATTAAAATCACTTTACCACTATGGGTTTTCATGTTTTCTCCTTTAGTTAAATATAATAAATGGAGAAATGAAAAACTAGTTTTGATTTCGTTTTCTTTAAACAAAGTTGATTTGCAAAAACAGAAAACCAAGTGGAAGTTACGATGAAAGGAAGGGTGAATAACTGTGGTTAATTAAATTGGTAGGTGAGCAATGGAGGCGGCGCGTGGGAAACAGTATGATTTTATGAGAAACCCACACCCACATCTGCTCATCTTCTACCGACAGGGAAACCCCGAAAATGTTAGACCAATTTTGTGCTCCATATGCGGTGAATCCTTCCGTCCGCCGGCGTTCGGCTGCTCCAAATACGACTGCAACTTCAATGTCCATCAATCATGCATTAAACTTCCTTCTGAGATCCCCAGCCCCTTCCATTCTGAGATCCCCAACTTCAATGGTGATCATCCGCATTCCCAAACTCGTAACCTTACCATCTCCGACTCAAACAACTTCCCCTGCAACCGCTGTGGCCAAGACCCATACGGCTCCACTTACATCACCTCCTACGGACGTTTCCTTATGATACTCGACTTACCATGCGCCATTGCCCTCCACCTAAACCCCAGCAGTTTAATAAACACCACAACCCCAGATGGTGGTGAGTTAACTCGACATTTCACTCATCCCCATCCATTATCCCTTCACCTTCAAACACACCCACTTCCAAAAATTACAACAATTCCTATTTGTATTGTTTGTAAAAACCCTATCGAGTCATCTTCTACTTACTATTATTGCCCTCAATCTCAACCTTACTGTTATTCCTACACTTTTCATCCTGAATGTGCTAATCTACCTCGCCAAATCCTGAATCCTCATCATCCTCATCCACTGTTTCTCTTTGCTCTGCCTTGGAAATTCAACACCATTTGCGTTAATTGTCAAAATGAATGCACTAACTTTTTATACTCCTGCCCTTCCTGTTGGGATTCCATGAATCTTCATGTATACTGTGTTTCCTCATTCAAACACCAACACGAATTCCAGATTCTCCACAGGAAGCTTCGTGAATACGAATGCCAACTCTGTTTCAAATCTGCCACTAATGACTTCCCTTGGTTTTGTACAATCTGTCATCAATTTGCCCATAAAAAATGTGCAATTCACCAAATGTCCAAACATCTTCGGGAGCAATTCTCCATTCAACCATCATCTAATAAAATTAAAACCATTAACCCAAATAGAATCTCACATTTTAGCCATAAGCAGCATATGTTGACTCTTTGTGAGCCTCTGCCTTGCCCTGGTGAGTACAGAGTTTGTGATGGGTGTATGCGATGCATATCAACTGATTTGTCTCAATTCTATGCTTGTCGACCCTGCGGTTTCTATCTACACCGAGATTGTGCAACATTGGCGACTCGATACGACAATCCCTTGCTCCATCTGCACGAGTTGAGTATGGTTTATACCCCAGATTTTGTATTCTCATGTTCTGTTTGTCTTCAATATTGCCATGGCTTTGCCTACTATTGTGGAGAATGTCACTATGTAATTGACATTCGATGTGCTGCAATCAAAGTCCCATTTACACATTCAAGTCACCTTCATTCCCTGTCTGATTATAATGGAAATGTAAAACACAAGTGTAAAGCTTGTGGAGAGGATTTGAAGCATAAACAAAGCGTAGGATGTGAGGAATGCAACTTCTACTTGGACTTACGATGTGCACATTTACCAACTGAAGTAAGAAATAGATTTGATGAACATCCTTTGATCCTCAGATTTGGAAATGATCCTCAAATTGAGGGTAAAGAAGAATATTGCTGCGATATTTGTGAAGAAGAAAGGGAGAGAGAGGAGTGGTTTTACCATTGTGGGTTGTGTTGTTTTGCAGCACATCCAAGGTGTGTTGTTGGGGATTTTCCATTTCTGAAGTCAATAAAATTTGAAGGACATCCTCATCCTTTGAATTGGGTATTGAAGAGAGAGAGATTGTTTGATTGCAGTGCTTGTGAGAAGCATTATGATGGGAATTTAGGGTTTGAATGTAGGCGTTGTAAGGAGTTTAATGTACATGCATTTGGGCAATGTTACCAAGAACATCTAACACAAGGTCGAATCACTTCCATTATGCCGTCTCTTCGCTGTCGTTCAATTCCCCTCTACCAAGACCAACTTACGTAACCCCTGCATCAAACCTAACCACACCTCCCTCAAAACCAAATGGTTATCCTACCAAAACTTTTTTTCTTTTTTTTTTTTTTTTTCTTCCTAGCCATTGTTTGGTGACTATTTGATTTTTTAAAATTAAATCTATAAACAATATTTTCATTTATTGGTTTTTATATTTTGTTGTTTAGATTTTAGGATTCTCTTTAAATTTAAAGCCGTGTAGGGGCGAGGCCGACGACCATGTGCCTCCCTCAACTAGTGACGTTTTATATACACGTATATTTAATTTTATTAAATACAAAAAATATTTATTTTTAATTTTTATATATTTTTCAATATAAACTTTCAAATATAGCTTAAATATTTACAAATATCACAAAATATCATTATCTATCAATGACATTTAAAACAATTATCCTATATATTATATATTTAAAAAATCATTCACCACACCACACATATTTATATACTATTCTAATTTTTAATATCTTTTTGAAATATACATATATATAATATTTTAATTTTTAGTACACTTGAAATAAGTGGGAGAAACTTAATTCCACTTTTTTTTATTCATATATACATGTAGAAATATACAAATACTTTTGGATCTTTATAAAATTCTTTTACAAAAATTGAAATTTTGATTTTTACTTATATATTTAGGTAAATAATTCTACAAAGGTTTATAATTTACTATAATTTTGTAATTAGTATTACTTAATTTACTTATCATGTATCGATACATGTAAAATTACATATAAATGTGTTAAATTACAAGTTCTGTCCCTAAATTTTGAAAATTTTGTTTAACATATTCCTAAATTTTTAATTTGGACACTAGTTCCTTCGGAATGTCTAATAAATCTATAAATTTTATATCTAATAGACCTCAACAATATTAAAACATTTTAAAAATTAATTTTTTTATAATACAAATAAAAATTAGTTAGGGTTTGTGTTTGATAGAATCTTAAATTTTATATTAAGAGACCTATTGGATGCAAAATTGATATTTTAAGAATCTATTGAATTAAAAAATTGAGAATTTAGAGACCTATTAGATATTTTTTAAAGTTTGGGAACTATATATATATACACACATCTAGAATTTCATATGCTAAACTTCTAACTTTATATACATTTGTGACTCTTGTAACATGAAGTTATGGATCCGCCACTGAAACCATGTTTTGAAATTTTTAAAAAGTAGTTTTCAAAAAACTTGTCTTTGTTTTCAAAAGTTGACTAAGAACTCAAATGTTTATATAAGAAATATGAAAATCACAAGTAAGAAACTGTGAGGAAAAAAAAACACAATTTTCAATAACTTATAAAAATAAATGATTATCACGTGTACTTGATGTCCTGCGTGAAGTTTTCATCAACATCAATAAAAAAATTTCTTTCGTTATTACAACCTTTTTTATGTAAACATCACAAATAGGGTCTTAAACACTTATTTTTCTTTTTAAATTTTGACTAAGGTTGTTATTAAAACCAACTAACTTATAAAAGTTCATTTCATTCATATAATTACTTGGTATTAGGAGTGCAACAAAAAACTGAAAAAATCGAAAAAAAATCCAAACCAATCCAATGGTTTGGTTTGGTTTGGTTTTTTAGTATAAAATTGAACAATTGATTTGTATGTGGAGAAAACAAAAAAGTATTGGTTTGAATCGGTTTTTTATTAGAAAAACCAATCAAAATCGAATCAAACCAATATATATATCCTTGAAAAAAAAAAACTCTTTATTAGGTATTTTTTTTAGTATTTTAATTACTATGGTGCATGTATATGTGATGTTTAAATAAAAGACCAATTATTATGGAGTATGTATATTTTTTTTATTTAGAAAAGTGGCAAGCAAAAAAAGAAAAAAAAACAAAAACAAAAATGTCAAATTTAAATTTATATATATAAAAAAAGAAAGAAATAGACCCAATTTTAATTTAAAATTAGCAAAAATGACTAATTCAAAACAAAGCAGAAATAAAAATTAAAAAAACGGAAGAAAAAGAGAAAAAGCCAAAAATGGAGAACCAAATCAATAATAAACCTATCCAAATAAAACCAAATTCATTGGTTTTGTTCTTTATTGGACATTGGTTTGCTTCCCTTCGTCATAAAACCAGTTAAGTTTGGTTTGGTTTGATTTTTGGTTGGCCCCAACACTGAAAAATGAATCGACTATCACCCCGACTATCACCCCTAATTGGTATCATAGCATTTTTTCTTAATGTTTTGTCGAAATATTTTAATTGCAATATTTTTGTTTGATTAATTGCAAGTTTAGTTCATAAATAATTTTATGTCTAGTTGGTACCTAAATTTTAAAAGTCTATATTGAATCGTTGAACTTGAAATTTTATGTCCTATAGATCTATGGATTTAAAAAAAAAAAAAATAGAGTTTCAATTCTGTATCTTGTTCAAATTACTTGATTTGTATGGACCTACAAAATACAACCTGAAAGAATCAAATGAAAGTTATGGAGGCCATGATGACCTTGGAAGGTATTAAACGCTTATCTACATACCTAGCTCATTCTTTTCCTATCCTCCTTGTGGAGTCGGATACTCGAGAAGTGGTTAAGCTTCTGATTGATGAAGATAAAGATCTCACAAAGAGGTCTTTAATTATAGACAATAATAGTAATCTATCACTATTATAATTTGAAATTGACACTCGTTAGGCATATAACCAAAGTCAAATATTTAAATTTTGAATTCAATAAAGAAAAAGATAATCGAAATTAGAACTAAATATATTTGAGTAATAATAATAGTAAAGGGGTAAATAATTTATGATTAAGTTGCAGTGTAGAGATGGAGGGGGATCATAAGATGGAGGCTCGTAATGACATTACGAGGAACCCACACCTGCGGATGATCTTCTACCATCATTAATGATGTATTAATTTATTTTATGAACTCCACATAATTCTTAAATTTTACATTTGTGGTAAAGTAACGAATGAAATGCATTCCATTTAGTGATGTGCAAAACCCTTCTTACTTCAAATATTTTCAAGTTATAAAATTCTAGTTTGAAATTTTTTCTAACATCAAATTTTTTTTTTATTATTTTTTTTTAATGGAGGAAAAGGCAGAAAGCTTATTATTTCAAAGTATGGAGGAAAAAGGCAAAAGGTTTTGTTTAAAAAATTGGCAAAAAGTTTTATTAAGAAAGTACCAAGGTAAACACTCTCAAGAGAATACTTTTATACTCTCACTTTAATTTCCCTCTAAAATTTATCTCTAATTCTCTTGCTTTTCTTAACTAGCATATGGAGTCACACCTCTTATTTATAGTAATACAATCTTTAAAGCCTAAGCAAAAGGTTCTCTCTAGGTTGTTGTTGGATTCTAAATATTCTAGATATTTCTTGGATTATTGTTATCTAAAGGAATTCTAGGATTCCTTAGATCCAAAATAAAGACTAAGATATCTCTAGATCTTTATTCTTACATATTTACCTGCATCTTTAACATAATTTAAGAAAAGTATAATTTTATATACTTGAAGAAACTTCTAAAATAGTTAGTATTGCTTCTACTTCTTCAACCAGCGTTTCTCGTGTGCAAAACTCCATAAACAGAATACTAATTTCATATGCTTGTTTAAATATTGTTTATTTTATAAGTGTCGCCACGTGCTCGAGACGACGCAAAGCGGCCAATGTCCTTGGAAAGGGTTAATTTAACTTAAAAAGAAATAGGAATCGCCACCAATCTTTTTTATAGTGTGATTGGGCATCAAAAAAAGTGAAACAATATTTTAATAAAAATAATAAAATGATCTACGAAAACTAGATTTAGGTTCGAGAATCATTTGTGTACGGAGAAGGTGTTAGCATCCCACAATACCATTTAGAAAACAGTGGCCAAATTTTAAATTTTGAATCGAAATTTTTCTTTGAAAGAAAAAAAATATTTAAAATAGTGTCTTACCTTATATATATTTTAATATCTCCTAACTCATGTGCATGTATATAATAAATGAAATTAGGATATGGTGTGACAGCTGTTAGGTTGACCTTGAAAATGGTAATTGAATGAGTTGGTTTAAATTTTAAATATTATCTGGTTAGAAGAGGGGAAATCTTGGAGGCAGGGAAGAAACCAAGGGAATGGGGGGAATTAAAGGAAAAGCGAAAACGCTGTCGTTTAAAGCGAAAGGAAGTAGTGGTGGGGATGATTGGGACGACGGAGTTTATTGCAACGTAAAATTGATAGAAATCCGGTTTGGAGGAAGGTGTATCGATGCCATTCGATTCGAATATGAACACAAAGATGGCAACCAAATTAAGCCTCAAAAACATGGGGGAAATGAAGGCAAACAAATCATTCAGGTAATTTACTACTCTCACTCGAAAACGCTTAACTTATAAGTTTAGTCAAGTATCGACAATTTATTTAGGGTGGAGCAGAAAAAAAGGTTTAGTCAAGTATCGACAATTTATTTAGGGTGGAGCAGAAAAAAAGTTTAGATTTGCATCTATTTCATTCCATATCTATTAAAACTATATATATATTGTTTTTCCAGCATTTTTTACCGTGATTTGCTACCTTCTTAGGTAAACCTTTACACTTGTGGTCCAATTTCAAAAATAAAAACAAAATTTTCAATGAAAACACCTGTATAGGTTGAAGTAAGATTTATAAACTTAATTTTAAAAAACCAAATAATTATCAAATCTAATTTAGTAAACATGTTTTATATAGTTCAAGGACGTTATAATAAGAGATTTAAAGTTTATAGACTTGGCAACAATGTTTGAAGTTGGATCTCCATTTAACGAAGAAAAAAATGGATGCAGATTCATTTGAATTGTCCAAATGAGTATCTTATTTCAGTTAATGGGTATCACGGCAACATTTACGATCCATATGGGAATCCAACCCACGTAATTCGGTCATTGAGTTTTGAAACAAATGAACAAAGTTTGGGTCCGTTTGGGATTGAAGAGGGAACAAAATTTTCATTCCCAACAACTGGACTCATCAAGATTGTTGGCTTTCATGGCAGGTCTGGTTGGTTCCTCGATGCAATTGGATTTCACTTCCTTCCCTTATCCATTTCAAATTGAATGTTTGCACTTTATTACATTTATGTATTAGTACTCCCTAATATTTTGTGTTTTACTTTCAATTCAAGTCTCTTATAATAAGCATCTAGGTACATGTTGTTTCCAATTATACCCTCCACCTTTAAAAGTTATTTAGGGAATTCAAATCACAAGTTTCGTAGTTTCTAACACCCTCGTCTTATGTCAATTAAATTAAGTTTGATTTGACATCACATTATAAAATTTTTCAAGTCATAATTGTTTCGTGAGAGTTGTGCTTAGATTTTGACTTCGATAAAATTGTATGATTTAACTCTTCTAGAAAATGTGAGGCTTTTTATCCTACGCTATTTTAGGAAGATTGCCAAATCTAGAAACTTTATCATTAACTCTTCCTCTTCTTCTTCTGGCTTGATCAGCACCGCAACTCAAGTTGTCTTCTAGCTAGCATGTAGATCTTGAAAAGTTACACAATTTTAAAATTTGAAAAAAAAAAAAAAATCATCACATTCGATCAATTGGATTCAAAGTCATGATCTCTCAAAGTTTGAACTTAAATCGTTTCTGAATCGATTGCGTTAACAATCAAGATGCTTTAAAATTTTGCTCAATTTGTATGTGTAGTTTTAAAATACAAAAAAAAAAAAAAAAAAAAAAAAAGGTGTAAAATAGCGTGTTATGACATTCAAGAGTTTAGTTCTAAAATTTCACAAGGCTTAAAAAGCAACGGAGGAAAGCACGAGTTAATTGCAAACTTCACGTGGAAAAAATCAACGACCTGGAAAAGACAATATATTATCTTGGCAAATTTTGTTTGCTCATTAAAACTGTGTCTACTATACTATAAAATTGAGCAGGGAAAATCTATGAAAATAAATTACTTTCAAAAAAAAATTTCAAAAACCAACCCTAAAATATAAAACATACGAGAAAACAATATATAATTTTGGGTGCTCATTCTTTGTGATTTAGAGATCCAATTTCTACCACTATTATAATTTGAGCATCCAAATTTAACGCCCTAAAAGTTTGAAACTCAACTTGTAAGTTTGAAGGTGTAATACAATTACCACCATTTTTGCAATTTGCGGAAGAAAAAAAGGGTCATTCGTCCCATCCCCAACTACAACACACAACGGGGCCTTGGTAAAAATCAAAAACAATCCCATCATATTTAANTCGCATTTATTTCTATGCTTCCCTTGCCTTCAAAAATGAAATATAAAAGTATTTTTTTAAAAAAAATTGACATGTGACAGCCACTCATTAGGTGGTGTTAGGATCACACGAGAAATGTGTGCATTCGATCTATTAGCTAAGTATTTTTCTTTAAAAAAAAATCAAGTTTCCCCTATTTTCTTCCAAATCTTTCCAAACCAAAAATGGTAAAAACAAAAGAGGAGCAGTGGCAGTGTTTAGAATGATGGTGCAAATTATCGTACCATCAAAGCACTCAAAGTCTGCATGTTCAACACACAGACTTTTTATGTCCCACACATTTAGGTCATTAGTGATTAGAAGAATCTTGGGGGAGGAATTATGTTTCTTAAAGAAGAAAATTAAAAAGTTTTGCCAACTTTTTTTTATAAAAAAAATAATAAATAAATAAATAAATAAAAATAAAAACATAAACTTGGAGTAGGAATTGCTTAATTTTCTCACCTTAACTGAATTTTATCTTGAAATTTCTACCAATTAAATTAACATCAAGTTATGTATCTTTACCACAAGCCAATTTTATTGTTTTTCTAATAATTGAAAAATATTAAAACAGATTAGACTAAAGTGAAAAGAAGAAAACTCTTAGAACATTAGGAACCAAAACGTGTATTTAACTTCATGCGTATGTATAATTTAACCTTTTTCTAATAGCTTTCATAATTCATGTCATGGCTGTCTCAATGTTAACGTGATGGAAAAAACGAATATGTTATATAACCCAAGCAACAAAATTCAATAGAAATTAAAAAAATAATAATTAAAAAAATAATAAAAAAAAAACTCATGAATCATGCGCATATATTTATGTAACGAGACAGCTCGACAGCCTTGACTTTGTAGTAGATAAGGAAAATATAGGCTTGATTTTCCTTGGTTTAATAATAGTAATAATTGAGAAGAAAAGGATTGATGGAGAGAACATGTTGGGCGTTGGGGGTTGAAAATAAAACAATAACAATGCATTGTTTTAGTACCAGAGCATTTGAATTGGTTGAGGTTGAGGAGGAGATAGGAGTTAGAGGCAGAGGGATCAGAGATGGAGAAGTTGAAGCTTTTGGAGCAGCCACACCCGCACCCATTGACATACATAGAAGAAAAAACAGACAGCCGAGAAGACATGTTCTGTTGTGTCTGCAAAAAAGCATTGTATCCCCCAGCTTTCATTTGCTCCCCCTGCAAATTCTACATTCACCAATCCTGCATCTACTTCCCTTCTCAAATACAATCCCGCTTCCATCCCCAACATTCTCTTTCCCTCACCGAAGCCAACTCTGACCATTGCCATTGTTGCTGGCAGATGCCCCGCGATTGCTTCTACACCTGCACCCTGCAGCCCCATTGCATATTCATCATTGACATCAAATGCACCCTCGCTGACACTAGAAGTCCTGGCTTGAACTCGATAGGCAAACATTTCAGCCATTCACATCCCTTGTTCCTCGAGAAGGAGCTTGCTACAAGGAAGCTGGTTGTTTGCCATCTTTGTGGAATGCTAATTGTTTCTGGTCCTGCTTACTTTTGCTCTAAATGTAATATCCGTTTTCATAAAGGCTGCGCCATGCTGCCGCAAGAGATATTGCAACTCAACCAACACCATCACCCGCTCTTCCTTTTTCCCTATGCCAAGCCTCATTCTTTCTGCAATAGCTGTAAAAATCAATGCTCGAAATTCACTTACAGCTGTGTTCAGTGTAATTTCAATCTCCATGTAACGTGTCGAGCTTTTTCAAATCATAAACACAACTTCACCAGACTGCGTACTATAATTAGCTTTCAATGCCTGTTGTGTGGTTGGTGGGGACATGATTTTCCATGGTTTTGTAGCATCTGCCATCTTTTGGCTCATGAGAAATGCGCTGAATTGCCCCCATCCCTCTTGGTTGTTGGACACGACTGTCCTCTCAATTTCACATACATTCACCCTTTTGGGAATCAGAGCAAGTTAGCCTGCGATATCTGCAGAAAGAAGGTTGAACCACAGTTCGCAGCATATAGCTGTTCCAAATGCGTGTATGTAGTTCATTTGAATTGTGCTGGGAAAAAGTACTTGCGGGGACTACAACAACATGATGGGCATTTATATACGGGAGAAAGTGGCACACCACAAACTTCATCTCAAACCTACATCAATCCGTTAGGTGATGAAGATGCAACATCCAATAATTTTTCAAAGAAAATGTTTGAAGAAGTTGGTTCGATTGAGATTCTGCATTCAAATTGTGAAAAGGAGTTAATCTTCTGCAATGAAGAGGGTGACAATGATAGACAATGCCATGGATGTATGCAAAGCTTCTCAGTGACTAAGCCATCTTACTCTTACAGTTGTGTTAAATGCGGATTCTTTCTCCACAAACATTGTGCTGATTTGCCAATTACAAAGAGGCACCCACTTCATAAACATCCTTTAACTCTTATCGCAACCCAAAATGTGGCATTTCAGTGCCATGCTTGTCTGCAGTTCTGCCATGGCTATGCCTACCACTGTGAAGAATGTCTCTACACGCTCGACATTCGCTGTGTTTTGATCAAAACCAAGAAACTGAAGCATCCAAGTCACCAGCACTTACTGTCTCTCGCACAGAACCATGAGGATCAAAAATGTAGTGGCTGTGGCCAGAGCAACAAGACAGTGTTCGAATGCGACAAAGGCTGCAATAACTTCTCTTTGGACTACAGATGTGCAACCCTACCACAGAAAGCAAGATGCAAATTTGATGGTAGTTTGTTGGATCTGACATTCTCTGTGGAAGATGAAACAGGTGAATATTACTGTGATGTATGCGAAGAAGAGAGGAACCCAGCCATGTGTTTTTATTGCTGCAAGACATGTCGATTAGCTGCCCACCCTGAGTGCATTCTTGGGGAGTATCCATGGCTCAAGTATGGATCGTATAAAACTCATAAGCATCTATTGGCTCTTGTGACAGAGGGGAAGATGGATTACTCTGATTGTGATCACTGTGGGAAACCTTGTGTTGGCAACTTGGCCTATGAATGTCGCCGCTGCAAGTTCAATGTCCACGCTATTGGGCATTGTCACCACGAGCAGATACTCAAACGCAAACTAAGTTTCAAGACTAAATAATCAATTTTCTGCTTTCCTTTGTAGATGAGTAACCATAATCTCTAATGGTTGGCATGTAGATGTAGCGACAATCTCAAATACCGTAAAGAAATTTGATCAAACATTCGAGTAGCAAGAACTCAGTGGAATACATACAGACACACAGAACCCCAAAAATGAAGAATTAAAAAGCAAAATAATAGAACCCCGAAATGTCAAAATTTCAATGGGTCTAGAGATGTCTCAATCGAAGTGTGGTCTCGTTGTGATGAGCTATCAATCTCGTCTCTATCCATTCAAAACTAATTTCTCTATCACAATCAATCCAATTTATTAATCTTAAGCAAACCTTCTCTCAATCTCAACCATATGCTTTCTTATCCTTCTCACGATCGCAGTATTTTGCAGTGCATAGTCTACAGAGGATGGTAAATATAGACTAGCTCTTACCTGCAACTTTAAAGTGATGATAACGATTCAGCCAGTGGGGAAGTATTGTCTCTGATTCAGCGTTTCATTAGTGCAGGAAGATGAGGTGGTGGTGAAGATTGGGATTCGAGGGTGCGAAGAGGGTGCGCGTCGTTGGGATGACGGAGCTCATTCCACCGCAGACAGATTGTGATTAATCATGAAAAGTGTACCTACTCGGTGAACATCGAGTATGACAACAATGGGGAATCAATTTGGAAGCCCAAGCATGGCGGAAACAAGGGTTCCATTTCCAAGGTCCGCAACAAACCCTAAACTCAATCTCCACGTCTAATATCTGTTCATTTTCTTTAAATCAAGTTATGACGATTGCAGGTTGTTTTAGATTATCCGAACGAGTACCTGATTTCAATCCATGGCTACTACATCGACACAGGGAAGATAATGGAGAAGAGAGCTTCAACTCCAACCACAGTGATTCGATCGCTAACGCTAGAAAGCAATACAGAAACTTACGGACCATTTGGAATGGAAGAAGGAACCAAATTTTCATTCCCAATCGTGGAGGCGAAGATCGTTGGCTTCCATGGGAGTTCTGGTTGGTTCATCAATGCAATTGGAATCTATGTAAAACCAATTTCCCAATCGCTGCAAGCTCAAAAGAAATCTGAAGTTGAAGTTGAAGTTGAAGTTGAAATTCAAAGTGAGCATTTTAGTTTGGGAGAATACGGTGGGGAAGGTGGGGAACCATGGAGTGAGACTTTTCAAGCAATCAAACAGTTGGTGATTCATAATGATGCACACTGAATTGTTTCTATTCAAATGGAATATGTGGATGAGAATGGAGACTTTGTTTGGTCTCTCAAGCATGGTGGAGAGGGAGGTTCTCCAACCCAGGTAAATTACCCTAACTTCTTGGAAAATTACACTTTTGTCCTTTGATTCTAAGTTCAGTCTCTATTTACTAGGTTTCAAATATTACCTATTTAGTGCTTATATTTCAATTTTGGTTTCAATTTTGGTTGGTAAATTTTAAAATGTTACAATTTCATCCGTTTTAATTTGGTTTCTAAGTTTTAACATTTTACATTTTTAACTTCGATTTTCATTAGATACTCCGTTTCTAATTTTATCATTGACGCCAATGTCTATCAATTAATTTACAATAATTCTGAAGTAAAATTTCAAATTTAATTTTAAAAGTGTTGAAAAATAGTGAAACTTAATTAATTATATTATTTTAATTCTTTCAAATTTATTAAGATACATTAACACTAAACACGAAAAAGGAGTATTTGACAAAAAAGTAAAGTTGAAAAGATAAATCTTGAAATTTATGGATCAAATTATAAAAATTAAAATTAAAATTAAAAAACAGAAATGTGAAGGGTAAAATTGTAACATTTTCAAACCTGAAGTCTAAATTGAAATCAAATGACATTTTGAAACCTAAAAACTAACTAGAAATTAGATTCAAAACTTGGAGATCAAAAAGTATTTTTCTTTTTTAATACTTTTTTTTATTATTGGATTATTATTGTTTGGATTGATTTTCTAAATGCTTAGATACATTATTATTGTCGTCAATTCAAACTAGCCTATCTGCATAATGATAAACAATAGTAGTATATCGAAATAAATTGTGATATTTTGTTATCATTTGTAAATATTTTTAACAATTTTATCATTTAAAATAATTTCTCCTCTAATAATATACCTCCGATAATATTAATACAATTATTATTGTAGGTTGTTTTGGAATTTCCAAATGAGTATCTTGTTTCTATACATGGCTACTATAAATTTGAGTTGGGGACCACTATGATCCGATCCTTGACTTTTGAAACCAATAAATCTACTTATGGGCCCTTTGGGATCGAAGATGGAACCAAATTGTCCTTCCCAACTGCTGGTTTGAAGATTGTTGGCATCCATGGAAGATCCTCCACTTTGCATCTCAATGCCATTGGACTCCTTGTGTCATTGATTCAACATTATTAGAACCTATGCATCTCTTGCTAAATCATCTATTTACCTACTTCAATTTTAAATTGAGGTTATGTTATATTGAGGTTATGTTATGTTTTGTGGCTACGTTGACAATTTTAACGAGTTAAAGCATATTCTCTCGATAAAGAGGTCAAAGATTTAAACATTCTTAATCCATTTGTTGAAATTAAAAAGGAAAAAGTTGCTATATTCATCTCATTTCAACACTTTTATGTACTCATTTTATTTGCTTTGTTGATTGAATTGGGATTGTTAAACATGGTAAGAGTAAATAACAAAAACCAATAGAAGAGGAAGTGTTTATATTATAATTTTATTTTTCAAAAATCAAATATTAAAATTAAGACCTCTCTAATAACTAGAATTTTTGTTTTCTAAAATGAAAATGATTAGAACTTACATACATTTCTTTTAGATACAAAGAAAAAATAAAACACTACTTCCATATATTAATTTCTTTGTTTTGTTAATATTTATTAGTTGTGATAACTTAGAATTCACTTAGTTGAAACAAAATAAAAAATAAATAAAGTTTATTGGTTGCAAAATTAATTTTTTTTTGTCTCCTAATTGTTGTACAAAAGAAAATGACACTTCCATAAGATGAGATGCATTTCATTCACAAACTTCCCTCAAGGGATAACATCCTAAAACCAATGCCCATCTTAATGCATCATTCCGCTTTCTTTCTTCCTTAATTTTCCTCAATCTTCCAAGTTTCTTTAATTTCTTCTTGCACGGCCATGGCGGAAACCCATATTTACAGTCCCTAATAAACCCCATTACTTCCAAACAAAGAGAGAGAGAGAGAGAGAGATAATGGAGTTTGACCTTGTGAATCGTCCACACCAACACCCATTGTTCTTCAACGAAGACGGAAGAAAAATCAATGGAGAAGTAGCTTATTGTTCCCGATGCCGTCAACCACTGCGGCCGCCGGCGTTCAGCTGCTCCGACTCGGACTGCAACTTCCACATCCATCAATCATGCCTTCACCTCCCTTCTCAAATCCAGTCCCCCTTCCACCCCTTCCACCCTCTTCTTCGAAAAACCAACAACCATTTCTGTACTGCCTGCTGGCAAATGCCTTCCGGCGACGTTTACAGATGCCGTAAATGCAATTTTCAAGTAGACATCAGATGCGTCCTCGCCGACACAAAATCCAGCGGCTTACGCCGTATCTCCGGCGATCAGTTTCGACATTTCAGCCACCCACATCCATTAGCTCTTTAACGAGAAGAAAACAGAGGAAACAGAGTGGTTTGTTTTGTCTGTAATTTGCTTATAAAATCAGCCCCTTCTTACTTTTGCTCTCAATGTGACACTCATTTCCATCAACAATGCGCGGAATTACCACGCGAGTTGTACAATCTTGGATTTCATCAACACCCTTTATTTCTTCTTCCCAATCTTAGCTTTGCTAATTTCCTCTGCGGTAGCTGCAATAACAACTGCAGAAAGTTTGTTTATACTTGTCCTCATACTCGCCTCTGCAAATTTAATCTCCATGTAGCTTGTTTACAATCTTTCAATCACCAACACAATTTCATCACGTTTCGGAATGCAATGGATTCTTTTGATTGTCAAGTTTGTGGTAAGAAAGGCGATGGATTCCCTTGGTTTTGTGAGATTTGCCATGTTTTAGCTCATAGAAAATGTGCTAAATCGCCACTAAAGCTAAGAACATTTGGACACCATTTTCATGATCTTGGCCTCACCTACTTCCGTGACAATAAAATTCGTTACTGTAAGATCTGTGGCGAGAAACTAGAGATGAAATTTGCTGGGTATAGTTGTTACGAATGCAATTACTTTACCCATTTGGATTGTGCTGAAACCCAACGCCTCGACCCACAATCCACGCCCATGGTTGATTCGACAATGGATTATTCTTCTACCCAAAATGACGAACAGGACAATGAGATTCAATGTTCTGTTCATTCCCATAACTTGAATTTCTTCCTCCCAGAAGAGATTGAGGGAAAAGGAGATAGAATTTGTGATGGGTGTATGAAGGGCCTTTTAAGTCCATCTTATGGTTGTCAACAATGTGATTTCTTTGTCCACAAAGAATGTGCTAAATTGCCAAAAACCAAAACCCATTTCCTCCATCAGCATTTGCTCACTCTCATCTCAATCCCAAATTTCATCTTCCACTGCGAAGCTTGTCGCGAATACTTCCATGGCTTCGCCTACCATTGTAAGAAATGCCTCTCCACATTCGACATTCGTTGCACTTCCATTAAAATCCCATTTAAACACCCGGGTCATCCACATCCCCTGTCTCTTGACAGAACAAATGAAGAACACAATTGCGAGGGTTGTGGGGAAGGAGTGAAAAACAGAGTATCGTTCCGATGTGTCGGCTGCAACTTTTATTTGGACGCGAAATGTGCGACACTGCCACTTACGGTAAGATACAGATTCGAGGAGCATCCGTTGAATTTGAAATTTGTAGAGGAAGAGGAAGGAGATGAATATTACTGCGATGTTTGTGAAGAAGAAAGAGAGGCGTGGATTTGGTGTTATAGCTGTCGAAGGTGCAATTTTGTGGGGCATTTGGGTTGTGTTCTTGGAGAGTTTCCGTTTGTGAAATCAAAGATTCATGAAGCTCATAGGCATCCGTTGAGTATGGTAATGAAAGGGAAGGAAGAAAGTGGCAAGCATAGCAAGAATTGTGGGAGTTGCGGTGAATGGCGTGGTGAGAATTTGGCGTTTCAATGTGGAACTTGCAAGTTTAATGTCCATGCAATTGGGCGTTGTTACCATCAGCAGCTAAAACAGGGGAAGCTTGCTTATACACACAGCAATTTTTACTCTCGAGGAGTTGAACTCTATGAACAACCAACTACATGGTAAGCAATTTGACCTTTGGAACAATCTTATTTTTTTTAATATAGAAAAATTGAGTGACACGTTATAAATATAAAATGAAACTGAGTTGTTAATTTAATGACATATATGAAAATAATTAAATAAAAAGAAAATTTATTAAAAATAGAAAAAATAGCAAAATTTTATTTTCTATCCGTCATAAACTGCGATAGACTCGGATAGATGTCTATTTGGGTCAAATTTGCTATATTTGTAATTTTTTTATTTTTGAAAACATCCCTAAATAAAATTTATACATATTAATATTTTATTTAGGAAAATTATTTTAAATGACAAAATTACTGAAAATATTTACAAATATAGAAAAAATTCATTGTCTACGAGCGATGAACCGTGATAGACTTCTATCACTGATAAGCAGTAAAAATTTTCTAAATTTATAAAAATTTTGGCTCATTTTGCTATATTTGAAAATAACCATTTTAGTTATTTTTAGAATTAAATTTTAAATAAATTATCCGAGTTACCCAAACTAACCCAACTCAAATCTTTTGATTGGATTGGATTCATTATTTAATAAGGATTATTTAGGTTGAATGAAATTACAATTGAACAATTTGGTTGAGTTTAAAAAGTGTTCAACCCAACCCAACCCAACCCACAAACACTCATTGGTTGTAGAGTGTGGTTGGACAATTGGATTGGCTAGAAAAGAAAAAAGTTTAGATGCACCATTTTTTGTAATAATAATAATAATACTTTGTTCCTTGTATTTTTCATTTTGGTCTGCAAAGGTTTATTTTGATCATTTAACTTTCTATTTTGATTCATTTTCATTGACATACTTTCAAAATATCAATCTTGGTACTTGTAATCTAAAAGTTACCATAGCCAACGATCACTTATTAAAAATATAAGGTCCAAAATGAACCAAAGCTGAAAATAAATAATCAAAAGGAATATTTTGAAATTTTTTAAAGTATATAGACAAAAAAAACAAATCAACCAAAATGAATATTTTAAAAGCATATTAAAATGAAACAAATATATATATATTTTTTTGTTATTATATTTTGAACTCCTTTTTAGTTGTTTGTGTTATTATCCCAACAATAGACTAATTAATGGCTATTCAACAAGTTACCGTGTTCGTGTACCATTGAGACTGTATGGAGGCAAAGGGGGGAATCCATGGGAAGAAAAGGTTTTCTCAACAATTAGGTCATTTGTTGTGTATCATAAAGAATGTGTCCATGCCATTCAATTTTACTACGAGAAGAATGGGAAGGCTGTTTGGTCGCCTAAGCATGGCGGAGATGGTGGAACCAAATACGAGGTTAGTTCTCTAAATTCTTTTCTAAACCTTTCGGTTAAAATCTATTTAGAATGACTTTTTAAATGCTTACAAATATTCACAAGTTTAAGCCATTCAATTTTTGTTGTAGGTTGCTTTTGATTATGCAGATGAATATCTTGTTTCAATTCATGGCTCTCATAGCAATGTAATGGAACTTGAGAGAGTTGATATTGAATCATTGACACTAGAAACCAACAAAGGAATTCATGGGCCGTTTGGTATTGAAAATGGGACAAAATTTTCAATCCCAACCAAGAGAATGAAGATTATTGGTATCCATGGAAAATGTAGTTCATATCTTGATTCAATTGGACTCCTTACTCTTTCAACTCAAGAATAATTTCATGTTTTTTACTTTTGGTGCCACAGATGGTTGCCAATTGTAAATTGCAGGCTCTACAAAATAGAAAAGTATAGCAATGTTCTCGTAGATTTAGTGTTATGAATCAATGTCAATTTAACTAGTCGCCCTCCATCAAGAGATCCAAGGTTCTAATCCTCCATTTATGTATGTCAAATTAAGAATAGTGTTAGTTATATCAATGCATTACAGGAATTTGAATACATACCTCCTATTTTGATATCATGTTAAATCATCAATCAAATGAAAAACATAAATTTATGGATTATAGTAAATTTAATTATATCAATATTTTATCAACTACTTTTATATATATATATATATATATATATACACTTTTCTACCCATTTCGGCACTATGTTTTGATTTTCCTCACAAATCCAATTTACTAATCCTAAAAACACCTTTCTCTCGGTCTCAACCTTATGCTTTGCTATCAATGGCAGTATTTTGCAATGCATGTTTGGAAATGGTTTTGAAATTGTTAAAATCAAAGACTATCTAGAAAGTCAGTACGCACTCATGTGACAAAAACAATAAATTTATAATTTAGGAAGAAGAGGACTCGCAAAACAAAGAAAAAAGATTCTGATGCCAAAATCAATAAGAGAACTAAGTAACTGGGAAGAAGTCAAAAGACCTTTAGTGGAGATGGTGTATTTACAAGGGATTTGATCAAGAATTTATCTTAAATCTACTCAATTAGGATATGAAATTTTACCAATATTAAGCAAGATCAAATCCTTTGCTATTCCATTTCCAATAACACCTATTACTACTGAAGATCGTATGATGCACATCTGGTCTGGCTTAGGAACGATGTATGATTCTGTGGTTTCTATTATAACATCAAAAGCTCCTGTCCTCAAAAAGATCAGCCTTTTTATATTCTCTTGTGAAGAATCTAATAATACTTGTAACTCTTTCTTCTTTAAATATCTAACATACAAGATTGGGACATCCTTCTTTACCAAGGTAAAGCAAATACCAAAAACAATGTGTTATTCCTTTCAATAATAGATATCCTTCTTTACCAATATAATTGTGTCTGATCTTTAAAAATGGTTTCCAATACTCTACAGATGCCTATGCTAAATGTATATTACTTCTTACCTTCAACTTGAAAGTGACGATAACGTACAGTCCAATTCTATGCAGGAAGATGAAATGGGGGATGAGCGAAGGATTTATTAGTCAAACTTCCATATAATATGATAAGAACAGAGCCCTCAATCCCCAAACAAGTTGCATTCCGGTTAATATTATATATTATACATTCGCCGGCAGTTGCCATTTTTTACCTACTCTGCCCCCATTGATATCCATGTCGCACAATGTTTTTCTCCCCCATCAAAATCGTAGCCCTTTGCCGTCATAAGTCTACAGGTCATAATGGTATGTCTAAATTTCATTTGGAAGTTTTGATGAAGTTGCAATCAATTTGTGATTCCAATTTTTCTTACCGCAGGAAAATGACGGTTCTATCACTTGGGACGACGGAGTTTATTCGGCGATCAGACGGTTCGTAGTTTACGAGAGAGAGTGGATCTGTTCGATTCAGATTGAATATGATCAGAATGGAGAATCAATTTGGTCGCCCAGACATGGTGAAAGCGATGGTTCTATTTCGGAGGTCAGATTATTAAATTACCATTACCTACAATAATCAGTTTGCAGATTCAAATTTTTTCTTTAAACCAATTGATTGTAGGTTGTTATGGATTATCCAAACGAGTACTTAATTTCAATTTATGGATACTATGGCTCTATACATAATTGGGGAATTGACGGCACCGTGATTCGATCATTGACTTTGGAAACCAATATTAGATCTTATGGACCCTTTGGAGTTGAAGATGGGAACAAGTTTTCATTTCCAATTACTGGGGGAAAGATTGTTGGGTTCCATGGCAAATCTGGTCGGTACCTCAATGGAATTGGAGTTCATGTACAAACAATTCAAAAGTATGTTTGCCATTCCTATCTTGATTTGATGCTAAATATATGAGTTTTTTTTTGGCACCTTCACCACATTTTATAACATATTACGTTTTGATAATGATGTCTTTCTGCTGAAATATTTTATTTCTCTGTTCATACTTTGTTAAACAAAGGTTTTCTTATATAAAAGAAAACCTATTACAAATAAGGAATGAGATAAATATAGTAAATATCTTTACAATAAATACAAAGCTAAAATATTTAACAATAAGGAAAATAATCCCCAGATAGTCAATACTCCCCCTCAAGCTGGTTTGGCGATATCACTCATGACCAGGCAACTTAGGAAGCCCTTTAGTTAATACATCTACAATTTGTTCTGTTGTTGGGAGGTAGGGAATGCATATTATTCCTGCATCAATTTTTTCTTTTATGAAATGTTTATCCACTTCAATGTGTTTTGTCCTACCATGAAGGACTGGATTATGGGCAATAGAGATTGTAGCCTTGTTATCACAGTAAATGCGTATGGGCATTATCTGAGCAAACTTCAGTTCTTCCAGTAGTCTTTTTATCCATATGCCTTCACAGATACCATGGGCTAATGCCCTAAATTCTGCTTCAGCACTACTTCTTGCAACTACACTCTGTTTTTTTGCTGCACCAAGTGACCAAGTTCCTTCCGACAAAGGAGCAATACCCAGAAGTCGATCTCCTATAAGTTGTGCTACCTGCCCAATCTGCATCAGTATAGACTTCCACCTGTAGATGCCCATGTTTTTTAAAGAGTATCCCTTTTCCTAGAGTATCTTTCAGATATCTGAATATTCTAAAGACAGCTTCAAAGTGAGCTGGTCCAGGGGCATGCATGAACTAACTTACCATATTTACTGCAAAGGCAATGTCGGGACATGTGTGAGAGAGGTATATTAGTCTTCCCACCAGTCTTTGGTACTTCCCCTTTTCTTTTACCTTTTCTTCTGTTGCAGCTTCCAATTTCAAGTTCTGCTCAATAGGAGTTTCTGCAATTCGACAACCGAGTAAACCTGTCTCTTTGAGTAGATCGAGGATATACTTTCTTTGATTGACAAGAATACCACTTTTAGACCTAGCAAACTCCATGCCAGGAAAGTACTTTAGGGATCCTAGATCTTTGATCTTGAAATCTTTCGCCAATTTTTCCTTTACAATAGACATTTCTGTTTCATCATTGCCTGTAAGAATAATATCATCGACATACACTATCAGAACAACAACTTTGTTTTTTTCCGTATGTTTGTAAAACATAGTGTGATCGGCTTGACTTTGGCTGAATCCATACCTAGTGACTGCCTTTCCAAAATGTTCAAACTAAGCTCTAAGAGACTGTTTAAGGCCGTATAGTGATTTTTTTAATTTACATACTTTGTTCAATCCAAGGTCGGCTTCAAACCCAGGCGTAGGTCCATAAATACTTCTTCAAGTTCCCCATTAAGAAACGCATTTTTAACATCTAGTTGATACAGTGGCCAATCAATGCAACAGGGAGCAAAATTCTAATCGAGTTAATTTTGGCTATAAGGGCAAAAGTCTCTTGATAATCAATTCCATAGGTCTAGGTGAATCCCTTAGCCACTAGTCTGGCCTTGTACCTTTCGATACTACCATCCGCATTACATTTTATTGTGAAAATCCACTTACATCCCACTGCTTTCTTGTCTTCTGGTAGATTAACTATGTCCCAAGTACCACTTTATTTCAGCGCATTCATCTCTTTCATCACTGCTAATTTCCAATTCGAATCATTTAGAGCTTCCTGTATATTTTTTGGAACAAATAGGTTGGTTATTTTGGATGTGAAAGCTTTATGATTATCAGACAATCTATGATAGGAGAGATAGTTCGAAATGGGATATTTTGTACATTGGCGGGTACCTTTTCTCTGGGCAATTGGAATATCAAGGTCAGAGACATTAGGCAATGTATTATGAGAGGAAGGACTAAGAGACATACCCGAATTTTCAGGACCATTTACTAGAGTATCAGATTGGTCCTGTGTTAGTTCAACTGTCTGATTTCTATCCCTTTGAATTCTGTTTCTTCTAGTATAAAGCTTAAGTTCAGGATCTCGACCTGTCAGATCTGTTTGTAGTGTTCTTCCTCTGTCGAAGAGTTTTCCATGCTTGAGATCGAAGGACTAGAGCTCATAATTTCAGGACTAATGATGTTTGGGAGAGGTGAAGTGTCCCAAAAATTCTTTTCAAGTAGAGATGACTCCCCCTGAAGAGAAGTTGGGTTAAAAAACAATTGATTTTCCACAAAGGATACATCCATACTTTCAAAATACTTGTTAGTGAGAGGGTCAAAACATTTGTATGCCTTTTTAAAAGGAACGTAGCCTACAAAAACACATTTAATAGCCCGAGGGTCCAATTTGGATTGGGAAAGAATGGTTCGATGAACATAAGCAGTACACCCAAAAACTTTTAAAGGTAATTTTGAGAACAATCGGACAACAGGAAAAAAAATCTTTTAGGTGTTGTAGAGGGGTTTTAAAATTCAACACCTTAGTAGGCATTCTATTGATTAGGTAAGCAGCTATTAGGACTGCATCCCCCCACAGATATTTTTGGAACATGCATCGAAGACATGAGGGCACGAGCAATTTCCAGCAAGTGTCGATTTTTTCGTTCAGCAACACCATTTTGCTGAAGGGTATCGCGACATGTAGCTTGGTGAATGATGCCCTTATCATGTAAAAAGGTGGTTAGTGGTTCCTAAAAATTCAGTCCCATTATCAGAGTGAAGAATGCGAATTTTAGTTTGAAATTGAGTCTCAATCATTTTATGAAAAACGAACAAAGACCTTTTTTACATCCGACTTTTTTGTGATTAAGTAAAGCCAAGTTAAACGGGTGTGATCATCAATAAAAGTAACAAACCAGCGCTTGCCATTTTTAGTCAAAACCTTAGATGGCCCCCAAACATCAGTATGAATTAAGTAAAAGGGTGATGAGGGTTTATAAGATTTGGGTAAAAAAGTAGATCGATGATGTTTGGCGAAAATGCAGTCTTCACATTGAAACATAGAACAATCAATTCCTTTAAATAAACCAGGAAACAAATGTTTTAAATAAATGAAATTATGATGTCCTAATCTACGATGCCAAAGCATAATAGTTTTTTGGACAGGAAGAGAATTGACACTACTCAAGCCCTGAATCTTTTTATGACTACTTGAAACTTCATCAAAGTTATAGAGACCATCAATCATCCTAGCACGTCCAATCGTCTCCCCCGAGTTCTGATCCTGAAAGAGACAATGGGTTTCACAAAAGATAACACGACAGTTAGCATCCTTAGATATTTTGCTCACAGATAGTAAATTACAAGCTAATTGAGGAACATGAAGAACAGAATGTAGTATGAGTTTTGTACTTAGGGAAACTGTTCCTTTGCCTGCAATAGATGTAAAACTACCATCGGCAATACGAACATTTTCTTTACTATAAACAGGGGAGTATGAATCAAATAAACACGAGAAACTAGTCATGTGATCAGTAGCTCCGGAATCAATGATCCACGGAGAGGAATTTAGACACGAGAGAGCTTGAGGGTAATTACCTGTTTGTGCCAAGAAAACACTAGGATTACCCGTAGAATTGGATTTTAGCAGCTTCAGGATTTGATCAATTTGCTCTTTGAGTGGACTGGAATCAACAACATTTGCATTGGAGGCATGCTGATGGGAATTTCTCTCAGATTGTTTCAAGCTCTTCCAATTTGAAGGTTTGCCATGTAGTTTCCAACAAGTTTTCCTCGTATGACGGGGTTTGTTGCAATGATCACACCATACACGAGGCTTGTCATGAGTTTTGTTGGATTGATTAGAATCTTTCATCACATTACTTTCAGTCACTAGTGCGGAACTATCAACTGAGTCAACTGCCTTCTTCCCAATCATAACATTCCTGCGGCTTTCTTCCCTGCGAACTTCAGAAAAAAAAACATCATTGAGATTTGGAAGAATACTTTTCCCAAGTATTCTGCCTCTAACCTCATCAAACTCAACATTGAGGCCAGCAAGAAATTTGTAAATGCGACCATCATCAACAGTTTTCCAATAATGTTTTTGGTCATCTGTGGATTTCCACTCATACGTCTCAAACAGATCAAGTTCTTTCCATATCCTTTTTAGAGAGTGAAAATATTGTGTAACTGAATTGCCTCCTTGTCGCATATCACCCAACTTAAGGTTTAGCTCGAGCACTCGTGATTGGTTCCCCAAATCAGAGTACATTTGGGTCACATTGTCCCATAATTCCTTGGCTGTAGTGTAGCACATGTAGTTACTGCTGATGTTTTACTGCTGATGTTAGTGTAGTTACTGCTGATGTTTTCTACCATAGAGTCGACAAGCCACGTCATAACCATGGAGCTTTCCACATCCCACAGTGAATAAGGGGTCATCTGGACTAGGAGCGATTTTTTCGCCTTGAGGTACCCTATCTTACCTTGACCACGAATATACATCCGAACACTCTGGGACCAACGAAGAAAATTTTCCCCGTTAAGTCGAATGGTGGTGGTTTGGACAGTGGGATTATTGGGATGGGTCCGATTGTCGAAGACTTTGGCGGTAGATACCTTAGTTTCGGACATATTGAAAAGAGAAAAAACCCAAAAAATAACAGATATGAAAAGGAAAAAGATGAAAAAACGATTTTGGCCAACCAAAAAAACTCAGCGGCAAAATAAAGGTCCACCGGAGAGTCGCCGGAACTGGTCAGAAATCACCCGGAAACTTGTGCAGACATGGTCGACAGGCGGAGCGGAGGTGAACCCAGGCGGTATTGGCGCGGCTAGCTTCGGCTTGTTCGGCGTCTGGACTTCACAGACGACGAGATCCACGCACGACCTGTGAGTTGTCCGGTGACTCAGGTCAGGTGTTCGGCCAATGTCTAGGGTGTTGGCGGCGGCGAGTCGGCGGCGGCGGCAGATTAGGTTAGATTAGGGTTTCTTTTTCTTTTTCAGAACAAATTAGGGTTTCAAGAGGTAGGCTTTGATACCATGCGGAAATATTTTATTTCTCTGTTCATACTTTGTTAAACAAGGGTTTTTTTATATAAAAGAAAACCTACTACAAATAAGGAAGGAGATAAATATAGTAAATATCTTTACAATAAATACAAAGATAAAATATTTAACAATAAGGAAAATAATCCCCAAATAGTCAACACTTTCATAGTCCTAATATGATGGTCATCCGATCTTCATTTTTCGTTGTGTTTTTCTCATTTTTATCATAGTTTGTTGTGCTTCTGAGCGTGAAAAATAAAGTTCGTGAAAGAGATTGCATCGAGCTACACATATCATCCCTAATGCAATATGTTATACATACCATCCCTAACCCAATACGTTAGAAAATGTTTATTGTTTTTTCCTGATTTTCTAAAAAATAAGACTAATATGGCAATACACTCAAAATGTTAGATTTCATATGTTTATGGAGCGCAAATCATTGATCATAAAGCTACTCGTAAAAAAATCATCCGTGCAAATATCTCAATATATAAAACAAAATTGATATATTGGTGCTAAATATATAATTAAAATTAGTAATTTTTTAATTCAAAATTTACAATTTTGCTGAATGAAATAATAATTCAATGTATTGCTTAAACATATCATAACATGTAGAATTGGGCTCCAGCCTGAGCCGCAGCCGAAGCACTTAAACATGGGACCATATGGAGGCAAAGGTGGAGATCATTGGGAAGAGACTTTTCAAACAATCAGACGGCTGGTGATTTATCATGGCCTTTGGATCGACTCCATTCAATTGGAATACGAAGATGAGAATCAAACGTTATTATGGTCCGAGAAGTATGGTGGTGACAGCGGTTTTCGATCAGAGGTTAGCCCAAATCTTTCATTAAGTTTTTTTTAGCTAGTTCGAGCTTCACTTCATGTGTGTAAATTTACAAACAAAAATGTTCTCATGAGATTTGATAATTTTGGAACGGAATACGATACAGGTTGTTCTAGAATTAGATGAGCATCTTATTCTGGTACATGGCTACTATAGTGACATACATAAGTGGGGAATTGCTGCTACTGTGATTCGATCCTTAACCATAAAAACCAATAAAAGAACTTAGGGGCCATTTGGGATTGAAGATGGAACCAATTTTTCATTTCCATTTACAGGGTTAAAGCTTGTTGGCTTTCATGGAAGATCTGGCTTGTATCTGGATGCAATTGGACTCTCCGTACAGACAACTCAAATGTAGGCTTAATTGCGCTTAGCTATATGTTGATGATGATATTATTGAGGAGTTATGATTATGTAATGATTGATTGAGTTTCTCATGCAGAAATGGAGTTAGGCCTGAGAAATTTAGCTTAGGAGAATATGGAGGCGAAGGTGGAGATCCTTGGAACGAGAGTTTTAAGACAATCAAGCAATTGGTGATCAATCATGGAATGTGGATCGACTCCATTCAAATGGAATATGAAGATGAGAATGGGGCGTTGGTGTGGTCTAAGAGGTATGGTGGAAATGGAGGTTTCCAATCAGAGGTTAGACCAAATCTTTCCTTAAGTGTTTTCTTTTAGCTGGTTAGATCTTCATTTCATATGTGGAAATTTACAAACAAAAATGTTGTCATGTGATTTGATAATATTGGGATGGAATACAATGCAGGTTGTTCTAGAATTAGATGAGCATCTTGTTTTGGTTCATGGCTACTACAGTGACATACATAAGTGGGGAATTGCCGCCACTGTGATTCGATCCTTGACTCTAAAATCCAATAAAAGAACTTACGAGCCATTTGGGATTGAGGATGGAACCAAATTTTCATTTCCATTTATAGGGCAAAAGCTTGTTGGCTTTCATGGAAGATCTGGCTCGTATCTGGATGCAATTGGGCTCTCCATAGATACAACTCGAATGTAGGCTTAATCGTGCTTAGCTATATTTTGATGATACCATTAAAGGAGATATGGTTATGTAATGACTGATTGATTTTCTCACGCAGAAATGAGGTTGGACCTGAGAAATTTAGGTTGGGAGAATATGGCGGCGAAGGTGGAGATCCTTGGGATGAGAGTTTTAGGATAGTCAAGCAATTGGTGATTAATCATGGACAGTGGATCGACTCCATACAAATGGAATATGAAGACAAGAATGGGGAATTAGTTTGGTCTAAGAGGCATGGTGGAAATGGAGGTTCTCAATCAGAGGTTAGCATTTTTTTTCTTTCTTTTGGTGTGTGTGCTGGTTGGAGCTTCATTTCATGTGTTGAAATTTACAAAAGAAAAAAAAAATGTTGTCATGGGATTATAATGGAATGGAATACAATACAGATTGCTCTGGAATCAGATGAGCATCTTGTTTTGGTCCATGGCTACTATAGTGACATACTTAAGTAGGGAATTGCTGCCACTGTGATTCGATCCTTGACTCTAAAAACCAACAAAAGAATTTATGGGCCATTTGGGATTGAGGATGGTACCAAATTTTCATTTCCATTAAAGGGGCTAAAGGTTGTTGGCTTTCATGGAAGATCTGGCTTGTATTTGGATGCAATTGGACTCTCCGTACAAACAACTCAAATGTAGGCTTAGTTGTGCTTAGCTATATTATGATGATACCGTTGAAGAATTATGATTATGTAATGACTGTTTGAGTTTCTCGTGCAGAAATGGGATTGGGCCAGAGAAATTTAGCTTCGGAAAATATGGAGGTGAAGGTGGAAATCCTTGGAATGAGAATTTTAGGACAATTAGACAATTGATGATTAATCATGGACAGTGGATCGACTCCATTCAAATGGAATATGAAAATGAAATGGGGAATTGGTATGGTCTGAGAGGCATGGTGGAAATGGAGGTTCCCAATCAAAGGTTAGTCCAAAATTCCCTCATCACTAGGTTCATTTTTGTTTTTCCAATGTGTAGTTGTTTTTGAAATTAAAAGAAAAAAGAATGAATCAAAGAAGTAATTAATGTGATGGAAATGGAAGTGTAGGTTGTTCTAGATTTCCCAGAAGAGCATCTTGTTACGATTCATGGCTACTATGATGATATATATTATTAGGGATTTGATGGCACTGTGATTCGATCGTTGACTCTGGAAACAAACAAAAGAAGTTATGGGCCATTTGGGGTTAAAAATGGAACCAAGTTTTCATTCCCAACTGTTGGGGTGAAGATCGTTGGCATCCATGGCAGATCTGGTCTCTATCTCGATGCCATTGGACTTTTTGCACTTTCAATTCAAGACTAGTCCTACACTCTTTCTATTGGCAGCCATTAGCATTTTGTTTTTGTATTTTGTATGTTTCCAAACACAGTATGCTTATGTAGTTAATAACTCCATTTTAAAAAATAAAAAATAAAAAAAGAATTATCTTTTTATCTTTTTCCTTTTCTGGGTAGATAAGGGTGTTTTCAAATAGAACAAAATAAATCAAAATATTTATAAATATAGCAAAATGTCATATATTGATAGACAATAATAGACACTAATAGATGTTTATTAGTGTACATTTTGTTATATTTGTGTGTAGTGTCTATCAGTGTACATTTTGTTGTGTGTACGTGCATGAGTGTGGAAAAAAAAGTTAATAAGTTTAACTCATTTTATTTTATATTTATATATATATATTAAGTTTAAAATTAATAAGCAACCTTAACTAGGAATACATAAGCAACATAGTAGTTTGTTTTTTTTCTTTGTTCTTTTTTTTTTAAGTACAACAACTATGGAGATAGAGAATCGAACCTCTAATTGGGAGTATTTGTGGATTGGGTTGAGTTGGGTTGGACTTTTTAGACCCAACTTTTTTTATTAAAAAGTGAACCCAACCCAACTAGAAAATATTTAGGTTGAGTTAGTTCGGGTCATTTATAATAAAAATTTAAGATGTTAATTTCATTTAACTATTTCCATATAATGAATTAAGTTTAAAAACTCAATTCCAATTTATATAATGAAAATTTTCTTTCGAAAGTGTTAAAAAAAATATATTTTTAGGAGTTGGTGAGGAATAAATTATAAAAAAAAAACATGAAATTAAATAGAACTAAAATAAATATAGGGATGTCTTCAAATATGGCAAAACGGTTGAAAATATTTACAAATATAGCAAAATTTTACTTTCTATCTATGATAGACCAAGATAGACATTTATTAATGTTTATCGCTAAAGTGATTAATGGTCTATCATAGATAGAGAGTAATTATTTTTAACAATTTTGTCATTTAAAACAATGTCTCATAAATATATGTATATATAATTATAGGAAAATTATTTTATATGAAAAAACTGCTGAAAATATTTATAAATAATAGTAAAATATCATAGTCTATTTGTAATAGACCGCGATAGATTGCAATAGACTAGTATCTGTATCTATCACGCAAAGATAGTCTGCCTATCCCGGTCTATGGAACTCATAAACTAACTCAATCCATAAAATTTTTATTTGTTTGAACTCAACTCAACCCAAATAGCACGAGGTAATTAGAAACTCAATATCCCCTAAACTCTCCAAATTGGAATGTTGAATCCATAGAGAAAGAAAATTCTACTTTTAAAGATGTACTTAAGATTGTAATAGGAAATTTGTAATAAATAACAATTTAAGAATATGATTTTGCAAGCATGTCTTCAACATTTAAAATTTTGTATATATAGCAAAATCTTTAATTTTGATATTTTGTTTATTGTTTTTCAAAAATGGCCCTGTAACAATTTCAACTTTCTTTTTCTTCTTCTATATTTTTATAATTCAAGAATTTTTTTTAGAATTATAATTTAAAAAGTTTTAGGTATTTCCCTCCCTACAAACTTGAATTGCCCTTATTTTTTCCTTTCTTTCTTTTTATGTACTATGTTTTCTTTTATTTCTTCCTTTCTTTCTTTTTATGTACTATGTTTTCTTTTATTTCTTCTTTTCTTTATAAAAAAAAGTCAAAAAAGAAAAGAAAAGAAGAAATAAAAGAAAACATAGTACATAAAAAGAAAGAAATAAAAAAAAATTTTAAAAATCTCCTCAGAGCAAAACTTAGAATTTGAGCGTTTTTATATTTTAATTCAATGTAATTTCTTCTTATCCTTCAATTTTTTTCTTACAAAAATTATTTGAAACTTCTTATATTTTTTCTTTATATATATCTCTCTCCCTATTTTTTTCCTTCTTTGTTGCATAACTTTTTTTATTTTTTTAAATAACTTGCTTCTATTTTTTTTTTTTACGGGAGTTGAAATATGTGTAACTTGTGCTCTGACTTTATCATCAACTATAATTTGCAATAACGATCTAACTCTCATTAGAGATATCATCTTTTTCAAATGATTATTAGTGGTTACCACTTCCGCTAACAATGATTTGACTCTTACTATGAATATCATCTTTTTTGGTAGCCTGAAAGTTTTTTTGGGTTTAAACCCAACAAGTGCCCATAAGGTAATAGTAAATCATATAGTAATAACCAAGTACTCAGTATCAATCAATGTGGGTATTGTTATAAAATATATCAAATAATATATCAGTCAAGTGTATCAACAGTATAAACATATATATCGTTATAAAGTGTATCAATAGTATAAACATGTATATCGTTAAATTGTTGGTGTTTTATGTTAATCAAGTGTATTATTAATGTAACAACTGTAACATTATAAAGTATATCAACAATATATTGATCAAGTGCATCAACAGTATAAACGAGTATATCGTTATAAACTACATCAACAATATGGCAATCAAATTTATCGACAATATAAACATGTGTATTATTATAAAGCATATCTACATTACGTCAGTCAAGTGTATTAGCAGTATAAATGAGTGTATCATTATAAAGTATATCAACGGTATATCAATAAAGTTTATTAATAGTATCATTGTAAAGAACATCAACAATATGTTAGTCATGTGTATCAACACTATAAATGAGTGTCTCATTATAAACTATATCAAGATAATTTCAATAAAGTTTATTAGTAGTATATTAACAATATATCAGTATTATATTACAACATTAGTATATCATCAATTGAAGTACATTTTTTAAAAAAATTAATTAGTTGAAAAATATTGTACTTACTTCAAATAAATTGGTTGGATTTTTTTTTTCAAATTAGTTGGGAGAGGAAAAGTAACAAAACAGGAATGAAATAAAAAAAATTAAAAAATTGAGCAGTGAAAAGACAGTAGTGTATCAAAGGGTATTAAGTATGTATCACGTGTATCATATGTATCCTGCACTTGTATCACACGTGCATCAAGTGTATCACGCATGTACATCAGGTAATCAGGTTTATCAAGTATATCACGTGGACTAGGTTTGTTTTTTTGCCATTTTTACAAAAGTAATTAAAAAAAAAAGTAAAATTGGATAAATAACACAAAAATCGAGGGCTATGTGGATCCTTGAACATATATGAAATGGATTAAAGATGGACCAAGCTACTTATGGTTGTAACCATAATTAACATTATTACGGTCGGGCTATCAAACACAGAGTTAGAAGTGAATTACGAGTCAGACCCTTTTGCAAATCGATTGAGCTCCCCTTGCATGCAATGATGTGGTGGTGAACCTCTCATTCTCATTGAGTGCTCCCCGAACCATGTGGGAGGAAGGTGTGTTCTAGTAGGGTCTCCTGCCAGACTTAAGTAGTCGCTACCCCCTCTCTTGATGAAGCTATATGATGTTTCATTACATATTCCAATGTCAGGGGATGTTACTATGAATGCGTAATCCCTTATACTAAGAAATTTTCAGCTAGTGTAGCTGGCACCGAGGGATGCCATTGACGTTCTCCGGGCTACCGTAGCCGCTGTCGAGCGCGAATATTCTCAACCTTGCTTTAAAGCCCGGTTTAAGCCTATGTGATTGCCAAAGCTGGAAAGAAATGAATATTCTTTACCTCCCTAAGCCTAAGGTGAGAGCTTGCTTTACCGAGAACTAGGGTTTTGCTTCGCTTCATCAGATGGGCAAGATCAGCCTTAGAGAATAGACCTTCTGCCTCTGTCGCATAATATGATTATGGACCTAATTGATGTTTTTTTATTCTCTCTCCTTTTTCCAAGTGCCACTTTGTTTTTAACAATTTCCCATTCATCACCTCTGTTTAAAATTCCAGTCCTTCGTCAAGAAAGACGAAACAGGAAAGGAATCGAACCCGGAAAGTAGAAATGTCAAATTGTCTTTCATTGTTCCGAAATGTGGGCTTCGTATCTTGTCTCTGTCCCGTCGAAACCCATCTTTCTACCCGTTCTTTATTGTGTCAATTTAATCCTGAAATCTGCAGTGCATCGCTACTCTACAGAGGATGGTAAGTGTAACTAATAGCTTAGCTGATGAAAAGGTTACAGACAATTTGTGATTCCCCATTTTCTTGCTGCAGTTAGACGAAGAGGGTTCCCCGATGACGACGGTGAAGATAGAGATTAGTGGAGGCAAACACGGTGGGGAACCTTGGGATGATGGAGCTTATTCCACCATCAGACGCTTTCTAATTTATCACAAACAGTGGATCTGTTCCCTTCATGTTGAGTATGATAAGAACGGCCATTCAGTTTGGGGTTCCAAGCGTGGCGGAAACGAGGGTTCCGTTTCTGAGGTACCACCATACCCTAATTTGAATCTCCATTGCCTGAAGAATTTTCTCATTCTGTTTCATATTTCTCGAACCGGTTGATAATTGCAGATTGTTTTGGATTACCCAAACGAGTACCTAATTTCAGTTTATGGTTACTACGGCAACATAGAAAAGTGGGGAATTGCAGCCAGTGTGATTCGTTCCTTAACTTTCCAAACCAATAGAAAAACTTATGGCCCATTTGGGATGGAAGAGGGAGCCAAATTCTCGTTCCCAATTATGGGAGCCAAGATTGTTGGCTTCCATGGAAGATGTGGTTGGTTCGTTGATGCAATTGGGCTCTACATACAGCCAATTCCAAAGTACGAACATACATATGATCTTCTACCTGTATGCTGCAAAAATATAAACAGAAATGAATGAATGAATGAATTCCATTGAGATTCGATGATGCAGAAACCAACTCAAGAACTTCAGTTTGGGACCTTTTGGAGGCAAAGGGGGGCATCCATGGGAGTATGTCTTTCGGTCGATCAGACGGTTTGTTGTTGATTATGAACAATGGATCCACTCCATTCAATGGGAATATGAGGATAAGAATGGAGAGTTGGTATGGTCCAAGAAGCATGGTGACAGAGATGGAACTGCCAAATCAGAGGTTATACCTTAAGATTCTCTAATGAACTACTCTGCCCATAACATGTTTGTTGAAATTCCTAACTTGGGCATTTGTTAATATGTTAGGTTGTGCTAGAATTCCCAGATGAGCATTTTGTTTCTATTCATGGCTACTACAGCAGCATACGTGTTTGGGAACCTCCTGCCACTGTGATTCGATCGCTGACATTCAAAACTAATAGAAGAACTTATGGGCCGTTTGGAGTTGAAGATGGAACCAGATTTTCGTTTCCAATTATGGGGACAAATATTGTTGGTGTTTGTGGCAGATCTGGTTTGTGCCTTGATGCGATTGGACTCTACTTAGGAACAACTCAAAAGTATGCACCCCATCTTTATTCTTTTTATTTTCCGGATATCATCTTCTATTTCTATGATATAAACATATATAATATGCTTATTTTTCTGCTCATTTATAGTTTCATTCTGTCGTGTGTGTCCTTTTTCAATTTTCTCTGGTCTTTTTCATGTTCCAGTTCGGTTTTCTGATAAGAATTTTTTAAGCAACAGAGATTGAATAATATATATAATTTGTATAGTCTCTGAAATGATGAGATCTTCAATGAATTTAATTATTAGACGTGGTCACGTGGAAGCATTAAGTTAGTAAAATTAAAAATAATGCATGATGTGCTTTTTCAAACATGCTTGGATCTGAACCATCAAGGGCAGATCTAGTGGTAAATAGGAGATATAACTTTGATAAAGAACTAAGAGATCAGGAGTTCAATCCATGGTGGGGATCAAATATCCTATTAGTTCCTTGCACTCAAATGTTGGAGGATTAAATGGATTGTCTCACGAGATTGGTTGAAGTATACAAAGCTAGCTCGGACACAAGGATACCAAAAAAAAAAAAATACATGCTTGGATCTGACGATTAGTTTCTTTTCTACCTTCCAGTTTCTTTTCTACCTTCCAATGTTATTGTTTTTAAAATAAGTTACTAAAAGTCTATAATAGAAAAAGTTCCAAAAGTTTAGGAACAAAAATATTTTCAAATATGAAAACTAAAAACATCTCTACATCCATTATTAATGTTCATCATTACATATATTTGCTAATGAGCTATACTCAACTTAACAGTTGACCAACCTGTAAAAAAATTAGTTCAACAATATATTGGAATTGTTCATCAGGTTATTTCACTTAAAAGATTATTGAAGTTAATTATTTTACGTCTTAAAATCTTGTTATATTTCTAATTACCTTCTTTTTTTTTAGAACGACATATTTAAGGGTATTTGTTTAAAAAGTTGCCATCGAATATTTCATAAGAGTAAAAATGCACTAGTTAACTACCATGGGTTGGCCTAATGGTAAAAAATACGACATAGTTTCAATAAATAACTAAGAGACTCGCACACTCACGAATACAAGAAAAATAAAAGTTTGCTAGTCAACAAAATAAAACCTTTAAATGTGTAATTGTAAGAAGTTAATGGTTTTAATGCTTTATGCAGCTTAAAGACTGAGCCGGAGCCTGCGGCTACACCTCCACCCCAAATCCAAGTGAAGCACATTAAACCGAGACAATATGGAGGTGAAGGTGGGGATGGTTGGGAAGATATGTTTCGGACAATCAAACGATTTGTGGTTCGTCATGGATTGTGGATTGACTCCATTCAAATTCAATATGAAGATGATAATGGAAACCTAGTGTGGTCTAGGCAGCATGGTGGAGATGGAGGATCCAAATCAGAGGTTAAACCAAATTTGCTTACTCTTATTGGAACTTTCAAATTGTTTTTCTTATTGGGTAAATTTAAAAAGAATTTAATTGAACGAAGAAGCCATGGTGTTGAAATGCAATTGCAGGTTGTTTTGGAATCTCCAGATGAGTATCTTGTATCCATTCATGGCTACTACAGTGATATTCATAAGTGGGGACTTGCGGCCACTGTGATTCGCTCCTTAACTTTGGAAACCAATAAGAAGACTTATGGACCATTTGGAGTTGAAGATGGTTCCAAATTTTCATTTCCAACCGTTGGGTTGAAGGTCGTTGGCATCCATGGTAGATCTGGTTGGTACCTTGATGCCATTGGAATTCACGTAGTCTCGATTCAAGAGTAGGTCATAAATTGTCAGCTACATTGTATCAAATGTCGTTTTCTTACAAGAACTAGGACCTCCACTTATTTCACAATGATATGATATTGTTTATTTTGGACATAAATCTTTATGGCTTTGCTTTTGGAGCCACCCAAAGGCTTTATACCAATGTAGATAATTGTTTTCATATATATATATATATATGATCATTGTTTCTTTCTCTATCTAATGTGTGACTTTTGTTTGCACTTAACAATCCTTCTTGCGAACAAAGTACCACTTTGACTCTACCTCTCATTTGTCCGTTCTTGACTACTTGCACGAGCTTGCTCTTATCAAGGCTTACAGCAAAGTTAAATAAAACACAACCACAGATCACACTGGGGAATGTACTTGGTGTCAACCACATGCCATACCCTTAATCTCCTCCCCTAAAACAAATTTAGCTAAGAGTTTGAGCATTTCTTTAAGAAAATGTGAAAATCAAAATTGAAATTAAACAAGCATACGTTTCAAAAATAGAAAACTAAAAATGAAGTTGTTAGCAAAAGAGTCTTATCAATTATACTCTTAATTTCAGCACATTGAATCCCTAAGTGGCAAAATCAACATTTTTAATTAAATAATACTTTTGTTTAGAGATTTATGACTAATTATAATGTCTTAACCATTCTTCAGTATAACAATGGTTTGTGAGGATGGGAGATTGAAGGGAAATTTGTACTCACTTGTGTCAATCACATGTCAAAGCACCCATTTGACCTTAATACGCCCACAAGGGCCTGATTCTCGCTCCTCCCTCTAGTTTCTCGTTTTTTCCTCTCACTTCTCACTCCTTCATTTTGTTCCTTTGACCACAATTTTAATTTTTTTTCTTTGATCTTTTTTCTTTGTTTAAATTCTTCATCTCTCATTTTGCCCTAATTTCTCGCTCCTTCCTTTTGTTTCTTATCAAACACAACTGTAACTTTTTTTTCAATTTTTTCCTATGTTTAATTTCTTCCCCTCACTTCTCACTCCTTTCTCTCATTTCTCGCTCTAATTTCTCACTTCTTTCTCTTGTTCCTCATGAGGCACAATTGCAACTTTTTCTTCATGAAAAAGAAAATAGCAAAACAAAGAAGGGAGAAAAAAAATTACAGAACGAAGAAGAAGAAAAATGCAGGAAAATAAGAAGAAAAATGCAGAAAAAATGGAAGAAAAAGAAGATGAAGATGAAGATGAAGACAATGCATACCAAACAAGACGCGGAAGAAGAAGAATGCAAAATAGAAGAAGACGCGGAAGAAGAAGAATGCAAAATAGAAGAAGAAGACGAATGCAGGAAAAAAATTCTTCAATCGAGTAGCAATAGAACAAAGAAGGGAAGAAATGCATTTGGATTTAAAATGGTAGTTTCTCATGGTGCTGACATAAGCAAATGATCAAAATTAATTTGTTTTCAAATTTGGGATTAATTTTCATTGATAGGGGCCTTTTATGCAATTCTTTCGAGATTTAACCTTTGATTTCAAGGAAGATAATACATGTCAGTTAATGAATTGAATTATGCTTGAATTTTCTCTCTTTTTTTTTTTTTTTTTTTTTTTTTTT
>QLSR01001487.1:539774-560716 GCA_031780015.1 Citrullus colocynthis
TTTTTTTTTTTTTTTTTTTTTTTTTAAGATAGAGTTTGTTTAAATTGAATTTCTAAATACTTAAAAACACATTTTCGGATTTACACTTTCTAAGGCCAAAAATCAATCTGAACAATTCCGACATTTACTCATGCACCCCACTTTTATAATCAAACTCCTTACAATTTTAGCAAACATTGGTCTCTTTGAACCGTTGTAGAAAGTACTGACTTCGGCTCCATAACTTTAAAAAAAAAAAAAAAATTATTTAATGGAGAAAAGGGGTTTTGGATATCAAAAGAAGATGGAATTGTTGCAGATTTTGAAACGAAGCTTCACAACGACAGAAAAATAACTTTGTTCTCTACATAGATGACTTTCACCAAAAGGACGCGCAATCCAGAATCTCGATTGAAATGGAGGATCCTATGAAGGCAAAATAGTTAATAGATGAAGAAAAAGGAGAATTACCAGGGCTTAGCCCGAGATAGAGTCGAAACGTTGAAGTAGCCCTTTCTCTCTTAATGAAGCATTGGATCGGAGTGTCTCTTGGTCCCGGCTAATCAAATACAAAGAACAGACTACAACTTAGATCTATGGTTGTTAAGGAACTCAAAAACTGCCTTGAAAATAACCCAAGGATGAACTGAAAATACCTGTTTCAGAGAGATTGGGAACGTGATCCACCCACACTGTTCGGGAGTCCTAACGACTTCCTTCGTAACCATCCGCCATGACCTGCAAACTGAAGCACAAGTAACAACATCCCGGCGAGAGGGCCAAGAGGTTTCACTCGCTTCCACTCGTTGAATTATGTCCAAAAGAAGCTCCGGAGGCAAATTCGCCCAACGGCTCTGTTCAATCGGAACCCGAGAAGATGAAGAAGGCTGTTCCGGGACAATATGCGACTTCCCAGGATGACGCATTTGAACTCCCTCCCTCATTTTCTTCGATGAATTCCCACTGCCTTCTCGTATTTCACTCTTCTCACGAATTATGCCTCGCAGAGGCATCGTGACACCAATATTCAATTTCCTAATACACAAACACGATTGAAATTTAGACTCCAATTCAGATCTCCAACAAACGAAACGAAAAACAACAAACAAAATACGCACAATACATTCAAATCATGAATCCTAGACGAGTAGGTTCGTTGAGATAACAGATTAAACACGTAAAACAAACAGAAATACTCATCAAACAATACGAAAGTAGAAACTGAAAATTCCACTCGCATTACGAAATCAGAAAAAAAAAAATCATTCGATGGAGAAACAAAAAGGCAAACGTATGAAGACAAGGAGAAGCCACATACCGCAAAAAATGAGAACAGCAGCGGAGAAAACCACGAGAGAAACAAATAATCCAAGTGATTCTGCAAAACTCGGAGGATTTTGATGGATCGAATTAGAGAAAATATAGCAACTACCCTTTTCCCTCTACCTTGAATCCCCCTTTTAAATCGAAAAGGCAACAATGTCTCGGAAGTTGCAAGCGGCCTTCGAAGGAAGAGAGAGAGAGAGAGAGGGAAAAAGGCTAAAAGATAAAAAACTAGAACTCTTTAAAAAGCCTCTGTTATTCCACAACAGTGGTCGTCTCCTCCGTCGTCACCGTTATCCGCTGCCGCCGTCTCGCCGTCGCCGTCACCACCTCCTCCTCTGTCACGGCGAGAGCCAGAGGCACAAACACGGCTCTTCGATTTTCGTCCCTTAGAATCTCAATTCCTCATCGTCATCGGATTATACGATTATTTAACCACCCCGTTTCTCGGTTCTCGTCCGTTGAACTCATGGACGATTCTTCTCTGTAGTTGCTCACTCCGAAATATCCGTGTTCCCCTATATGAGTTGCTGACGTGGATCCTTTCTGTTGGTTAATTGTGGTGAGGTCCACACTTGGTTGTGGTGGTCTCTCTGTAGGAAGTCTAATGCACGTTCTTTGCAATTGCATAGACTCATAGAGCCATGGCCCGGCCTCACGTGAATGTTGCATTAATAAAATAATAAATTGAACAAAATGGTCTCAAACATATTTTTCGTATCTATCAAAATAATAATTTTGATATTAGTTAGCACGAATTTTTAAATATAACAAAATAAATTAAAATATTTATAAATATAGTGCAATATTATTATTTATTTGTAATAGATAAATGATACATTTTGGTAGATTAATATCATCTATCGCGGTCTATTAGTGATAGATTCTTATATATGTATTGTTTATTACACATATACAGTGACATTCTTGTTATATTCAAAAATATTTTCAACAGTTTTTGCTATTTAAAAAAATTATTTTTTAAATAAATTATTTTATAATTATCTTTATCCTTAAAAAAAAAAGTTAAAGATTTACAATATTTCCAACATTTTGTAGCTGTGAATATGATAAACTTAGATTGGATTGAGTGACGTTGATTTTTTTCAAATGAATCATTAAATCAAGAGAATTGGGGGAAAATCCTCTTTTATTTTATGTTTTTTCTATTGCAAAAATAATCATGAGCATTGGAGTAAAAAATGAGTTTGCTTATTTTATTTAAAAGTATAGTTAAGGAGATGTATGGATATGAACATTGATGCAACTGAGTTTAAGTTATAAGACCAAATTTATAGTTAAAGCAAGAAAATATATCCTTTGAACTAAGGGAGCATACTCTTTTTTACATAATTATTTTCATAATTTGATCCACCAAAATTTTTTACTGCAAGTTTAAAGTGATTATTTGTAGGCATAACAAAGGGACAATCGCAAATATAACCTAATGTAAATCAAATTTACAGTTGTAGCAAAATATAGATTCAATTTTCAAAATATAAAATTAAAAATTAAAATAATAGTAAGTAAATGATATAAATAATGTGACAATTCTCCCCCATTAGACATGTATGTGGACATGAGATGTGAGAGTGATGGCAAAAGCTGCTAAATAAGTACTACCAAACATGTCCTTCGGAGCTTCGACATCCTTCCTTGCAGCTTGCACTTCACATTTCCCACTATTTATTTTTTTATTATAAAATCCTTTCCAAATCTCCTCAAGTTCTTTCCCCCAAAAAAAGAATAAGAATCAAGATAAGGCTACACAAATAAAATAATTACTTCTAAATTTGTGTCTAATATACATCTCTCAATCTTAACTTTAAATCTTCAATAGATTCTTCAACAATTTTTTCTTTAAAATTTTAAATTAAATGATTACTACTTTAATGAATATCTAATAATAAGGTCATAAGTATTTAATTTATATGTCAATAGTTATTTATAAATGTTATGCTTGTATATAATCTACTTTTGATCTATTTTGATATTTGTTAAAGCTCACGAACGAACAGGTGAGATGTAAAATTGAAAGTGAGAAATTTTATTAGATGTAATATTCAATTTTATGTTTCATAAGTTTTTTTTTAATGTTTTAAAAAAATAGAAAAACGGTTAAAAATAACTACAAATATAGCAAAATTTTACGTTCTATCTATGATAGACTGCGATAGTCCCTGATAGACATCTATTACATAGACACATATAGATGTTTATCTGGATCTATCGTGGTCTATTACGAATAGAAAGTGAAATTTTATTATATTTGTAAATAGTTTGACTTTAAATAATTATAATAACCTATTATGCACAAAATTGATTGTTTAGGAGTTTGTCATACATTTTTTAAATTTATATATCTATTTGACACAAAGTCAATAGTTTAAGGACGATATGAAGTTTTGGTTCTTTACCTTCCTATCATTGGGGAGGGGAGGGAGGGAGGAAGGAAGTTGAGTATAAAAGTTATATTTCTAAAAATATTTCTATTTATGACTAATATTAAATGTGAATATATCTTAAAGGAAATTATCTTAAATGATAAAACTGATGAAAATATTTATAAATAATAACAAAATAACACAGTCTATCACTATCTATCGTAGATAGGCAGTGAAATTTTACTATTTTTTTCTGTTGGTTTTCATATTCTAAAACCTGTGATTTGTAAATGAACATATTCTCAATAAAGTTGTCGTCGACGTTTATTCAGTAAAGTTATTATTGAATATGTGAACTGCATTTATTAAATCTAATAAACTAAAAATTATTGGCTATAGTTTGAATACTTAGACTTTATGTGTAGACATAAATGTGGATTAAGTTTAGGTAGTAGCCAAAACGGTTTATAGTATAAGGATAAGGTTGGGTACCTTATTTTGGGCACACTATGGATGCGACCCATTTTGTACAAACGATATGATCCTATAACTTTCATGTAGATACATGAGAGTGGGGATATCCTATGCAATGAGTTTGCTTAAAATCGAACTATGAAGTAATTATTTTACATTATAATGTCATTTACTATTAGAACTGATTATTTCAACATGATGACCTAGGTAACTCGATCTTAATACTAAGTTAACTATGAACTTCTGTTTATTTGGGATTATCCTTTAATCTGCATGGGTGAGAGTGGTCCTAGTTCGCCGACTCAATAAGCCTGCCATTTTAAGGACAAGATGTGATTACAAGGGTAAAACGATAATTTTGACCCAGCTGTAATTGCTAACAACTTCTAAAGGATCGACTTACTAATCATGGTTATATCAAGTGGACAGAAATATATCTACATTGAGGACAGTGCAGCTACTAGGCTATAGTTGAGTGTTCTAGTAGTTAATAAATGTTAATTAACTGGGATAAAGAGTTTCATCTGTTCATTTCAGATCATTTGAGCTCATGATCTGTAGGTCTATTAGGTCACCTCATTAGCTCATAGACTAAACATTAGAACAGTGTGTTGAAAGAATTTGAAAAATTCAAATTCATTTTAGGAGTAAGATTTACGGTTTGTTCGTTTTAATTATGAATTAAACGAAAATGGAAAGTTTGTAATATTTAAATATTAATTGGATGAATAGAGATTCATTGAATTAAAAAATTGTCGTGATTAATGGAAAATTATTAATTTAATATTTAATATTAATTTAACATATTTATTTAAATTAATTAAAATTAATTATTAGAATTAATTGGAAATTCATTTTTGAATTTGGGAAATTCAAGAATGAGTTTTGTTGGAATTTCCCACTAATTGCATGTAAGTAGGAGGTGGGTCTCCCTCATGCCCTCATCAAAACACCTCCTAATTGAGAATTTTAATCACCTTCTTGGGTGTCAATTTGTATCTAAAAAAGTTTCGCATGAATTCTTCTTTAATTAGAAGAAAGAAATTTAGAAGATGGGTTGATTGACTTTAAGTAATTTGGCAAAGAAATTCTCCTTACACAAAACTCTCCAATACTCTCTTATCTCCACAATTCTACTCCAAATTCATCACAATTTGGATCCACGAAGTGTTTGTGATCAATATCTTGGAAAAATTTGACTCAATTTTGAGCTACAACAAGTAAGTGTTTCTCCTCTGCTTTTCGGTTTTGGAAATAAGCATGTTTAATCCTAAAAATTGATGTAGTTAGAGTGTTTTAGATCATAATTGTTTCCACATTCATGTTTCTAACTCTTTCATTTTTATAAATGCTTTGGTTCATTTTCTTAAATTCAAAAACAACTCTTATTTAAATAGGTATCAAATTCAAAACCATACATATCTTGTTTGTTTAAACTTTACACATTTATTGAGTTTTAATTTTAAAAAATTTATCATTAAAGTGTATATATGTATAGGTAACAAGTAAAAAACGTTTTGAGGATTATTAAAGTTAAAGTATAAAGACGAGTAGATTTGCATTTAACAAGTTTTTGATAAAATTCTAAACTATATTTTATGGAATTTGATTTAGGACAAAAATTTGGGCTCCTTTTCGTAAATATTTTGATTTATTCTTTTTTTTTTTTAATTAAGTCTATTTCCTCTTTATTTCTTATAATGATTTGAATCTTTTTTCAGTAAGATGGTTGAATACTTAATTAAATTTCAAAAAAAAAAAAAGTTTTTAAAAACTACTTTTTTTTAGTTTTCAAATTTCGACTTGATTTTTTTAAACTATTAGAAAAATATAGATAACAAATGAATAAATTTGGATGTGGAAGTAATGTCTGTAATCTCAATTTAAAAAAAAAATTAAATAATTACTAAACAAACACTTGAATTATATTCGAATTCAATTTGATTCAAATGGAAACGAATTTGAAATTTATCTAACTTATTTTTTTAATTTAAAATTGACACATTAGTAGACGACAACTTGAGTCGCTTTTTGTAACTTGATAAGATTCATATTGGTAGGTCGTTTCAAATCATTTTTTAATAAATTTTTTATATTTGTTTTTTATATTTCAAATTTAAACTCCTAAGTTTGAATGTAATAAGAGGCCAAATAGCGAATTGATTATTTTACTGTGACCAACTCAACTCAAATTTGAGAATCAAACATACACTAAAGTTCACAATAAGGTTCTGTTTGATAATGTTCTCGTTTCCTATTTCATGTTTCTGTTTCTCATTTTTTAGTAAACGGACTTGTTTGATAACTATTTTAGTTTCTTGTTTCTAAATTTTCAAAAACGTTTTTAAAAAATTGGCCAAAATTGAGAAATAACAAAACGTAGTTTTTCATGTTTTTATTTCTATTTTTATCTTATTGTTCCCACAAATAATTATTATCAACTTTTGTTGTATTGGTATCGGGCACTCATAGTAAGAGGTTTCCTTCTGCCGTCATAAGTTTGAATGTAAATTTTTTTTTACATTTTTTGTTTTAATATTTTATTTTATTTTTGAATTTTAAAATTCTCCAGTATTTAAATTTATATATTATTTAAATTTTAAATATTTATATTAATTTTTTATATTTCAAATTTAAACTCCTAACATGGGCAGCTGTTTTTTTTATATTTGTTTTCATTTTTTATATTTTATTTATATTTTATTAGTTTTTCTATTTACAACAATAATTATAATATATTTTTATTTTATTTTTATTTTAAAATTCAATATTTAGATTTATATTATATTTTTTAATGATTTTTCTATTTATAAAAATAATTATACTATATTTATATTTTATTTTAATTTTAATTTTTAAAAATTTTCAATAATTTTTTTTATATTTCAAGTTTTAAATATTAAATTTTATAATATATGTGTTTATATATTATTTTAATTCTAATATTTTTAGTATATATGAAACCGAGTATAATTTTACCATATATAAATTTTGCTGTCCAAGACTTCATTTAGTTTAACTTTAATATTTTATAATCACAAACATTTACATAATTATCTAATTAAATTGGATTTGACTTGACATTATATAAGACAAATGACTCGAGTTAGAGATGACAGTGTCAATCGAATTTGAGCAACATATGAAGGATATGATACAACTTTGTTATTATATTAGTTGTCATCGAGACTTTACTTCTATTAGATGACATAAATTTTTGATAATATCCTTTTCGATGTTTAACGTATGACATATCTTGGGAGACCAAGAAACAAGAAACAATAAATAGTTATCAAATAAATTTATGTTTCTGTTTATTTATTTTTTTTCAAGAAACAGAAAAACAGAAATAATTATCAAACATAGTCTTGTTTTTGTTCTAGAAAGAAAAAACAAAAAACATGAAACGAAAACGTTATCAAACGGGGTCTAACTTAATCAAATTGTGTTAACAAAATTAAAATGAGTTACTTATTAGATTGACTGGGAATATAAAAGATTTGAGAGAAAATTTATTACGTGACGTTGAACAGAAAATTAGAAAAATGAATTATTAATGGAAACATAAAAATAAAATTATTATAAGATGGAAATGGAGCAGCGAACCATAATTACAAAAAATGGTCCTAATACATCTATTGATTGCGTTGAATTGGGTCCACTCCACTTCAAAGTTGAAACTAGTCCACGACATCGTTGGTTAAACGCCACTCAGTGCCGGTTCGTGTTCATTGAACCAATGGATTTGTTAGTATACTCATTGGGTCTCATGCTTAATTTAACTCCTACACGCGCTTCCTCCACGCGTGTACATTTCTATAATTTACGGTTATATTACATCAAATGTTTCAAATGTGTATGTCGATTTAGAAAATTATTTAAATGAAAATTCATATAAATAATTTATTTATTAAAATAATTTACATCCCTTATTATTAATAATGAGTTCTATGTGGATAAATAGAACTACCGGTTCATTTTTTATATTAGCGTTGATGAAAAATTTTAAAACCTGATTTTATTTGTTTAGCAGAGAATCTAAAAAAAAAAAATCTGAAAATAATGGATTAAATAAAAAAAAAGTTATATTTCATTTAAATAGTTGTTTTAAATGTACTTATATTATATATTTATAAATTATAAAATTAAAAAAATATTAAATTATTCATAAATATAACAAAATTTTATGGTGAAGTGATAGACGTCTGTCTGGATATATCGCGATCAGTATAAAATAAAACATAAATAATTTTAATTTTTTAAAACATCCCTAAAACTAGTTGCAGTTACATACTAATATTTAGTTGATAATAAATTATTATTATTTTATTTATGAATATGATTTATGTTAAAAAAATATATATAATTATTGTTTTATAATATTATATAATTTATAATACATACATGTTACATTTTTCTAATAAATTGAGTTTATTTCATAATATATTATATTTTTATTGATTTAATATAATTTTACATTTTAAAATTTAAAATTCAAAATCTGAATACAATGAAAACATAAAAATATTGTTTTCAGAATTTGCACTATTTGGTTCACAAAATATGAAAACAGAATTCAGTTTTGTCTGACAAACACATTTGTTGGATCCAATAAATCTGGAAACATAAAATTGAATTGGATTCTCTATCAAACATATCTTAATATATCATTTTGATTTATATATATTTTTAAAATTTAAATGTTAAAATTTACTCTATAATCGTTAATAATTTTTTGTTATAGAAACTATTGGAAAAACGAAGATATTTATTTCAGTTTTCAGTTGGAAATAATAAGTACGTTCATTTTTTGTTTTAGAAAGTATAATTAATATATATATTAAAAAGTTCATTTTTATTGAATAAGGTTACTATTTTTAAGTACAATTATTTTTATTGAATAGTTAAGAAATGAATATATTTCTTTCTTTTTAAACCAAACAATAATTTAATCTTTATAAGATGGAACATGCCACCAAGGGAGACCTACTTAGCACCTTTTAATAAATTTCCAATTAAATGAGTGAGTACGTTAACCAAAACTAATTCCCTTAAACAATCATTTTATCTTTCATAATTAATATGAGAATAGCTCAATGTTTAATATATCTACTATTAATAAATTAGAAGTACAAATTTTATGTATTCGCTGTGGTAGTTTCTTAGATGTCAGTTTTCATAACTTATGAAAAGTAATTTATAGTCTATGATGCTCTCGTTTGAACTATGAGAAAATTTTGGAATAAATGAATGCATGTTCTGCTCAATTATATATATATAATATTTGTTATAATACTATTTTGATTCTCGTACTTTGGGTAAACTTTCATTTTGACTGTCTCTCAATTGTCCAATTTTAGTCACTATAATTTCAATAAATCTTAATTTTAGTTCTTCAATTTTCTTTATATTGAAATTGGTTGAACAATAATAACAATAATAATAATAATAATAATAATAATAATAATAATAATTTCATGTAATAAGAAAATACAAGGGGAAGATATTTCTAATCTAGGGTTTTCTACCCATCTATAACCCATTGAATAGCCTCATGAGATAAAATATCACATAAAAGTATGGCTCAACTGTCTAAATCACCTTCCACAAATTTTAAAAAGTTTGAAAAATAATAATAAAAAAAGACACATATCCGCCCACATTAAATGTTTTTTTTTCAATTTTTTTTTATTTTTATAATCAAATCTTTGAAAAAATGTAACACGCCCATTTAATTGTTTTTTTTTTCAAAACTCGTACTTGAAAGTCATGTGAGCTATAATATATAGTATATGTGGGGTTTATTTGTACATTTTGTTTCAAATTTTAAATATATATGAGTTTATTTTAAATAATTTAAAGGATGTCGTCTATCTTAATATAATAGACATGTGTATATATATGATAAAATATATGAAATATTTTCTCAATTTCAAATATATACCTGTGTATATATATAATAAAGTGTGTGGGATATTGTCTCAATTTCAAATATATATATACATCGAACTGAGAATAAAATTAAAATATGCAGTTTATATTATATAACAACCTTAAATTTGTACTTGTTCTAAATACATTTGGAATTAACCTCGTATACGGAAGAAACGAAACAACTTTAATTACCTGGCTATTATAGAGGTAAGCTATCTATTTATAGAGGTTCCCTATGGGCCTTACATGGCTTGGGCCCAATATCTTATTTGGCCCAAAATTTCACAAGGGACTTAAATTGTATTGGACCTTGGACCCGACTCAAGCCAATCTATAATTTTCATGAAGGATTTGGGCTTTCGCTATGATGACGTGGCAACTTGTGATTTGTCAAAATTTCTCATTCAACAATAATGTAACTATCATATTATATGATAGGAATATATACCATATTAGTTAATAAATAAAATAAAATAAATCATTAAATGACAACTTGAATCTAATGATGATATATGGTATAATTGAATGTTTATTAAAAAAAAATAATAAAATTTTTAAATGATTAATACTAACCTCAAATTGATTTTTTTGCAATATTTTAATTATAGAAAAATATAAAAACTAAATATAAGAGAGATTATACCAAAAGATTAAAATTGTCTCAAAATTATGCAGAAATCTAATTTTGAAATATAATTAAAATTGGTGAAAAAAATATTAATTGTGAAATAGATTAATTTCATAAGTCTTTCCTTAATCTTAAATCTATCAAAAGAATGTTAATAAAAACATCTTTAAAAAAATCACCAAAAAGACTAAGGGAATGAATTAATTTTATGATTAGTAAAATCCGACATCTAAAAGCGAATAACTAAAATCAAACAAAAAACCAAAATAATATTTTAAATTTATTTTTTCTTTTATCATAGCCACATTTTTCAGAACTCACGAACTCATATTTAATAACTCAATCTAGGGCCATAAATGCTCCAATTTTTTATATCTGTTTAAAGTATTTATTTATTTATTTATTAAAGAATTGAATTTTAAGATGATTTTTGTAGGAATGCTAGGTATAGGTGAGAATGAAATGGAACCACTCCTCTTTCAGCTTTTCTTTTCTTTTCTTTTCCTTTTTTTTTTTTTTTATTTATTCTTTTCTTCATCTCCCATGACCCAGACCCATCAATGGTGCCATGCTTGGACCACGTGCGGGTGGACTTGTGTGTTACACGTCCTGGTTGGTATGAATCCTCACCATCCAATCTCTACATCACACGTGTCATAACATCCCGTCATTCGAAACATATTATACGCTCCTCCAACTTTATTGTATTAAAAAAAAAAAAAAAAGCCCCTCTCCCCGAGATATCACTATATAGACAGTGTTGGCTTTAATATAACTTCAAAATATATATATATTAATAAAGTAGGAAAAGGGGAAAAAAAAAAAGTAGAAATAAGAAAAGAAATGAAGTATTAGGAAGAGAGTTGAGTTGTGAAATTGGTAAGGGAGGAAAGAGACAAAGTGAGTGAAGTGTGGCAGAGAGACTCACGATTGCACGTGCACTCCACTGCCTAGGTTTCAAGTTTCAACAACCATTACATATGTATGGAAAGCCACGTCACATTATTATTGTAGTTATTATTATTAATGATGATGTGGTTTCACACATGTCAATTTTCAATCGCCCAAGACTGAGCCGGCCGGTCCAGTGCGTGCCAGCTAGATTTTTCCCGCATCCCCCAGGCTCATCCACCATGTGGATTGTGGCCCCCTCCAAATTCTCTTTCCCCTGATTTTTATGCTAATTTTTGTAATATTGCAAAATTAGTAATTGATTTTTAGAAAGAAAAAAAAATATATACTCTTGGTCCCTAGAGATATGGTCCTAGTTTTTTTCCAGTTCTTAAGTTGCACATTTTTATGTTAATTTCTATTGGTCATGTTATCAATTAAACTTAGTCATTATATTAGTTTTCACTACTTTTTCATTTCACATCATAATTACTTTTAATTAATTAACTTAAAAGTTATGTCAAATAATAAATTGAGTATTAGTAAAACTTCAACGGCAAAAGTGTAACATTTTGAAATCTATAAACTAAATAAATACTAAAACTTGAAAACCAAATGAAAACTAAATTCAAAACTCAAGGTTAAGAATATAAAATTTTGAAATCAATGAACAAAATGAAGATTAAACTTAAAATTTACGGATAAAAGTATTACATTTTTGAAACTTAAGGATCAAATGAAAACTAAATTCATAACCAAATGGCAAATTTTTACTTTAATAATTGATCATTCTATTGAGTACTATCTTTTAATATATATATATTTTTTTCTGAGCAATACTTAGGTCCCAAAATTCACTCATTCCTATGTATCTCACAAATTTTTGGTCACATGCATAAAAATAGGTACATCTTGAGATGTACCTAAGTATTTTTCTTTGCGTCCTTTTTTTTTTATCCTTCAAATTCGTTCTATTTTTTAAGTGGACAAATTGCAAAAACCACTCCTAGAGTATAGTGGTAGCTACAATAACACCCTCAAACGTTCAATTGTGAAAATTGGGCACCTAAAGTTGTACAAGTGTTAAAATTGGACCCTTAAGCTTGAGTGTAGAAATTAGACTCACAAATGATAAAAATTGAACCCTTGAACTTATACAAATGTTACAATTTATACAATTATGTAAGTTTGAAGATCCAATTTGACTTATTTTAACACTCATTTAAGTTTGAAGAATTGATTTTAAAAAATTAAAAATTTATGGGTATAATTGCAACTAACACCCTTCTTTAGGGGTGGTTTTTGCAATTTGCTCTTCTTAAAAAGTAGAATTTCAACCTCATGTATCTCAATCTTTTTCTTTCAGGGGTTGTTTCAGGTCGTATTGGATTAGGTTTGGATTGTAATGTAATAAAAAACTCATATTTGCATTGAGCGTTTTGGGTCTAATTTGTAATATTAGCCTCAGTCCGTTTTGACAGTTTTTAATCAAACTCTCTTCACCACTGTTTTCACGTTTCACAATTCCATTTTTGTTCTACTATCAATATCTCACGCATTCCAACACTCTAATTATTTCGAACAATCTGACTACACCCAACCTCCAAAACAGTCTCGACCCTCGTAGTTTTAATGTTCTTATTATTTTAGTTAATCAAATTATCAATAATAGAATCACATTAAAATACATTTCATCAACTAAGGCGCAATCACCTCATATTTTAAATGAAAGAGTTGGATGCATTCAAACCCCCACAAAAGCAAAAACCAATCAATTTCACATAATCGACTCATAATTACTCACCTAACCAATAATGATTTGTTATTGTAGAAAAATACATCTTTCTAAAGTCATGCTAACAACTAGCTAGCCACTTCATTAACACTTATATACATAATTAAAAACAAGATACATATATATATATATATATATATATACAACAAAGATATATTATTGAAATGAAAAATAACAACACATATATTTGAAATTAAATCATATACTTAATTAAAAGACCTTCTGTCATGTTTTAAGCTAATTGCATCATATTTGAATTTTGAAGCATTTTATTGAAGAAAGAAAAAGAAAAGACATGACATGACATGAGACTGAAATCAAATAATTCTCTCTCTCTCTCTTTTTTTTTTCTTTAAATAAAGAAAAATCAATATCAATGAATAGTTCATATATAGAAAGTTGAGAGGTAGTAATAATAGAAATTGGTGTGACAAAGTAACAAGAGGAAATAAAAGATATAGAATAAGATTGAGGAGAGAAGAATATACATAATATAGAAAACAATAGAAAGAAGCAAGGAAGAATTTAGAAAAAAATGCTGAGGAAAAGAAGCCATATTTCAGGTGGAGGGTTTGGTGGGTGTCTATATGTAGTATGTGGATTTTTTGAAAAAGCTAAGATGAAAATAAACAAAACACATAATTCCAAGGAAAAAGAAAAAGAAAAAGAGAATAGGCTGATTTAATTAAAAGGAGCTTGTGAGATAAACAATTAGGATAAAGGTTAAATTATGGCAACTAAATAAGTATTATTCATATGGATTAATGTAATTTGATAATATTTAGAGTTTAATAATGAGATTTGATGTAGATGAAAGGGCATTGGTTGGATTTGGAATGGAAGTTGGAAGTAGCCAAAGGCAAAGCCATAATCAACCAACATGGAAGCACCCCTTTTTTTCTTTGTCCTTTCATTTTTGATTTGACCTCATTTTTCCCTTCCACCTTCCATTCCCATTTGGATAATCCTTTTATTTCATTTATTTATTTATTTATTTTTCCCCACCCTCCTCTTCATGCCTCTTTTAATTATTCCTAATTCCCCCATCTCTTTCTTTATTTCCATCCTTCCCATCTTTAAAGTTTTGGGAAAAGCACCCTTTTAAACTAATAACTTTTGTACTTCACTTTTCATTTTTTTTTAACTAACCATAATTTCAACACTTTAACAGTGTTACATTTTATATTACATTTAATACTTCCTTTAAAAAAAAAAAAAAACAATAAAATAACGTATATTAAGTACACCAACAACATTTGTATTTGATACAAAGTTTTGATAATTACATTATGAACTCGACGACAACCACTTTAAAAAATTTGAAATTTAAAAGAAGAAAAACTGAATTAAAGGATTTAAATTTTCTTGTTCGTTGTTTTTAAACAAGGAAAAATAGCTAAATCAAAACATTTTGTGGTAATGTTTATTTTTAGTACATAATCTAAATTTTAGTGGTTTAGTTTGGACATTAAAATGATAGAAATCAAAAATTGAAAAAGAATACCCTCCTACGTCAACAAGGTAGAAATTAAACTTTTTTCTAATGTATTTACAATATTTAATTTGATTTCTATTTTTTTAATAATTGTTTTCTAGATTTATTCATTTTTAAAATCAATCCAAGTCTTTCCGTAAAAATAAATAACTAAATTAGAAACTCTCTATAATGATTTAATTTTTATACTTTAAAAAAAATATACAATATTAGATCATATGAATGCTTAGATTTTCATTAACCAGGTAGATAGAGATTAGATAAATCCATGCATGAATTAAACTCAATAAAATAAGTAATGAAACCTACTATAATCAAATCAATGATGGTCTATTTAGATGGTCAAGTCATATGATTTGATTATATCAAGTTTATAAATTGTGAATATGAAATCCAGCTCTAAGGATTTTTTTTGTTTAATTAAAAAAAAAAAAAAAAAATCATACAATTAATGTTGTCATTTGAATCAAGAACTATAAAAATGGAAGTAGCACCCAATCTATCTTCAAATTGTACAATTTTTTTTTCCTTTTAAATTTGATTGCATCAAATTCATGTCATCATAAATTTGGGAAGTGAGACTTAAATAGAAATTTTTATACGACCATTTATTATACAATAATGATTTTATTTCATAATTTGCATGAATAATAATTGAATTATCCATTCTTATTATTGTTGAAAAATAAAATAATTTAAGCATATTTTAATTTGTAAATGTGTATTTCATAATAATCAATTCATTGACAATAATCATACTGTTATGTTTATCTAATACACTCTTGTTTTAAAGCAAAAAAAAAGATATATATATATATATATATATATATTTTAGTTCAATAATGATAAAGTAGAAGATCAAAATAATTGATCTTCAGTGAAATAAAGGCTAAGAGGTTAGAAATCGAGTTCGGTGCAATGCGACCTATATCTGAGGAGCAGTATACTCAGATAAAAAAGAAACGGCAGAATCATCGAAGAGTCAAAACATTTAGAATATAATAATGAATGTGATAAGTTGGTAACGCAAAAGATGGTGTGTTTGAAAAATGAAAAGTGTGCAAGTTGGGGGAAAAGGTAAAGTAAAGGAAGGAAGGTTGTTGTGAAGGGCATCGGAAGGGTGCAATCATGTCGGTTACAACTTTTTTTAAATTTGTGACAGTTTTTGGGCAACCGGGTTCTCTTGCCTTTTTGCAGCAACCTTCAACTTCGCCTTCCATTATTATTTTCTTCTTTTTATGATTTGAATTGGGCCGGGCCCATTTTTTCTATTTTCAGTTTCCTTGGCCCACCCATTTTTCATTTCCTTCCATCCTTTTTCCCTTGTCCTCATTCAACCTTACTTTGCTCAATCCAACCAACCCATCCAATTATTTCATATACCTCTTACAACCCACCACTCAACACTTAGGAACACAGAAATCTTCTAAATTATAACTTTTCATCTCCATTTATACCTTCCTTCAAATCTAAATAGTTACCAACTATTTCAAAAATAAAAAATAGAAGGAGATTTATAAACTTTTCAAGGCCAAACAATTTTACTATTTGTTCTAACATATCCCCATCACAAAAAAAATATGCCACTTCGTCATGTAACCACTCTGACTTCGACTTGACTAGTTAATACCGAACAAAAATGTGATTGTTTGTTCACACATCTCTCCATTGTTAGGTCATGATGTTTCGTACATTTTCTATTATAAAATTGTTCTCTCTCTACCCCTGGACATAGGTAACACATTGTTAGTGAATTCTACGTACATCTGTGTTCTTTACATTTTCTGTTTATCTTTGATTGTCGATTCTTAACACACTTTTAAAAAGAATGAAACCCTCTCTTTTTTTTAAACTAATGGTAGATTTTACAGTTGAAACATATATTTACATTATAATTGCATGCACATGCTTAAGGGTTGTATATGAAATGTGATGCACTAAAAAGTAATAAGAAATTAGATGAATATGACAACCTCATTTTAGCTTTATCAATTAAGATATAGTCCTAAAATTAATAAAAACATCTATTAAAGAAATTTAAGACAAAAAGTATCAATATTTGATCAAAGTATAATAAATTTTCATTCAAACTTAAATAGATGTCCTTTAAATATAAAAATGGCACAAAATCATGTCATAGATTTTGAAGAAAAGAGATATTTGATATTTGAAACTTTGTTGAAATCTAAGAGTTTTAGGATAAAAATCGATAAATGGTACCTACTTTAGAGGTAAAAATAATAGCTCATCTCGGACTCCATCCAAAGTTCTAACGTATTTTTTTAGTCCAATAATATTTATAAGGGTTAGGGTCAAATTGACATAAAAAAAAATCGATAAATGGTACCTACTTTAGAGGTAAAAATAATAGCTCATCTCGGACTCCATCCAAAGTTCTAACGTATTTTTTTAGTCCAATAATATTTATAAGGGTTAGGGTCAAATTGACATAAAAAAGGTCACATGATTGTAAGTAATTAAGTCATTAGTATAACAATTAATTAATTTTTATTGATATATGTTTGCTAATATTTCATTTGATATTGATTAATTAATTGGATTCTTACACAATCTTTTACTGTCATTTCATAATATTTAGCTTCAATGTTTAATGGAATTTAAGATTAAAAAAAAATGTTAGTATCGTCTAATGAATGAATAACTAAATCAATCAACTCATCCAAAAAGAAAAACCATCAACTAACATGCACGAGATAAAATGATATTAACTTTTTTTATTCAGTTCAAAAATTATATTAAAATTGATATAAAAGATTGTGTGGTTATAATTTATTCCTTGACAATAGCTATGTAACATTAAATTAATTATTTATCTAACATGAATTATTAAATAATTTCTCAAAGATTTACAAAAATTTACCAAAAATTAGATAAGTCGCATTAGCAGGTGCATCACCACATTGGCCTTTGCTCACATTTTAGCGGTCCAGGAGCCACCAAAATTACAAAGGGCTAACAAAAGAAATAGCGTTCTTTCAAGTTTCATTTTAAAAAATAGCACGATGTTTTTAGGTTATGAAAAATACCAAAATAACTTTGAATATAATTAACTACTAATTATTAAATTACAAAAATACTCACATAGCATCTGCAATTAATTTATTTCAAAAATACATATCCTTTAAGATTATAACAACCTATTTAAAAATAGATTTTATTAAAAAATATATCAAAATGAAATAAATTCAGACAACTAAAAAACAATATGGTTGTGGATGCTTATTTGAAACCGACTGGAAAAAAAAAAAAAAAGAAAAAATTAAGAAAAAAAAAATGTTGCAAAAAAAAGGAAAGAGAAATAAAAAATTAAAAATAAAAAAAAAAATGGTTGTGGATGCTTATTTGAAACCGACTGGAAAAAAAAAAAAAAAGAAAAAATTAAGAAAAAAAAAATGTTGCAAAAAAAAGGAAAGAGAAATAAAAAATTAAAAATAAAAAAAAAAATGGTTGTGGATGCTTATTTGAAACCGACTGGAAAAAAAAAAAAAAAGAGCAAAACAAATAAGGGATAGTGATATAAAATATTAAAATTAGAAAAGACAAAAATACATTAAAATAAGGAAAAACGAAAAATAATTACATAAATTGAGATTATTTTATATTTGAAAATAAAATCCAAAATACATATAAATATGTGTGGATGGAAATAATTAGATAAATATTTGAAAATGAAAGATTTGATTAAAATTCAAGATTCAAACCAACTAATCTCAATTTTTTTGGTGAAGTCAAATTCTGTTTATTATCAAATCTTTAGACAATCAGATTTAATTACACTGTATTTACAAAATTATAAAGGATATTTTAGGATTTTGAAAAGGTTTGATCATGTGGAAAGAGGACCATTTGCTCTAATTCAAAATAATTTCGCATTTAGCTGTTTTTCGATGAAAATGTAATAGGTTCTTTGTATGAATAACCTTTTTTTGGGACCAAATGAAAAATGGGTACCTTTTTTAAATTGAATGAAAAGTGGCCTTAAGCATCCCGTGAATGTACCATTCGACCCTGAAAACCATTTACGCACAGATTCATAAGTTTTCTTGATACTCGATCTATGCTCCTCGATACTCGATGTTAGATATTTGATGCTCTACGCTTTGTATTATATGTTCTCTACTATATACTCACTACTCGATCATCGATGCTTGATGTTCTATATTGTAAGTTTACTCAATGGTCTATATTCTATGTTTGATGCTTGATACAAAAAACATAAAAAGAAATTGACGAGGGAAAAACGCAGAAAGAACGAAAAGAAGTAGAAGACATGCAAAAATAAAATAAAGGACGGAAGAAAAAATGCATAAAAAGACACAAAAAAAAAATCGAAGGAAAAAAAGAAAAAGAAAAAAAGAAGAAATTCAGAAAAAAAAAATGTTGCAAAAAAAAGGAAAGAAAAAAATATATCTTGAGTTAAAGTGGATAACATAGACAGAAGGCTAAAACTCATTGATTTTAGAAAAGGTACCCATCTATGCCATGTAATGGTAATGAATTTCCCAAATTACAAAACGACATGGGCCTAAAACAACCAAACGGCCCATTAAAATTGGGCCCGTTTCACCTATGGGCTTCAAAATAGAAAAGACAACACGGAACCCGAATGACCCAACGAATCAGCAAAACGTGTATTTAGATAAGAAAAGACCAAATAAAAACTCCAGACGTTTCCATTTCGGCATTACTTTCAGTTAAGTCAACGGCAAAAAATCCACCATACCGGCCGAAATATCGGTACCAAAATCTGTGGGAACTGACACAAAACCACGATATTGAAAGTTAATAAATTAATTAACATATCGTTATCAATCAATAAAATGGCCACCAAACCCATTACTTCATTAAAATCAACATACTAAAGGCTACAAAAATAAATTTTAATATAAAGTTTTAGATAAGATCGGAGCCAAGAGATAAAGACACACTGCTCGCCGGACGCCATCTTTTTATTTATATATATTGTTTGCTCTTCGTACTAAGAAACCATTGCATATTATCATACATCTGATTTATCACCATTAATATTTTGAACCAAAAGTTTGGTTTTTGAGAGATGGGTTCTCTAATGGCTGGTTGGGACTCCCCGGCGACTGACCCCCAAGAAGGTATAATTTCAGTTCTCAGTTCAAATTCAAATTTTGAATTGAATTAATTCTTTGGGTTTCTTTTCTCCTCTAAAATTAATTAATGTTTATTCAGTGAGTCACCGGAGGAATAAATCGTTGACAAAAGAAGAGATTGAAGCGTTCTGGAAAACGAAGAAACAAGTGCATGAAGAACATCTAAGAGCCATTTTAAGGCCATATGAGAGCTATGAGGTATGTATTAATAACTTAGACTTCGCCGGTAGTCATTTTGTGTATTTCATTTTTTTTTTTTTTTATAAAGATTATAAGATCTATGCTATCTTTCATTAAATGTTATGTTTGTTAGATTGGTTGTATCTTTAAGTTCACTATCATTAGATTTAATATCATATTTGATGAAAGTTACTTTTCAATTCTGAATTAACAATTATGGAGTTTTGGGTTTTGGCAGGAAAAGAAAATGGAATATGGTGGAAATCTTCAGAGATCAGCCTCTATGCCACCATTCAATACAAAGAAGGGTTTATTATTGGACATGGAATCTGAAACTAAGCTAGAGAAGCCAAAGAAAAACGCCTGGTAATTATATAAATATATTACTTTACTCTCCTCCTTAAAACTTAATAATAAAATTAAATATGATTAAAAAAATGCAAAATATTTGTTTGTAGATGAAATATATATTTCATGAATGTAAATTATGATAAATATTGGGGGGGGGTGAATCCGTCATTCTACAGGTGGAGAAGAAGCAACTGGGCGTTTCTAAACGAACCGCCGGAGACGGAAGGATCTGGTAACAGCTACGTGTCGCAGTTCCACGTGGCAAACATGGCGGCTTCCAGACTTGGTCGTGGTGGCATCAGTGCTTGAGAAAGCTTTTTATCCTTTGTTGCGTCGGTGATGGAAGGGGGGGGGGGGGGGGTTT
>QLSR01001487.1:560942-608926 GCA_031780015.1 Citrullus colocynthis
GATGGAAGGGGGGAGGGGGGGGTGTTCTGAATTTCAGTGGACAGTTTGTAAATGGATAATGGGTATTTTTCTTTTTTGTTCTTTGAAATCAATTCAGAGTGAATTTGGTTGGAGTGGAATTATAAGGCCTTTGTAAAAATGTAAGATATATTTTATTTTCATATTGAGATCACTTATTATGCTTTTTTGTTATTTTATTATTCAGTTGTCAAGAGAGTATATTGTGTAGCTAGCTATGTCTAATCTTCATTGCATAATAGGGATATTTATGAGGATTTATTTTATAACTTTATCAATTTCAATTATTTAATCAGAGGAGTGTTGCATTGTGTGATTATTTGCAGTGGTAGTGGGTGTGTTGTGTACATCTTGAGAAAAAGAGAGGATAAGGTCCCTCACTTTCACCGCCTACAAAATATCAATGCTTCTCCCAAAATCCAAAGGCGGATAACATTCCAATTATTGACCCAATAAAAAATAGATATTACGAAGGAGACACCAAATCCATTTCCCAATTCTTTGTTTCTCTCTTTACATTACATTCAGAATCTTCATTCCATGTCTACACCTGAAATTGAAGCATTTCCCTTACTATCTCTCTCTTCTTCGTAGCAAACTCTATTAGTACGAAATGGACCAACTCTATTAGTACGAAATGGTCCATTTTGAGATGTTCACTCAAAATTTGGAGATTTTTTAATCAAAATGAGAGGAAGAGGACGTTGATCATAATTTTTTTCGTAAAAAATATGAGAGAGCGAGAGATAAGAGAGGGAGCGAGAGAGAAATACTAGAGTTATTGTGAATGAGGGAAGGAAGCAAGAGCGAAGCGATTTTCGGGTAAGTTGGAACTTACCAAAAATGAATTAACTCTTTATCACTTATTACTTTTTTTGCATAGTTTCGATCCGCACTTTATAGGAAAAGTCAAAAGTGACGGAAAGTTAATTCTTGGTTAGTTCATCATTTTCACTTCTCATTCTTGTGCTTCACTACATCTCACTCCTTGTTCTTGTGCATTGTGAGGCCACTCAGATGCAGTTTTAAACGGTCATCTCATTCCTTCCTATGACCTCTTGCGACTCGTTCTTGTTCTCGTTCTCGTTCTCATTCTATCCTAAAAAAGAATATTTCATGTACCCCCATATCGAATCTCATTCTATCCTAAAAAAGAATATTCTACATACCCCATATGAATGAGAAGCTGCTTCTCTTCCATCCTTGAAAAAAATTAAACAGAAAATTATAAATCAGAAATCTATTAAAGTCTCATTTCTCACTCTCTCTTTTCTCTCTCGTTGGTCTTTTTCGTTCTCTCTCGCTCTCGCGAGTCTTTCTCACTCTTGCTCTTGCTTCTTTTCCTCACTCACAATAACTCTTATCTCTTTCCCTTTCTCGCTCTTTACAGAAAAAGTTCTGATCACCGTCGTTTTTCCAAGAAAATGTCGTTGGGGAAAATGAAGGAAAAAAAAAGAAAAAGAAAAAAAAGCAACATAAGTTGAAATCTTCAATTAAAGAAAAAAGGGAAATTGTCGAAAAAGAAATCTCCATGAATGAAAAACAAAGGAAAAAAGTAGAAGAAAAGCAAAAAAAAAAAAGCTACAAAAAAGGGGAAGGTTTATAAGGACGGATGACATTAGCATAAAGCCAAATTTCGAGTGTTTTTTAAAGTGAGGCTAGATTTCGAGTGGGTCTCTTAATGGATCATACATACAAATATCCTATTTCCAATCTTGACGCCCGCTCCTTCGCCTAATTAGTTTCGTTTGGTGTGAAAGTCGGATCTTCTTGAGAATCCAACTAGTGGCAGCTCTCTTAAGTTGTCGAAGGGTTGTCATTGTAGTTGGAAATTTTGATGACACATATAATATTAAATACTCGTTAATGCTAGCTTACTTTTAAATCGTCGAGATTGTTCCAATTAGGGGTGTTTAAAAAATACAATGACTCCAAACTAATCCATACAATTTGGATTACGTTGGTTTCAAGGCAAAAAGAAGTATCTTATTTTTACATATATTTCTTTTTATTTTATTTTATTACATATATTTTTTAAATTTATTCTCCAACCACTCCTAAAATTACTTTTTACACTTTGTAAAGAAAAATTTTATAATATAAAATGAAATTGAATTATTAATCTCAATTTAATATATGAAAATAATGAGATAAATTTTTTACTTATTTTTAGAACAAAAGTTTAAATAAATGACTAAAAAATTTACAACCCCAAAATTTGGATTGGGTCTAGAATGTCTTTTAATGGTAGGAAATGACAAGAAATATCATCTCGTTCTAAAAAATGGCTCATATACATATATATTTTCAAAAATAAAAAAAAATGGTTAAAAACAATTACAAATCAATCTCTATTACCGTCTATCCCAAATAAAAAGTATAATTTTGTTATATTTGTAAATAGTTTGATATTTTTTTTTATTTATAGTAATCTTATATATAGATTTTGTATTTTATGAATATCCCTAAAAGTTAAACGGGCCACTTTGGATAATTTTTATGAATTAGATGTAAATTACATTATAAATATTAACTAAACATTAATTAATCTAAATCCACAATTGAATCAAATATTAATTAAAACATACTATTCATCGTATAATTGTCATCATCACATTGAGTTGATGTAAATTATATTATATTTTAATATTCTTTTACATAATGATATATTAGTTATTATTTTGGACAACGTGAATATAGAAAAATTAATCGAAATATTTATAAACAAAATTTTGCACTATTTGATTTAGTTTGTTTTTGGGCAAAACCAAAGTGCACGGTTTACACGGAAGATGAACCATTGAAAACCGACTTCCCTCTATTTAGGAATGGAGCCAACCTGATTTAGTACAGGTCTGTTCGATTCAGTTCAAAACCGTTATCTCTTTCTTCTACCTTCTGTCCCAACTCAAGCTCCAAGAAGCAACAACTATATATTGTTTGTTTCTTTTTTAAAAGAAACATTTTTAGCCCTAACTAATTACCTGCTATGGAGAATGGAGACGGAAGCGTGCGAACCAAGATAGAAGATGGAAGTGGGAGCGGCGTTGGCCGGCGTGTGAACTGAGATGGAAAATGGAAGATGAAGGGAAGAGAAAGTTTGGGTTGACTGGTACGGCCAACGTGGAGATTGGAGAGGGAGGCTGCTGGGTGTTGAAGATGAATGAGTGAGTGAGGGACGAGTAATGAGGGTTAGTATTTTTAGGGTTTTTCAATTTTCTATTCTTTTTAGTTTGGGCTGGGCTTATCATTAAAATTAGAAATTATAATTACATATATAATAAACCTCCAGTTTAGTTTTGTTTTTCTTACCTTTTTTTAAGGTTGTGAACCGTGGACCGGATCGAAATCACTCGGTTCTATACATTAGTGAATCACTAGTTTTATTTTTTTAAAAGAAATCGAACCAAATCGGTTGCACATTTGTATCTATCTATATTTGTGATAGATATGAATAATATTTTACTATTATTTATAAATATTTTTAACGAGCAACCATTAGATGTTTGGAAATTTTTCCTGACTGTTTGACTAAATATTGGGCCTTCAGACCCATCCAACGTTTTGACTGTCTGATAACAAGGTCCTAAGCATTAAGCTACAAGACCCAAGTAGGTGTTAACTTAACGGAAAGGAAACCCACAATTTTATAATGATAATAAGAAGCATAGAATAATATCTTTTATTCCACTAATTATTAGCATACGGCTCCCATGAATAAAATACACACCCATGATTAACAAAAAAAATTAATATAATACGCTCAATTCTCTCCCCACATAATAAACATCTCTCGAAAGACTGTGAAATAAAAGAAGTCCAAGAAAAGATATTGATTCTTCTCACCCTAATTGAATTACTAAAAAAGAGAAAGATAAAGATATCCACAATTTTGTCTTCAACCATAAAAGGTTGTGTCTTACTTAAAGCTGCCACATAATTGGCTACTGAAATCCCAATGAAAGCATTGGATCCATAGCATGAGTGCGAAATGATGGTCAAATAAACACAAGTCACTTTCATACTCAATACCTTAAATAAAGCAAAAAACATGGATGTTGTGTTAAAGAATTAAAGAAGGTGAAAATTTGTAGAGGAAAAAAAAGAAAAAAAAAAAAAGTCAAAAGAGTGGAGATGTGAAATGGTCAAAGAATTTGAAATATTGATGATGATTAAGGAGCTGATTTAGTTATGATGTTAATTATGACTTATAAATTTGAAATAATAATAATAATAATAATAATAATAATAATAAAAAAGCAATTTAGCGTGGAAAGGAAATGAGGGACAAAAGCTGATTCAGGCATCCCCACCCACCACCGCCGCTGCTTTATAAATGTGTTTTATTTATTTATTTATTTACTTTTATATATAAATAAATAAAAGAAAAATATAAATGGTTTTAAATTTATAGTCTGTGAGGAGAGCGAGGGCCACATATTGAAATCAATAGCTTATTTTAAAAGTGAGGGTGAGGTCAAAGGCTCATGCCCCTACTCCAGACCGAATTCACTTTACCAAAGATGTTGCTACACAGGTCTGGATTTTTTTCATTTAAATATTTTTTTGACATCTTCAATTTTTAACTATGTACAAAACGGTGTGGGGGTGCAAATTAAAATGAGTCAAATTAAGAAAACTACATCGTTCAAGTTCAAGTATAACATCTTACCCCCACCTTCTATTTTACTCTACCCAAATTTCATATAATTTAAGTAATTGATGATTGTTATTGTTGTAAACGTGATAATGACTAGTGTAGTATTAAATAGACAATTATCGAATGTGAATTCCTCCGTCCCATATAGTAAAATTTATAAGTTCGAGTGGCGTTTTGTGAAATTGGAAAAACATGAAGATTAATCATGAGTATGTTAACCATGTAGCGGGGAGTTGGTAATTACTAAGAATGTCGGTAGTTACCTGAAATATGGACAATTGCCTATATATACATGATAGACATTGGATTAAATAAGTCCTTATATCATTAGAGAGTGTGCTAAGAAATTTCGTTTCGTCTCACACAAGAGAGAGACAATAGTACATACTCTTTTTTCTTATGAACTTTTGGTATTAGTTATGAGTATTTGTATTGTATTGGTGGACAGTAATGTTTTTTTAGTATTTATTCTTTTAATACTTCTCTATGGTTTTAACTACTTAGATTTTAGTATTTTATTACTAATTTTCCGATTATCATTACCACATAATTAGGTTATACATATATTTTAATTAATGTAATATACATTCACTTCCACGGTTCTACTTAGAGCCAAAAAATACATTATTTTATTTATTGTTGATTTGAAAGATAAGGAGGCAAAAGTTAGCCATGATTAAGAACTATTTTGAACAGGTCCAGTGGGCCCATTGTTGTTCCTCTTTCAAAATGCTCAATTATTCTTTACGGTTCTATCCATTGCTCGGCGTCTTCTCTTCTCAAATTCTCGCCCAATATCTCACATCTTACCAATCTTCATAACCACCATTTTCTTAGCTAATCAAAGTTAGATCATCTAATTTAGACTATAACGATTTTACTACGGTTGGTGCGAGTATCTCGTTTATGTTTTTATTTGTTTCTTCGACCTTTTTCTTTGATCCAAACATGTTGTAAGAGTACACTCCCTATGTGATATCAAGTCAAATGCACTTTGATGCCTAAGTTAGTTCACGAAGCGTTCGATTGCAACAAACACAAAAAAAATTACTTACCTCCTGAAATTGGTGATACGAGATTATTTATATAAGGATATGCAATATGATGTTTTCTTTAGATATATGCAACATCAGTGGCGTTAGACTTGGTATAGCCCTAGAGGTTGCAAGGTGCAAGAAGGTGTACTTGACTCGACCATTTCTCTTTTTGTGAAATGTAACAAGCTTAACTAGTCGCCCTAAGACTCAAGAGTTTGACCTTTTTCTTTAGGGGATGCACCAACCTCTAGGTTGAGTCCTGAACGCCCTTATACGTGGGCTACTCATCGGGTTCAGTCTTGTATTGAACAACACTAAACAACAATAATATAATATTAAATTTGAATTTAAAATTTAAATTAATACAAACATTTTCAATTTAAACGATATGTGATTGTCTTTAATTTATATTTTTTTGACATATTTTCAGAATCCTAGAATAATTAAAGTAAAAGTTATGAGCTAAAATAAGTTTAATTCAATGATAATTACTATCATCACGAGCTGAAGTAGTTTTTCGATAATTTTTTATTTTTAATTTTTAAAAAGACGGGATGCAAAAGATATTTGCTTAATTATTTAGGAAAGCTTTAAAATCAGTTTGTCATTCCAGAAAAAGTATACTGAAAAATAAATTGATTAAAATAACAACGACAATAATAAAAGGTATGAATGGTGGGATTGTTGGGTATTTATTTAAACGTCTTGTCGTTGTGCCATGTGCAATAAATTAATAACAAAATCCACTTCAAAATACTGTTCACTTTGCGTAGTTTTTGCAATTTTTTTTTTTTTTTCCCTTTTAAATGCTCTTCCTTTCAATAATCATTTTTTGTTCCAAAATTTTCATAGGTTTATTCTGGTTAAAATAAATATTATGATATTTGTTGTATTATTTTTTCACCTAAAATTCACATGCCTCCACACTTGATTTTAACATTCATGATAATAATTCGCTGAAATTAAAATAAAGTTAGTATGATCAACAATATTATTATTATTCTTAAATTAAAATACACATATGTGCTTTCATCGGAAAAAAAAAAAAAAAAAAAAAATTACCAAACCATTTTCTAGTGGAATTTAATCAACAAAGCAATGAAATATTCGTGGCCGAAAAAATCTTGACATGATAGTTTTCCCTCTTTAATGACTTAGGCCACGTTCACGGTAATTCGAATTTTAAAAACGGATCCTATTTAAGAATATTTTGAAATCGTAAGCGTCCTACTATAAAATCAATCATTGTAAATTAGTCGATGATTTAAAGGTGATTAATCAGATTGTTGATTGAGAATTTAAAGGTGATTAATCAGATTAATCATTTGAAAATTAGGTAGGATCTACATATTTTAAAAATATTTTATTTTTATTATTTTTTTAAAATTTGGCCTCAATTATTGTTATAATGATTTTAGGTTACCGCTAATAAGACTTCCAAGCCATTTTATCAGTAAGATAGTGTTATCGTCTTATCGATGCATTTGCTCGATAACAATATCAGTAAAAAAAATTAAAACAAATTCCAAAATTTAGGGATGTTTCGACTTGTGATAAATATGCATAAACTTAACCATCAGAGACTCTGTAATAATAAAAAAATTCAAAAAATTAAAGATGATATTTATGATGATGTATAGGTAAAAAAAATCTTTAAAAAATTCAAAATGTTGGGATGTTAGTACTTGATAACAGAATCGATAAAAAAAATACTGATTTTGTTTACTTTGTTAAAAAAAAGTCCAAAATTTTGGGATGTCGTTCACTAACATATCAATAAATAAAATCCAAAATTTTTGTTAAAATTTGGTTAAGTAAACAATATTAATCATAATCAAATTAGTTTTACCAAATGGTTAAGTAAACATGTTCGAAAGCAATCTAATTACCTTTATGATTGAGATTCATTATAATAGTTTACATCATTTTTTTTATTATTATTATGGGTGGATAAACGAGGCCTTAATCCTAATCTTTTTAATTAAAAACTTTATTTTTGATAAAAAAAATAGCATAATTTAGAAGTAATTAACATGTATTGTTTTCTAAGTCATCTACTGATTATCTTTGTCTCTACTATATTAAAAGGGGCTATGTAGGGAGAATCTTTACATATCCCTTTTGCCCTTACATTATTTATAAATACTCACATTGTCCTTTGTTGTGTTGTTGTAACTTTTCAAGGGTAGGTGTCCATTTGACCGACATTGGAGGTGACTTTTCCAGTTTTTAGTTTATAAAATAAATTTATATATTTTTTTAAAATAAGGTATTAGGTTGAATAAGTGCAATTGATGTTGACAGGATGAAACTCTTCAATATAGAATGCAATAGATACCAATTGGATGGACATGGATCAAATTGATGCATTGGTAATTCTAAGGTATATGTGAAAGACATGTATATAAAATAAAAACAAAATAAATACTTGCATTTACATTCTTAAAAAAATAATTTAACGAGATCCAAAGTTTAGAAAAAATATGGTGAAACAATGTATCCTTTCATGTGACTTCACATTAAAAGGGACTACGTAGTATGTAAGGAGAATCTATACATGCCCTTTTTGTCCTTACATTTTTTTTTTTTATAAATTTATATATTTCTCTTTTATTGATTGGTTGTGACTTTTTGAGTGTAAAATCACTATTTAAAAAAAATAATAATTAGAACTACAAAATTTTAGGTGCATTTGTACACGTTTCTTGACTAGCTGTACTAAAAGAGAAAAATGATAGATATCCCACGATTATAATTGAGATTGGGTTTTTTCTATTATTATTATTTTAAATTTATAATTATTGCTGTAAAAAAAGTAATTGAGATTGGGTTTTTTCTATTATTATTATTTTAAATTTGTAATTATTGCTGTAAAAAAAGAAAACCAACAAATTAGTGTTTTTATTCCTTTTGTGTTAACAAGAGGAATTAGAAAATCTAAAATTTGAACCTCCATAGTTCAAGAAAAATGTTTTTTTTTTTTTTTTTTCAGACGTTTGTATTAATTAAAAGATTTATTTTACTTAATTTTAGAAACCTCAAATATCACAAGCATAAATGTAACATCTAGATCTCCTATAACATTTAGGGGAAAGAAAGATAAAAACTTCATTTAATTTTTCAAATTTACTTAACGCATATTTTCAAGACCAAAATAGGAAACATTAAACTTAGTAATAATAATTGATTAAACAATATGAACACTATGATTTTTTTTTTTTTTTTGACAATAGGATTAATAAATCAAATAAGTAATAAAAATGAAAAGCAAACTTTTGGACAATAATAATTAGGACTTTTTTTAAATATAGCAAAATGAGCAACTTATTTATAAATATAATAAAATATTACTGTTAGTGTCTTAGACACCGATAAACTATTATCATCTATCATTGGACAGTAAAATTTTGTTATATTTAAAAATATTTATAGCAAGTTTGTAATATAAACAATTACCCTATAAATTTATGTTTTAAATAAAATTCTAAATTATATGTTATAAAATTTATCGTTGTGTATTTTTTTTTTCCTTTTTGAAAACTATCATTACATGTCAAATGTGGCTATTTTATTTAAGAAGAAATAAACATGTTTTAATGGATTTAACACATCACTCATTTTTATTTTTATTTTTTGGGTTAAAGTGAGTTTAGCTCAATAATAATTGACACAATTTTTTTCTTTAGAGGTTGTAGGGCTGAACCTATAGTTGGTTATACTTGTACTAAAAAAATATTTTTTAGACAATGTTAGATTATGAATGATATTCAACGTCTAATTATACTAGGTTTGGTTATTTTTAAAATTACATGTTAAAAAATACTCATAGTCTTTAAATATTCGTTAGAGCAACATTTAGTCCAATAAATCATAGTTTGGAATAATTTAGTTTATATGCTGTTAGTTTTTTAGTTTGCACTTTAAAACTTATAACAATTTAATCATTATAGGAAAAACTAATATTAAGATTCAATCATTCACGTACACCAACATTTTGATGGTTGACCAAATAAATATATTAATGAATTACAAAATTAGGTGGACACACAATAATTTTGATATGTAATTTTGATTAGAGATTTTAAATTGTATGAGACTAGATTTGTACCTATTAATTAAAGTTTATGATTTCAAAATTTAGGGACAAGTATTTTTATAACAAAACAAAAGAATTAGATTGATTAAGATAAAAGGTTTTAATTAATTTGCACTTGAATACAAAGTTATAACCAAAGAAAAATGGACACAAAAACTAACTGGCAATGCGGCGTCGTTTGGTGAAATTTTGACAGCTATGGATGAGTTGGAAGTAAGAACAGTAAAATTGTAACCTTTCCCAAAAAGTCCGAAAGTAATAATTATAATTACAATCCTGCCACTGTGGTGTATTGATATGCGTGATTTGGTACACGTTCGACAGGAACAAACATCCACGGTGAATCATGACAGTGGAAAAGCCAATTAAATTCCACATATGACGGTTGGTAGCTCCGGCTTATCTTCATCGCCGACCACATTCCACGGCCACTATTCTGGCCACCACCGGGGACTCATCCGCGTCCATTGTTTAGTCAGCAAGTACGTGGCCTCTTCACCGTCAGACTGCATTTCATTTTCCCCCACTTTCTTGGCAACTTCTCTCTCTCGCTTTCTTCATTATCTCTTCTTTGACTCTGTAAAACTCTGCTGCAGAGAAGGACAGGAGGGACGAAAATCAAGAACTGAGAAATCTCATCGGACCTAGAACCTGCCTCTTCCATGGAGTATCGAGCTTCGTCGACTGTCTACAAGAAATTTTCAAATGCTCGCAGTTTCAGCGATAAATCAGCGTACGATGGCGTCTTCGCTGCTCCGTCGAAGCACGGAGCTCCGGTCTTCTCTGCTCGAGTCGAGGACTACAGGGAAATTTTTGGCGGTTCGCGAGTTTCCTCGATTCCGATTCTCGATGTTCCGGCACTAAGCGATAAGAAGTTTCCGGGCGATGTTCGTACTTCGAAGGTTGAATATTCGAAGATTTTTGGTGGCTTTGATGAGTTAAATTTCGCCATACCTTATGAGGAACTTCTGGCGGAGGCAAACAAAACAAATTCGTTTTCTCAGAAAACTCGGTAAGCTATTGTTTTCTTAATATCCAAGCTATTTTGAAAATGAGGAACTCAATCGTTAGCGGAACGCTTTCCATTTAATAACCTGTTTCTTCTCTTATTCATTTATTTAATCTCCGAAGTTGTTTCTTTTTCACCAAACAATTCATTCCCCCGTTTTGTTGAGAGAGTAGGTAGAGAGTGAGATTTAATGAGATATAGTTAGGCTATCTCGTGCAAATGGAGAATTAAAACAGAGGTTTGTTGGATGAGACTGTATTTGGTGTTCTTGTCACGATGACAATAAATTTATGGAGATAAAGGCATCCAGTTAACAAGCCTATTGTCTTTTGAGCTTCATCCTTTTACCTAGATGTTGACAATTTTATCTCCATGTTTCGGTGGTGATACTGATTCCTTTGTTTGGAATTACTTTTTCTTCTTCCCAATTTTTGTTGGTGGTTTTGATACTCTCTCTTGCTGTTCCTCTGACTTCCAAGGACAAGAGGAAGCAAACCATTAAGGAACAGTGAACATATTGATTTTATTTGTATTAGTGAACTATGTACATTGTTGTTATATCGTAGGACTTCAGCTGGAAGAGGATCCGCGGCAGCTGAAAATTCTTCTCAGTATGAGAAGGAGAATAACTTTTCCACCCGTGAAGCGTCGTCTGAACCACTTGATAGAACGGAGAAATTCAGCGTGTCATATCAAAAGATCAACCAAGGAAACAAAAGTTTTGCTACGGAGACGACTCATGTAGCTCTTCCCCATGCCATTCCAGGCTTTTCATGTTTAATTGATGAACACACTCCTGTGCAGATGTGTGGACCTGGTATGCCAACGTCTGAAAAATTGAATAATATTTGCCCAGAAAACATTGGAAGTGAAGTGGCAGATAAAGTTGAGCTTCCAATTTCTGGTGATAGTGAACAGGCTTTTAAATCAAGTAATCCGACCAATTCTCAAAACAGAACTGGCTGGTTTAGATCAGATTCAGCTGATAAGTTATTCAATGGGTATGAGGTGGATCAAGGGGTAAAGAACCCCGACACTCCACCAAAATATAATTTTTTGCCTAAATTTGGTATAAATGAGGGATTTTCAGGGAGAACAACTGGTTTGAAGTCTGAAGCTTTTGAACATTCTGAAGATCCTTGTGATGGTTCTTCACCACCATACTTTGGTGAGGATGTTGAGGTGAATCCAGTTGCTGCTGCCTCGGTTGCAGCTTTGAGAAAAGCAATTGATGCTGCTCAGGAAAGTATAAAAATTGCTAAGGAGTCAATGGAAAGAAGGAAAACAGCCGGACTTCAAAAACATAAAAAAACAAGGTCTTCTAGGAGCCTAAATTCTGAAGAGAGAAGGGAAGTGAAAACTTTAAATAATTCAGGCATGGGGAAAGAGGTGGTGGCTAGGGAAACCTGTGGAACAGTGGATACTTCAGAGCAAGCAGTTGCTGAAATCAGGGGACAGAATTCATCTACAGAATGTCCTGTCACTCAAACAGTGGTGAGAGAAAATTTAAATGCCTCAGGAAGAAATTATATGGAATTTAAGATGACAGAAGTTGATTGTAGGGAGGAAGAAGGAGAGGAATTAGGTGCAAAAGAACAATTTTATGAACCTAGGTCTTTTGGTGAAAATGAGGCAAAAGAACTGGAATCTGTCATGGAAGACAATGCAGATGGATATGAATGGCAAGGAAACAATGGATTAAAGAAAGCATTTGAGAATCCTGGAGATTGTGGTGATAGCTTGGAAGTGGTCAAAGAGACTAGACCTGAGGAACGTGGCATAAACTTAAGTGTAGTCAAAGGTATTCTTATGAGCAAATTAAAGTCAGTTCTAGGTGTCGTTGAGCAGGAAGAAGGTAAAATGAAATGTGGGCAAAACCAAAACCAGCTAGAAACTAACATGAAAGCTGAGGCATTAATGGAACTTGAAAAACGTGTGGAATTTCTGGAAGATCTTAAAGCAACGAAAGATCATGAGGAGTTTGTACTCAAGGAGATGGGAAAAAACAATGATATGGAGACCCAAGTTAAGGCTCATCAATGGGAGGTGGAGGGAGTAAGACGTATCTGCCAACAAGAAGAAAAGGAGATGGAAACAAATACTGTCCAATTTGAAAATAATGTTGAAAAGATATTAGACAAATCTAATGAAGAGGAAAGAAATATAAATTGGACTGAAGAATTCCATGATGGCAAAGATGCTCATGACATGAAAGAAAGTGGCCAATTGAAACTAAGCAAGGAACTAGAACAAAACAAACAGGATGATGAGATGATCGAAGGGCTTTCCTTTCATTTGTATAATCATGAGATTGGACATGTTCCTAGACAAATAAACATTGTTGAATCTGCAGTACACGACGGCATTGTAAAAACAACGCTAGACAATTTGAATAGTGAGAGTAAAATTGAATTACAAGATGGTTCCTGTGAGCAGGATGAATTTGACAAGCTCTCAGAAGACCCGGAAGCTAGTGATTTTATAGAAAGAATGGAAGGAGTGGAAGTGATCACTGACCAACCTCTATATCCAGACACTGATAATGCAACAGATATAGCAAAGATTTCCTTTGAAGTTGTAAATAATGAATCTGAGACAATTACAGAGGGTGACATGGAGGATAGATTACCTTTTGAATTGTTTTCCATGGCCAAGGATGCACTTAATTGTAGAGAATTTAGAATCAAAATGGAAGATTCACACGCAAGCCCTATTTTCATCCACAATGACATAGATTTTGGTGTGACCGATATGAAACTAGAGCAGAAGCAACATGATACTCCTGCAAACAGGTTGTCAATCTTTTGCAGTTTGGGAAATGCAGAAGGTTTGGCTCCTGAACTTAGAGGAATTGAGAGAAATATAAAGAAAATTGAATTCTCAACAAACAAAGAAAATGATAACAATTCAAATGAAGAAGAGACACTCAGGACTGTAAGTAATATTGAAACAGGCAATGAGCCCGGTACATCTGAAGATGACAAGAAAATCAGCAAAGAAGCAATGGAGGAAACTGTCACGAGCATAATTACTGAAGCAACTAAGGAGAACTATCAAGCAACCATCAAAGTAGAAGAAAGTGAAACTGATTGTGTTTTGAAAAAGGAAACGCAGTTGGAATCTGATAAGGACAATAATAGAGTGGGTAGCCAATTTGGCACGATTGAAATAGACTCGGGAATAATTCATATGATCAAAACAAGTCAAGGTTCAAGAGAAAGTGAAGAGAGTTATCAAGAAATCGTGACAGAGGATGAAATGGTAGCTAGTGATTCCTCTGTTGAAGAGGTGGAATATGCAGCTTACTTGGAAAATTTGGAAGAAGTTAATTCGCCTGGAAGTTCTGGAAGAAAAGAAAATTTAGCCAATATAGAACAGGAAACTAGTACTAGCCAGAAGGTTACAGAAAATGAGGATCATCAAACAACCCCAACACTGGATGAAATTGAAACTAATGCTGACATGCAGCGGAGAGAAGCAGGGGCTGAATCCGAACTCAACAGTGAGATAGCAGCTCATGTTTTGTCTCAAGCTAAAGAGGTAGTAGAGGAGTTAGCTGAGAATTTGACGAATCAAAGTATCTTAGAAACTGGGGAGAATCTTCAAGCAACCCATCTAAGGAAGGAGGAGAAGGTATTCCATGAGAAATTCGAGAAAGAAGCTGAAGTAATAAAGGGACGGCAGAGAAAAATTGATGAAGCGAAAGAAAAGGAGAGAGAGAGAGAGAGATTAGCTGTAGAAAGAGCAATTCGGGAGGCTCGTGAAAGGGCATTTGTAGAAGCCCGAGAGAGGGCTGCTGCTGGGAGAGCTTCTTCTGACACTCGTCGAAGAGTAACGGCACGTGAACGCTCAGGGAAGATTTCTGTAGAGGCCAATCATAAGCCTTCTGCTGAGAAGATTTCAAAGGAAGCCAAATTAAAAGCTGAACGCGCTGCTGTTGAAATGGCTACTGCTGAGGCAAGAGAGCGTGCTTTAGAAAAAGCCATGTCTGAGAAGGCTATTTCTGAGGCAAGAAATCTGGCTGACAAGATTGTAGCCGAAAAATTGCATGGTGCTGCTGGAGATAGCAAAATAAAGAAGAGCTTTTCATTTAGTGTGAGTACTTCTATTTTTTACACTCTGCTCTTCTTTTATATTGTCCGTAAAACAGTTGAAGGGGCACATGGTAGTGATTAACGTTGAAAAACACTTATGTCCAGGACTTTCAGCCAAAAGGCTCATACAACAATTTCAGGCATGCGAATTCATTTAACCTTGGAGGTGAGTTATGTGCCAAGTACCTTTTTAGCAAAACTGCTTAAATATTTCACTATTGTAAGTGTAAACTCGTTCCTGTGAATGTTTATATCTGGTTTCTAAACAAATTGTCACTTGGTAAAGGTCCTGACTCTTCTGAGGGAGATGTGGGATCTGGTGGGGAATCAGCTCAGAGATGTAAAGCCAGGTTGGAGAGGCATCAACGAACAGTTGAGCGTGTGGTAAGTTCTGTTCAAATTTGATCTATCCACAAAATTTAACTGCAGAAACCACATTTCATTCTGTTTTCCCATTCCATTTCAGGCAAAAGCTCTTGCAGAGAAGAATGTTCGTGACATTCTCGCACAGAGAGAACAGGAAGAGAGAAATGTAATTACACGTCTTAACCGTTTGGATTACTAAAGTTTAGCTTTTTATTAAATAGTTCGTAAAAAAAAAATATATTAGATTGTTCGTCTAAATGGTTCCAAATCTTTTGTCTGTAACAGAGACTAGCAGAAGCTCTAGATGCTGAAGTTAAAAGGTGGTCAAGTGGGAAGGAGGGAAATCTGCGTGCATTGCTTTCAACTCTTCAATATGTAAGCTAACATTTTGTGCCTTACTATTGTTCTTCTCTGATTTGGATATAAAATCAGAACCTAACTGTTTATCATATCGACAGATCCTCGGGCCCGACAGCGGGTGGCAGCCAGTCCCTCTAACAGATATCATCACAACCGCTGCTGTCAAGAAAGCTTACCGTAGAGCAACTCTTTCAGTTCATCCTGACAAATTGCAACAACGGGGTGCGACCATTCAACAAAAATACATATGCGAGAAGGTTTTTGATCTTTTGAAGGTATTTACTGAATTTATTACTTTAATGAATCTATGCTGGTAAGGATATATTAATTTTTTTATTAGGAATTTGGCAAAAAGTTGCTTAACTATATAACACAAGGTGATTTTATTGTCTTGTCACCTTCAATTGCCAAAACCCTTCCGATTCAAATCTAAACTGGCCTTTCTAGGACTGAGTTCCTGTTGCTCTCACGTATATTGTCCAAAATATTTCATAACTCATGGTCTGGTTTGTTATTAAGTAGATCTCAAATGCATTTAGATCATATTAGATCTCAAAATGAATTCATAAGAAGGGAAATCTATTCATATAACATGTCGATATGGGGGCTATAGCCTCTATTGGAATTATGTATCATTGTATTTGGTTTAGCGAATACAATTTCCCTTTCCGAGTTCGACTGAATTTTATTTTTGAACCAAATGAATTAAGTTGTCCAAATTTTGACCGAGCTTGGAATGTGTTGTCAACAGGCTGCATGGAACAGATTCAACGTGGAGGAACGATAGTAACATAATCGATCAACTTCCTAAGTTTCCTTTTAGTTACATCATCATTGTCATGTCTACTAACCATAGCATATCGTTCGAAGGCAGTTTACGATGGGAAAAGCAACACAATTCTTTGGATCTGTTGAGAGATCGTTTGGTCTATATAGGGGGGGGTCTCTAGAGTCGATATCTCATTTGAGTGGGAAAAGAATCTGGTGGTATTAGTTATCGACTTTCTGATATACTCACCATTTGCCACTATAAATTTTACCCGTAGAATTTATATCCTGAAGGGTTCAAATATGAAGTTAATCCGTGTATTGTGTATTGTATACTACCGGTTGAACTATACTCGCTTAGTAATATAGCCAACATTTTTAATATTTTTATGTATAAATTAAAATACTATTTTAGTCTCTATAGCATTTAATTTTTATTAAAATTAGCTAAATAATAATAATAATTTTTCTGCTACGTGAATGATAAAAGATTTTAGTCTCTATACTATCGGTTGAACTATGCATGATTGAAAATGCTAATAAATGATAAAAGATATCTACAAAAATCAATAATAATGAGCTAAATTTCAAGTTTCTTTAAAGTTTGATAGATTGAAAAGAATTCAAAAAATCGAAATAGTATTTTAACCCCTCTATATACTAAACTGTTTATTTAATCAATAGATATATCTTTTTCTAAATCTAAGATATATCTTTTTCTAAATCTAAGAAAGGGATTAATGATAAATTTCAAATATCATTCACTTGGTTTTTAAGGTTAATCCTTTTCTTAAAGATGCTATAAAAGAATGCTTTAGCCAACAATGCTCAAGTTTGCTACAACACACAAACAAATGTTGATATGATCTAAAAAATTGTAGTGGTAGTTGAAGAATTGCACAATACCATTATTTTATAAATTATCTATGGATCAAAAAGATACGATTGAACTTACCTAATATAATCTAAATAGTGTTTTATTGTGTCACTTTTTAAAGTAGGGTGAGACTTATTGAGATCAATAATTAATCGTGTTCACACGGAATATTAGGAAAGTACTAAAAATTTTCTCATGTGAAGAATCCGCTTGCTTAGGTCAATAATTAACATTTCCACTAGACGAGAAAAGCGAAACGGAGTTCGAGGTTCGTGACAAATTCTAACTGCAAAAGTCAACTGTAGTGCAAAAAATCGATTCCAGGTAATGTGTAAGAAACAGAAGAGACAGTACAAGAAAGTAGAGAATCACAAGCCCAACTTTGGCATACTATTATTGAAACATGAATTGGCAAGATTCCATCATTAGACGCTGACACAATCATAAGCCAAGAACATGAAGCATTATAGCATTCTGTGCGTGCATTCGATTCTCAGCTTGAGGAAACACAATGGAGTTGGGAGCCTCAATTACCCCATCTGTCACCTCTACGCCTCTCTCTGCTGGTAAGCAATGCATGAAATAAGCCTTCGAACCTGCTAAGTTCATGAGCTCTTCGTTAACCTACAACAATAACGCAAATGATGTCATTCCAGCTCCGTTAAGGTTATATATTATATACCATATGCATTCCAAAATATCAAAAAAGTAGCAATGGAAGAACCAAAGTCTCCAACATTTGTGACATATGACTGTTCTCTATATGGTCCTGAAGAGGCACAGAGCACACAACTATTTCAATATACCCAAACATGTAGAGCGTAGACAAGCTGGAGTAATTCTCTATGGGGGTGTTTGGAGGGAAGGTTTGAGTTTGATTGGATAGGGCATACATTTATTAGTCAAGTAGCTTTTTCTTTAGGATCCGTTCTGCATTTCGTCAACGAAATCACATTTCACTTGGCTAGAAAAAGTGTTGATATTCCTTCCAGACCCACAATTGTCTTGATGAAATTAACTTGTGTAGGCCATGTTGTACTTGTACCAACTACACTTTTTCATCAGTACCAAAAATTTCAACCGAGGTTACTGCCAACAAGAGAGGTGAACATGTGAGCTAGTCGTTTGCTATGAGATGTTCAGCATAGAAGAAGGGCAGACAGGAGGCTAATTTTTTTTAATTTTCCAACCGCAGAAAAGATCAAAATCAGATAATTCAGTATTAAGTTGGAGCACGTCCATTTCTACTAATTTTTTTCTTTTGTTCTTTTAAATATCGTCATTGACAAAATTAATTAGCTTGAAGTGCATTCACTAGAAAGAAAACGCTCCAACAAGTACCTGGAAGCCTTGAAACACTTGACGCCGATATTCAGCCTCCTCTTTTTGTCCCATGCTGGCCCAGACATCCGAGTACACAACATCAGCGCCTTTCACTGCTTCCTTGGGATCATTTGTAATCTCAATCTTGCTAACTCCAGCTTGTCGGGCCTTTTCAACTGTATTCTTATCCGGCTCAAAACCTTTAGGACAGGCGCAAACAAAGTGGAGGGGTACAACTGATGCCAACAACAACCACGAGTGCACCATATTATTTCCATCTCCAACATACACAACCTATATTTTCAATATCATCCGCTCAGTTCATTTGAACAAATATAATAACTGTATGTTTATGTCTACCATAACGAAATACATTGAGGGAGAAGCCAAACCTTTGTTCCTTCTAACTTGCCAATGTGTTCGATCATAGTGAGTGCATCAGCCATTACTTGACAAGGATGGTTGTAATCCGTCAGGCCATTTATTACAGGCACGGTGGAATATTTAGCTAAATCAAGAATATCCTGCAACAAAATGGTAGTATGACGACCCGTAGGTAGAGAGACATCTGGACTATTAGACTACTAATAGCACACAACGGATTAATGAGACAGATGAAATCACCGGCCCACTAATACATGGCAAAGCTGACAATATTCCACTAGTTGTTGAAACTCGACACCTTTTACTTGATTTCCTAGGGTAGCTAGGAGCATTTGCACTTCAATTTTGCTCTTGGTTTTTCCCAGATAAAAGCCCACCAACTGGGGAAAAAGATGTTTAAATAATAAGACTCTTCACTTCTCCAACATCTTTCCCATGGTGGAGGGCCGGAGGCGTTTTTAGATGTATTCAGTATTTTACCTCAATCAGCTGGCCGACCTCAAATTGGAATAGGCCACCAAATAGATAATCGCAAGACTAGTACCTTGCCCATCGAATAACCTATTCTAACAGCAAAATCATTTAGAGACAAACCAACATGTGACTACTTCTAGGCCTACCTGAATAGATATGCATCATAGTAGTCTTGTGGCTAAATGTCTGTAGTCACATTACTAACAGGCCAAGGTTCCCATCTTAATGTACCAAAATCCTGTCAACATCCTAAAACGGGTGACTTCATCCCAATTAATACATAAACTTCATTAGATCATAACATGAATAATTCTACGTAGCTATCTATCAGAAGATAAATTTTAAACAAACTATTGTGTCAACTAAAATCTAAAATAATAACTAACAAGGGTCTGTAACGAGGAAGAGTTAAGGAATTGTCACATTTCAAAATGATTTTTCATTTCGCAACTCAATCAACAGGTCATCAAGCCATATTAAGCTAGAAATTCTTTTTTGACAAACCACGACTAATAGGCCCTAAAAGTCAACCACCCTTATTTTTGCTTTTGCGACAGAACAACAATTTTGAAAAGGTAAAACTAGGAATGATCAAGTACACCCATAGCAGGTATTATTCATGTTTGGAACTAAGAAGGTAATAAACTGGCCACGATACCTGATGACCAAAAACACGGGCCATGATGACATCATTATAGCGAGACAAAACACGAGCAATATCCCTAGTTTCCTCTCTTTTTCCCATTTGGATGGTGTCAGGCCCTAAATATATGGCATGGCCCCCTAGCAAGAAGAAACCAGTCTCAAATGAAACTCTGGTTCTCATGGATGGTTTTGCAAAGATCATAGCCATTGTCTTCCCTTTAAATGGGAGAAATGTCCTGTCACCAGATTTCAGTTGCGCCTTAACTTCAACTGCACGGTCTAAGATCTTCAAGAGGGTGGATTTATCAAAATCACTAAGGTGAAGGAAATCTTTCTTCTCTGCTTTCACTGTGATAAGCAATATAACAGAGCAAAAACGTCAGACAATTAAAAGCATACATCCGTCGATTAGTAGGATTGCATGCATTTACAAAAACTTGTAGAGGAAAAGTTTTAGTCAGAAACACTATAATCTGTACTCAAGCCAGTGAGAAAGCCGATCTTGCACATCGTCAATGCAAGCGTCAGAGATAAATTGGCTGCGGAGAAGTTTAATTATGTATTACTTCACTAACCGCATAAGAACAGTGATCGATCAATATAGATTTCATCATCACTCACAGTCCATAAACCCTAACTTCTAAGTCAATTAAGCAAGAAACGCAAAGAACTTAGTTGAAATGAAATTCAATGGAACAACATCGTAAACAATCAAGCTTAATAATAATAATAATAATAATAATAATAATAATAAATAGACATGCACCTTTCGATACGACGGACGGAGGGGAAGTTGGAGAGGTCTGGCAAGAGATTGAAGGAAAACGAGCAGGAAACCTAGGCATAGAAGCGACAGATAAGCCTGAAACCTCGCCGAAAAACTTCACCGATCGTCGAAGAGACCTACCGGAGTAGAAGTGAGTAGAGAGGGAGTTTTTATCCGATCGAACAGTGGAGTGAGAGCAAATCGCAGCCATTGCTTTTGGTGGGAATGGCGGATTATCGGAAGTTCCGATTCCGATTTTCGGAGCAATTTAAGTATCGGAATCCGGCGTCGAATCTCCTCAGTTGATTTGATTCCCACACTCTCTCACTTTTGCAAAGGTATTCAACCGATTTTCTACGGAAATTACAGAATATATATTGCTCTTAATAATTCGTTTGCGAACTCCAAAAAAATATGACCCTTCTACACTTCATTCATTCATTGTTGTTCGTGGCTTTTCGGCTTCGGAATCATCAAAGCAGAACGGATGTTTACATCAAAATGACAAATAAAAATAATAACAATAATAAAAAAGAAACTAAAAACAAAAACATAGTGGATGATTTGGTCCCAAAAAAAAAAAAAAAAAAAAAAAAAAAGTGAGCACAACCGATGTTTACATCAAATATATGTAACAATACTAATATTGGTTTTTTTTTTTTATATACTAATATTATTTTAAAAGAACTAGTCGACATGCATGAACACATCTTAGTTCGACATATAATATGTGTTAATGACTAAAAAGTTTATGATTCAAATCTCTTTTTCTCTCTTTTGTATTAAAATAAACATGCAACTTACGTAAGACTAACAATCTTGTTAAGCGAGGCAAATTCAAATTCAAAAAGTTTTATACATATAAATACCTTGTACTGAAGGGTTTTTAAAATTTTCATTAGTTAATTGTAGTAGAATGTTATTGAATGTTATTTTAAGTTTATTTTATTTTGGTATTCTCTCATATATGGTAAACACTAATAGATTATTTTCTTTCTTTATTTGTTTCCTTATTTAGGTTTAAAGTTTTAAATTCTATGTCTTGTCCAAATCTTGTTATTAATAATAATCATTCATGAATTGTCATTGTGAGTTGATCTAATGGCAAATAGGAACATGACATTAATAAAGATTTAAGAAATCATGAATTCAATTTATGGTGACTAACTATTTAAGATTTAGTATTCCACCATTTATATATATATATATAAATAATTTCATTAATGTGTTGACCATCCTTCAAATTTTATTTTCAATTTTTCTTTATTAAAGTGTGTGAATGAGTGGGCCTTCTTTAGCTCTCAGGCCCATTGTTGTATTTAGGGTTTCTTTCTTAATGGTAAAATAGATCACACACCTTAAGAATAAGAACCATTGAACAATTTCTTTATATCTCATTAGAAATAATCCGTCATCGTATACAAAATTCAGTTGTCAAGATATCAACTTCTTTTGAGATCGAAATTTTAAAGTTGTCACCTCGGGTCGTACTAAAAATAAAAGGAAAAGAAAAAAAAAACTTTAATCTTATTAAGCTTTGACGTCTAGAAAATTTATTTTCATAACCAATACGTTAAAACAAACAATAGTTGATAGTTTTGCTATAATTTTATATTTATTAGTTAAATTGTGAGTTTAGACTTTTTTTTTTTTTTTATAACAGCTTATGAGACTTAAAATTTAAGCATTTTTAAAATAAGATCTACTAAATATAAAATTGAAAATTTAGAAATGTGTGACATTTTTTTCTAATCTTCATGACCTATCTCACACACAATCATGAAATGTATTCTAAGGTCCAAAGCGTTGGCCATCCTAGTTTGTTATATATTTATTTGTGTGACACAATTTTTTCTCTTCATTTTTGTAGTATATTAAATAGTGTTCTTTTCAAATATAGCAAAAAAAACTAAAATATTTATAAATACACTAAAATTTCACTGTCCACCTATGATAGACTACCACAGATCACGATAAACATAATAAATAGTTTTGTCATTTAAGATAATTTCCCTATTAACTAACTAAGAGGCATGAAAATTTTCAACTTTCAAGAATATACATGTTAATTACTTCTGAATTGAGCTAATTTTCACATATAAAGCAGTCCTTTCTATCTTTCTAAATCTTTAAAATTGAATACAAATGTCAAGAATGGATATAGACCCGTTAAAATGAAGTTGCAGAGAAGGTATAATCTTCAATTAAAATCATGTAGCATTAAGGTCAGAGATTCTATCATCTATAATTAATGGCATATATTGTAAACCTATCAAGTTTGAAAATTTAAATGGACCCATCATTGTTCATTTTAAGGTGAGCTTGAATAGATTAATCTGGAGAATTTTGATATCACTTATGTCATTTTTAATTTTTTAAAAAATGTTTTTAATAATTTAAATTTAATTTTAATTATATAAAAATTGTGTAAAAATATAAAATTAAATATGGAATTGATTTGGATGGACTAAAAGTGTGTTTCAAAATGATTTTAAACATATGACAAAAGTGATTTTAAAATCACTCCTAAAACATATACTGAATGTTTTAATTAGGATAACATTTAGACATATATAACTAATGTGAGAATCCGATTTTATATTTGGAAAAATAAAATCTATATATTTATACCATTTGTTGGTACTCATATCTCGTTCACGTTAGGCTTCGTTGCAGGTGTTTGGTGGCCTTGACTTCCGACTTGCTTCCTGTCTGGTTTTTCAATATCTTCCAAGTTAACTTGCGTAAGAGATCCTCACAATGATGTGGTGTTTAGCCTACTTTACTCTAATGCTTAAATTAATATAAGAAGTGACTAATTCAGCTAAGCATGAAAAAAAAAGTAATGGAGCTATTTATAAGTTTGTCCTCTGACACATACCCACAATTGCGTGTGACGACAAGGGTGTCAATGATGTTTTTGGCACTCGAGGTTGTAGGATGCTAGTTCGTCCTCGACAAATTTATTTCTCGATTGGTATATATTTATTGTCTCGACTGGTCGGCCAAAACTCCAGAGTACTGAAATTCTCTTTTGGGACCTGTGCTCCCCGATGCTATTTCCTAACCCTTTAGGCTTGGGCCTTGTTTTGAGCAACCTTCAATTCCATCCGAATATGTATCCATCACTTAAATAATATTATGCGAAAATATGAATTTATACTTATAAAATTTGAGTTGTACAAATTAAAACTATGGACTAATAATTATATGAATTTAAACTCTTGACTCTTTTATTTCCTAGTTGGTATAATTAGAAGTTTTCTATAAAATTTTGAAACAAAATTTGAAAAAGAATGTAAATTGATACACTACGAAAACATATATCAAAATTAATTTATGGTTTAAATTTGTTTAGGACACAGTCATTTTAATGGATACAATTGCAAAATATAATGATATAAATTGATATATAAAATAGCTTTGGGGCCAAGTGAAGGTCGTGGTTTGCATTTAGTGACTCTTCTATAAATTTAGGGTCGTTAGGGCACAAACGTCCCATGCAAAGACAATCCCCCTTCATCTAACAATCTCAGATTCAACGTCTCACAATGAAAAACATCTGAAGGCCTTGCCCCCCGACATGTCGGCCGAGAAAGACGTGGACAAAATTTGAAAACGCTACATCGGTCTACATGCCCCTCCCACAACTTCCCCTCTCCAGAGTCACGTGCACTGTTTCCCATTTCGTCCCGTCATCCCTAAGACACACGTACCCCTCCTCACGTGCCGCCTCTCAAACCATGTCCTTTTTCTCTTTTTAATTATTATCTGAGAATCGTAATTTAGAATGCACCTTTTTTTATAGATTTCACTATTTGAATGTATAAAAAAAAAAAATAAGTGTTGTTAGGATAAATCTAAGTATTTTCCTTATGATTTTACAGCTAAAACAATATTTTGGTCCTGTATTTTGGGTTTTTGGGTTTTGTTTCATTTTAGTTTTTACGTATTTTATTGTTTAATTTTAATTTTTATATTTTCAATAAATTTTAAATTTAGTCTTTTTATGAAATTTGATTAAATAATAATAATAATAATAATAATAATAAGAAAAATTATTTTAAATGATAAAATTGTTGAAAATATTTATAACTAATAACAAAATATATCGTCTATATTTGATAAATCGTAATAGACAGTAAAATTCTACTATATTTATAAATATTTTAGTTCTTTTTGTTATATTTGAAAAGAGGCCTTATCAAGGATTGTTTGATGACAGTTGTTGCTTTGTTTATTTGCCGCTATAGACCAAACCGTGTAAGCATTAAACCATTGGGCAAGGGGTCGCCCGCTATCTTCGCCTAAATGTAATCGTATTGGGGTCTTGCTTTCGGCGGGGCCATATCAAGACTAGAGAGAACTTTTTTTGCTTTGGCACAGATTTAACTATTTTTATTACCCTTTTGGCCTTTTCCCATTTTTCTTTTTCCTTTTTTCTTTTTCACAAATTGAGAAATGGTCCAAAATTTTCTCATTATTTGGAGTACGCCCTTTTCCCTTGTTCAACAATTGTTTTCTGCACACTTGTTGAATGATCTAATAACGCGCATATCATCATATATTTATATTTATTGGAGTAACAGAAATATTAATTTAGAAATCCATCTAACAAAATTACAATATAAAATATAATTTTGGTCATATTTAATCCTAAAACCAAATGGATCCATTACCATTTAAACTATTTTTTAATCTAAAAAACTAATGTACCCTTTTAAAATATTATCAAATAGATGTCAATTTCAAATTTTGTATATATTCTAAATTATATAATTGAGATATTGTTTATTTCTTAAATTTCAATTTAAATAAAAATCAATTGTGTTTGAAAGGTATCAAAATGAGCATAACTGAATTAGTATCCTACTTGTATTATCAAGTGAGTAGTAAGACGTTCGATTTTTTCATTTTCCATATTATTTTTCTTAAAAAAATTGTGTCTGGAAGGTTTTATTTTGATTGGTTCCCACATTTATCATTCTCTTTTTGTACCATATCAATCACACGCTCCCTTTCAGCCACAAATGTCCATTTCTCCACGTGTGAGGTTGTGTTTTGTGAAAAAAAATCAATATTTTTTTATAAAAGAAAAATATTGTCAATATTATTGAATATAAAGAGGCTATTTGGAAACATGTAATGGAATGAGTTTAGATTGTAATGAAATAAAAAAAAATTTATGTTTGGATTGAGCGCTTTGGGTTCAATTTGTAATATTAAACTCATTCTGTTCCAATAGTTTTTAGCTAAACTTTCTTTTCCATCGTCTTCACGTTTTACCATCCCATTTCCGTTCCACCCTCGATATCTCACACATTCCAACATTACTTTGATTCTTAGTAACTCTAATAACATTTCAGCCTCCCAAACATCCCAAAATATTCAAACCTACACTCCACAACCAATTTTAATGGGCAATAATAAAATAATGGGAGGAAAATGTACAAAGATGAAGAAAGTTTTTCCAATATTCAATATGCGTACCATATGAATAAAACAAAAAACAATTAATGACAATCTAATGAAATAACACTTAATTAAATAGTTTTACAAATAAATAAAGCTCTATCACTAATAATGACATGTTTTAGATAGAAATTCAAATCTCTCATCTTCGTTTGATTTTAAACTTAAAACAACCGAACTATTTTTATGTATTTATTATTTTTTGTGATATAAAGAAATACACAAGTTACAAATATAACTAATAATGAAAACAGGAACTAGAGTCTAACCATGTTTAAATTGACATTTCAAAGACACCTTTTTCAAATATAAAAAGTCCATCTAAATTCACCTAATACTCTTATTTCATCTCTAAAACCATAATAATATCGGACATGGAAAGAAATATATATTAATGAAATTAATATATTAATAGTTAAAGAATATAAAGGAAACCAATACGATTTCCCACTTATGGCAACAACATAACCGTGAAAACAACAACAACAACAATAATAAATAAACAACCACAGTTAGAGGGTCCGATCCGCTTTCCACTTTCCAGGCCGGCCTAGAAGCTTTCATTATATAATTCGCAATTTCCCAGCACTTAATCGAGCCTTCGTGCTTCGCCTTACACAAACAACTACTGTTTGACAGAGATAAAACAAAGAGATGAAGCTTTTGAGTTTCGTTTTGGTTCTTCTTCTACCTCTTGTGCTTCTAGCAGAAGCAGATGACGGGTTTGTAAGAACCAGAGGACAGCAACTGATTCTGAATGGAACTCCATTTTACGCCAATGGGTTCAATGCCTATTGGTTAATGTACTTCGCTTCAGACCCATCACAGAGAACCAAAGTTTCCTCTGCTTTTCAACAAGCCGTCAATCATGGCCTCTCCATTGGAAGAACTTGGGCCTTCAGCGATGGCGGATACAGCCCTCTACAGTACTCTCCGGGCCAATACAATGAGAGGATGTTGCAGGTTCTTTGATTCCTTTGTTTTTTTTCCTTTTTTTTTGCCCACTTTTGCTAAATGAGAAATGGGTTTTGCTAGGGATTGGATTTTGTGGTATCGGAAGCAAGAAGATATGGGATTAAATTGATATTAAGTTTGGTAAACAACTATGAAAGTATGGGAGGGAAAAAACAGTATGTGGAGTGGGCAAGAAGCCAGGGGCAGCCCATTTCATCTGAGGATGATTTCTTCACTAATCCTGTTGTGAAAGGGTTTTACAAGAACCATATTAAGGTAATCATCAAAATTCACTTCTAATTTCTGAACTGTCATTTTCCATTTTTCTCTTTTGTTGGTGAAATTGGTTGGTTGATTGAAGTTTTGAAAAGGGTTTGTGAATGAATTAACGTTTATGCACTGATCTTGTGAGGGGCTTGTGAAAGTAAAACGGGTAGTTGGAGTCTTGGAGAAGAGTGGTTGGGAATGGGGAATTGGAACAGGTCATTTACAGAGGGGAGTAATTATGAATTTTTATTTTTACCTTTTTTATGATTGTTTTCTGAATGATTTCCATTTCACGTTCTTATTCTACTTTTTCTTTTTTTCCTTTATTAAATTTTCTACTCGCAAATCATTTCCGTTGAGGAATGTATGAATGTTTTTCCATATTGGTTATGACTTGGCAATTTGAATTCAACGAACAATTATGATTTATGAAGAGATTTTTTTTTTTCTTCTCACTGAAGATTGAGCTTATTTTCCAGTAATTGAAACATGAACTAAATAAAGGTGAAATTATGTTTATCAAATTTATATTTTAACGTTTATGCTCGTTGAGGGTTTTTCTTTTTCCTTCTTTTAATACTTAGAATAGAATCTCAATATTTTTATTATTTTATTACTTAGTTGAAATTGCTGAGATTTATCAATTATCATTTATTTTTTATATATAATATTTTAGGATCAAAAGTTGATTTATTTACGTTGTTGCCCAAATTGCCCATTATGGGGTTACTTGAAGTCGATATTGTGACTTTATTGTGATTTCCACCTTTTATGGAAACTTGTTTGAAGTTTTTCTCAACTTGGCAGGTAAAAAATTGAATTCATAGAAATTGGTATGAAATTCAATGATAAAATCCATTTGCTTTATAGCCTTTCTTTGCTCCAATTATCATATCCATCAAGGCTATGCAGAGCATAGCTAAGTAGTTATGACATCTATCATCCCTTTAAAAAATTCATAAATTCAAATTTCTTTACTGATGAGTATACAATAATCTATGGATTTTAATGTATAAGTAATGATAAGCTTGTTTGGATAATACATATTGTATATAGAGCATTTTGACAAGAACCAACAGCATCACCGGAATAGCTTATAAGGATGATCCAACTATAATGGCTTGGGAACTCATGAATGAAGCCAGATGCCCTTCAGATCCTTCAGGGAACACCATTCAGGTTTTCACTACATATTCCCTTCTTTCCTCCTATTTTTCCTTCAATACTTTTCAATTTTAATTTCAACGTTAATTGTTTCATTCATTCCAAAACCAATTTCAATCTTGATTTGGACCAAACCTGTTTGTACATTTATACCTACTAAGTTGACATAGCCAAGTTTAAAAAGTTGTATGTATGAATTGATGGGCAGACATGGATTAGAGAAATGGCTTCATACTTGAAATCGATAGATGGGAAACACCTATTAGAAGCTGGTTTGGAAGGTTTCTATGGACAATCAAAGTATCAAGGGAATCCAAATTTTCAAGTGGGAACCGATTTCATTGCAAACAATCAGATACCTGAACTTGATTTTGCCACAGTCCACTCATATCCTGACCAATGGTAAGAAGAAACCTTTCCTTGTTTGTTCCTTTTTGGGATCTTTAATCTCCAATAGCTAAAATGAAATGGGTGATTTCAAATAATGTTGTAGGTTATCGGGTTCTAGTTATGAGAATCAGCTCTCATTTCTAAACACTTGGCTCAATGATCACATCCAAGATGCACAGAACATTCTGCACAAGCCAGTTCTCTTTGCTGAGTTTGGAAAATCTACCAAGTACTCTGGCGCTGATCAAAGGGATCAGCTTTTCAATGCAGTTTACTCAGCTGTGTATTCATCCGCTCGGGGTGGCGGTGCAGCCGTTGGCGGACTATTCTGGCAACTTCTAGTTGAAGGGATGGATTCTTTTCGAGATGGGTATGAAGTGGTACTTAGTGAGAACCCATCAACTGCTAATTTGATTTCTCAGGAGTCTAGAAGGCTAGTTCATATCAGGAAGATGTATGCCAAACTCAGAAACATTGAGAAGTGGAAGAGAGCAAGGGAGATAAGAAAAGCACAGTGGAAGGCCTTACAGGGAGGCAACAGTCCTGGAAATTAAGTAAAAATATAGCTGAAAATAGAAATATTAGCAACTTAATGTAACTTGTGAGTTTACGAGAGAGGAACTCCTCACAGAGATGAGATTTGCTCATCCGAAAGTCGATGTTAAATGGCTTTGAATATTGTCTTTTCTTATGATATATGGATTGAAATCAGAAATTGTTATTACTCAGGATGGAAAAGTGTTGGCTTTTTGCTTTTTACATATATGAAAAGAAACTAGAATTTTACATCAAGGGAAGTCTTAGCCAATTACTCGTTGCCGAGCATTGTAGGTTGAAAGCCTCGAGCAATTGATTCCTTTCAACTCTCAGCTGTCTCTTGACCTGAATAAGAGACTGCCGTTGGATTTTAAATAATGGTTCCATCTTTTATCGTTGCATTCTTCAATGTGACTGTGATGCCGGATCTAATATAAAACCCTTCTTCTGGTCTATCTGCTTCTTGAACGTCCTGAAAAGTTACAAGTACACTTTAATTAAGCATGGTTACTATGATCAAATAACATCAAACGTTTATTTAGTTTAAATTGAGTTTGCAAATTTTTAGAAAGTGTTCAATTTTTGGGCTAAACTCGTTTAACTTGTGCTTAAAAAGTCAAATTGATGTTTGATAAACATGAGGCTTTGCTCATCCCAAACGGTTAATCCTACGAATTACATGAACTCAAGTCATATAAGCTGTCATATATGAAATCCACCAGGTTAAAACGATTTTAACCTTGTAAACTAAACTTACATACTAAAACTATGAGCCAAACCTCCCCTACAAGTACAAAAATTATTACTTACATCAGTATTTGCAATAACCACATTTCTTCCGATCCTGGCATTCTTGTCAATTATGCAATTCCTGCAGAAAAGTTACAATAGAAACGAGACCAAACCCATGAACAAATAATTTTAATGGTAGTCAGTCAGATGATAAACTGACAGTTCTATTTAACTAGTAAAAGATTGCAGACAGTTTTTGGCTGTCTTGGTAGCTGAATATAATAACCTGATCTTGGTGTTCTCTCCAATGCCAATTGGGATCTTTCCTTCGGCAAGCAGAGATGCAATTTCAGATTCAGTCTGGTAGTAGTCCGCACCCATCATCATGGTATCCTATAATGCAAAACCAACAAATCCAAATATGATCCACGTTTTCCAAGATATGATGCTATGCGGTAACAGCTAGTACGCATTGAATTTGGATTCATCCATCTACTATCATGAATCAATACGAATCAGCACACCAGACTCTCTTGCATTAATAAAAAGAGTTTAATATGTGGAAAATAAATGCAGCATCTACAACCGAGCTTCTGCAACTGCATTTAGTCTTCTTGTACATTCCTATGGTATAGGAAGGGAGGGAAAAATCCAAAAGAAAACTATGGCTCACCTTAAGCTCCACACCGTACTCCAATCGAGAGCGCACGCCAACAATAGAGTGTTCAACACTACACTCTCGGAGGAAGCAACCATGAGATATTATTGCATCTACAATCTGCAAATACAGCTTCATTTAAGACACAAGAATCAAGCCTATGATGCAGAGATAAAACTCGAGTTTGATGTCTTACCCTGCATTTTTCAACTTTAGAAGGGGGCAAGAATCGAGGTGATGTATAAAATGGAGTCTTCGGATCATAGAACTCAAACTTTGGGGGCTGCATGAAAGATACTGCAAACCATCAGCTTGTATAAATACTAGTGTTTGGAGAAAGACCTTGCATTGGTTACACTATACTTGATCATTTGTTGTTTCTGATTCGGTGGGAGGAGGCTGGTTGAAATTGTCACAGGCCTGTTAAGGTACTTGAAGTGGATTAACTATTAAGGGTGGTATCTGATCAGTAACTTCAGGAGGATATGAGCAGAAGTATATAATCTGGGAACCTATCATCTACCTATGTAAATATCTAACTCAATGAATAAATAAGCATGAAAGCTGGAACAAAAAATGGTGTAAGATGTTTCTTGATCCCATAAAATGGAAAAGAAAGGAGACAATCGATGGCCTGAAATAGGTTCCAGTGACACAACTGGTTGCATGATGGGATACATACCTGCTCCGTTAGCGCTAAGTTAGCATCAAAAAATGACTTTACAGTTCCAATGTCCTCCCAGTAGTCATTAAATAAATATGCCTACAACAATATGGATGGCATTGAGAAACTTAGTTCTATTATCGTTGAAAGTATTCCTTTTCTGAATTCAAGCAGAAAGTAAAATGAGAGATTAAAATTTCTCAAAAGGGATCTCACTTGAACTTTGTAGTCCTTAACAGCCGATGGAATAATTTCTGAGCCGAAGTCATTGCATGAAGGATAACTCCATGTCAAAAGCTTTAATAGAAGATCAGTTCTGAATATGTAGACCCCCATTGATGCAATATAAGGATTTTTCCTAGCGTCTTGATTTGAAAGTCCTAGAACTGTAGTGTCAACTTTCTGCAGTGGAATATATGATGGATAGAAAACAAGATCACGCAAAGATATTGGGCACTATAGGAACAGGAGTCAATAACTATGTCTACGCTATAACATAACCAAACAAATAAAAAAGACAAAAAACAAAAGAAGTTCAATAAAATAACTATAATTGCATCAATGTTACCAACCATTGCTTCCAGGTCAGACCCCTTTGGTTTCTCTGCAAAATGTAAAATGCGTCCTGTATCATCTATTTTCATGAGACCGTAATCTGATGCCCGGCTGCAAAATAGCAAAGCATATAATGAAAATCTAAGTTTTTAAGGAAATAAAAGAATAAGATTATGGTTTCCATGCACTTTATCTATGAAAATAACGATGGAAAAAAAAAAAGATGCCTACCTATCATCCATGGGTATGCATGAAACTGTAATATCTGCATTTGTGTCAATATGTCTCTGCAAATACAAAGCCATCAGAAAGTCTCATTGAATCACAAACAAATGTGCAAAACGATACAAATACAACTACAAACTAGTTAGTTTGACGTTATACCTGCACAAAATCCATGTAGTCCATTCGGTAAAGGTGATCGCCAGACAAAATTAGAGTGTGCTGAACATTTTTGGTCTTAGCATCCTGCACAAACCCAATGCACAAAACGTTCGTTACACATTAAAAAAGTTTACTGAAAATTCCAACCATGCTGAGGAGCACCCACCTCAAATAACCATATAAATTGCCTGACAGCATCAGCAGTTCCTTGGAACCATTTTTTTCCAGTTTCACCCGAAGTCTGAGTGGCAGCTAGAACCTGTTTATCAAAGATGGATCCAGAGATGGAGTATAAGAAAACTTCCTGGTTCCTAGAACTTGCAGTCTGTCTAATTAGCACAATTGATAAGCGGGGCCAGATTGTAACAATGGGAAAAACAAAGTCATCATACCTCCACGAATCCATCGCCAAAATTCACTCCATTACCAAAATTATAAATACGAGCAAGGTGACGATTGAGTGAAAATGAGTTAAACTGCGTTAGGACGAATATCTTTTCAATGCCACTATTGATGCAATTACTCATGGGTATGTCGATCAACCTATAACAACCTCCAATAGGAACCTGCAAGGAAATATTATTTACTTAAATTCGCACTAATTCGTTCTCCTAGGCTGGGTCAGTAGTTTATTTTATCAAGTATCTACTATGAAATCATCCTTCTCTTAGCAATTTGGTAGAGGTGGTTACCGCTGGTTTGGCACGCTGGCTGGTAAGAGGAAACAAGCGAGTTCCAGCACCTCCACCCAGAATGATTGAAGCAATCTTTTTCGGATCAGCTCTTGGAGTCTCGAATATAGGAGCCTGTAAAGTCTGAGATAAAATTTGGAGTCAAAATTCATGTAAAAGTTGATATACTTTTGAATATCATAAAAAATACTAAATCCACTTACCGTTGTTTCCTCACTAATTTCTGACATGAGAACAGAATAGGCAACTCCCGGGGTAAGCTTTCTAGCCGTGCTACGAGGAGAAGAATTAGAGTTCTTCCGCGAGTAGGCATTCCTCTGTATCTGTTTGCACATTCCGCTTCTCCCAACACTCTCTCCCCAGAACCCAGAGCATTGATTCTTAACACACTGGCTGCTGATTCTAAATGGCATCGTATTGGGCTTCAATGCCACACCAAAGGAATCCATTGTCAAATCAACTGGATATCAAGGAAAAATCTGATCTCCGAGTAGCTATATAACCCAAGAACGGTAAGGGGATCAGAGTGCAGAAAAGAGCCTAGGTCAATGGGAAACCTACGTTTTCAGAAGGAGATAGAAACAGAACGCGGGGAAATAGGATCAAACGCTGGGTAGAGCGTAGTTGTCAGAGAAATGTAGAAGAAACAGTTTTGGAGTGAAGAAGAAAGGCGGGAATGGATCAAAGATGGAAAGGTGAAGATGTTGATGATGAATGCGAAAGCTATGAAATTAGCGTCGTTAAATTTGGTATTGGGCCGCCAGAAGATCGTATGGCGATCTTGGTTTTGATTGAATAATGAATAATGGAGAGTGCAGAGAGAGGGCCGCTTCGGGACTTCAACACGGCGGCAATGAGGCTTTTGCAATTGGGATTTGGGACCTACTCTTCAGCTTCTCTCTTGGCCTCTTCTACTCGTTTGTTTCAACAAATAAAGAAAATAAATAAATAAATAAATAATAAGATATTTATGTGCACCTAATACTTTTGTATTTTTTCAAAAGTAATGCCTTTATATATATAATATAATATATATATATATATATATATTTATGACATGTATAAATTGGAGTTGTGCTTCATTCCAATGTGATTATATTATGCATTAAAATACAAGAGCATGATTGACCTCTCGAGATTTGTTGCTTGTTGTTTTGTGTTCAGTTGATGAGCCCAATGAATATGATTTTTAATTTTTAATTTTGTGAAATTTAAATGCATTTGTGTTTTTTTTATTTTTTTTTATTTTTTATTTTTAATTATATATTTGTAAGTGTCCTAGGATTTATAGGATTATCATATACCTCTATTACATTTGATTGTCGACGAGAATATTAGAATATTGAATCTTAAGGAACATATCCACCCTTCAATATTAATTTTTAGGCAGGTGACTACTCTGGATTGAATTCATGATTCCTTAACTCATTTTTTACTACTAGGTCAATTCCTCTCAAAATTATTTACTAGCCCTTATAATTTTATAAGGTTAAATTACAAAATGTAACCTTGATATTTGTCATTTTAATTATAAAAAAAACAACTCTATAATTACTTTGATGTAGTAATATTTTGTAAATGTTTTAAAACTACTCTTAAGGTATAAACCATTTATGTAGACTTTAGTGCAGCAGTTATGTCAGGCTCTTTGTCTTTTTCAATAATTAACTTAGGGGGTGTTAGAGAACTGTAATAGGATAGATTTATAATGTAATGTAATCCATAATGAATGTTTGGATTGAGTGTTTTGGGCCCGATTTATAATACAAAAGTCATTTCAGTCCAATAGTTTTCAACTCAATCCTATTTCCCATCGTTTTCACGGTTTGCGATTTCATTTTCGTTTATTCCTTAAGTGCTCACACATTTCAATACTCATCTGATTCTTGGTAATCCTATTACATTCCAGTTCCCCAAACAACTCTTAACAATTGTATTGTGTGATTCGAGTAAATCTAAGTAGTAAGGTATAGATTCAATACATATTTTCTATGTTGTTGGTTTGAATCTACCAATTTTCTGCAATGTAATATGGTGAGGAAAAGGGAATGATATGTGTTTGGTTTGTTTTGAGGGTTGTGCTACAATTTTCTTTTTCTATTTCTAAAGGATTCGGTTAAATCGATTTTTAGTGAAAGGTAAGTAGATTTTCAGACAATTTATTTGAACCAATTTAATTAAAATTTCTACTAATATGACTATTTATGTAAATCCATAATTTTGTGGAAAGAAATAAATAATTTAAAATTAAAACACCCATCCACTAACCAATAGAAACCTCATTGAACTTCTAAACGGAGTAACCTTGACTTGAGCCTTGAGGTGTGCCGTGTACGGTCCAGAGTCAAGCCATTTATTGATTTTATAAGAATATCCATTGATGGCCACATATTTCCAACGAAATGGACGGTTAATATTCGTCACAAATTTAGGTCACTGGAGATCACGTGACTACCAATTCAAATCTGCCTCTCCTTAATTTGTTTTTTTCCCTCTTTTGAAGAAAGTTGTTATTGAGTTTATTTATTTATTTGTACCAAACGAACATTATTATTAAATACTAACTTTGATTTATATACTCTAAAAAAAAAAAAAAACTTTCATTTATATTATATTAAAAAAATAATTTGAGCAATTCAACTAGTTTAAAATATTTTTTCTTTTTCTTTATATTATATTAAAAAAATATTTTGAGCAATTCAACTAATTTAAATGTTATTTGTTTTTCTTATTCTCCAAGAAAAAAAATAATGTTATCTACTTTTCTACATTTAGAGTTTAACTTTTTCATCTCTACATATTTTATTAAATTCTTAGACATTTGATTCAATATTTGAACTTTCCTTTAAAAAGAAAAACTTTACATAAAAATGATCTAAAAATTTATTGTTAATCTTCTAATAAATTATTTGACAAAAACCTAACCTAGCACGAGACTCACCTTTTCACTTCTTCACTTTTTCTCTTTTTTCTTTTCTTAAGTTAATATATGTATATTAAACATATTTAGAGTTATCAAATGCTATCAATGTATTTGAATTTTTTTTATATATATATTAATGAATGTTATGATCGACTTCAAAAACAATTTGTTTGACCTTACAATATTTGATTAACAACTAGAATATAATTTATGCGAATTTAAAGGATAGAATGATTGAAAATTGAGAGGCTAAAATACAACATTGGACTTTTTGAAGGAAAAATTAAAAAATTAAAAAAACATTGAAAGTTATTAAATATTATATAAATTCAAGGAGTTAGTTAGGATATAAACTATGGAGTGAATGCATTTCTAAAGTATTTATGGACAGCCAAAATTGTTATTAAAAAATGGTTAGTATTTGATTTTCAAATTTAAATGGTGTTTTAATCTATTAGAAACAATACTTTTTAGATTTTCAGCTATTAAAAAAACTGAGAAACTACAAAAGTAGACTTTTTTTTAAACAAATTTTTTAATTAAATGAAAAGTTGATCATTCTTTTTAATGTTCACAAAATAAATTTTGTATATAAGTTTGAGTTGCATTTGGATGGATTGGCGTTAAAATTGAAACAACCAAATATGGTTAAAAATTTTAGTTAAAATATATATATATATATAGGTCAAAATTGAGTTTTTCATCTACAATTAACATAAATATATATGAAAATATTAAAATGATGTAATTTAGCCTAAGAAATTTTCTTAAATGATAAAACTGCTAACTAATAAACTGTGAAAATTTACTATATTTGTAAATATTTGGTTCATTTTGCTATATTTGGAAAGAACCCAATCTAAAATTGAACAATAACTCAATTAATTTATGGTATTAAAAATAAATTTCTTATAATTGATGTATTAATATAAAAAAAAAAGAATGTTTTCACCCATTATTAAAGAGTCATTATTCTAAATGACATAATTGTTGGATATATTTTTAGATATAGAAAAAAAAAATTACTATCACCACCAATAGACAGTGAAACTACATTTTGCCATTTTGCTATATTTGTAAATAAGTTGGCTCATTTTATTATAAATGAAAACAACCCAATATCATTATTAAATTATAAATGATAAATTACAACATGTTACTAAAAAGATTGTTACTTGGCCATAAATTTGATCACAAGTTTCTAGTTAATTAAACACATTGACATAATTAGCAAAGTAAATTTAGTTCGGTGATAATTGGCGATGACTTTCGTCTCTACAGGTGGAAGGTTTACCTAGTTGGATTTTAAAAAAATACATTCGCATAATTTTTTCCCAAAAAAATATTAGCATAATTCAAAGATAATTTATATGTAGAATTTTTAAACTCACATGTACTAAAATAATAATAAAATAAATGGTAAGCAAAGCAAGACCAGCGTGATCACAATCACATGTATGGTTGGATATTATATTTCAATATATGCACACTTACAAATGTTATAATAAATGAATATACATATATATTAAAAAAATAATAATAAGTAGGCATACACGCACATGTGTAAGAATCTGAATTGGTGACACGTGTAATACAAATCTATTTCTAATCTTGATGTAAAGTTTTGTGTATTTTTGACCTTACACGTGACAATCCACTTTCTTAGGTTATTGAATAAGTCAATTAAGAGATTCATAAATTGGATGAACATCCTTGTTGTTTCAGTGTATGCAAATTACCCTTAGATAGGCTCTAGGTATTCGATAAGTCAGCATCGATAAAGCCATGATATAAATGTGATTCAAACAATTCATTCAACCTTATAGTTTTAGAAGATAAAAAAATTAAACGAATTTATTGTTACTCATAGTCATACATGCCAAAATGGGTATTTACCTTTAAAATTCCTAGGTACTAATTTTAATTAGTCAAAGGAAGAACAATTTCAAAACATGTGAGCATGAATGAATTGTTACTATATACATATATATATATATATATAATTCAACTCATTATCCACAAATTTAAGTCTTAATTAGGATAGTTAAAGAACTTGTATCTTCTTTCAAGGTTAATTTCAAATTTTCATCACTACTTTTATTCAACTAAAAATATTACTTATTTCACTAAAATGTACTATTAGGTGAGTAGGAAGAAATTTAAAAGTAAATATAACTTCATGAAAATGTTAATTTGATTATAACTACGTTCAATTCGCTTGAGTCATTTTTCAAAATAAAGGTCATTAATCAAAGTAAAATCGATACATATTATGATTTAAAGTGATAAGATCTAAAGATAATTTGAATACTTTTATATGTTATCTATAAATTAGATTATTATATAAGAAAAGTAAAATATACAAATATTACTATATAAAAAAAAAAAAAGGTAATAGATATATTCAAATATAACAAATAGATAACTAAATATTTGGAAAGAGTAATACTTGGGTACAACTTATGCTATATCCATCTTCATGCATTCTCTTCCATCAAAAAAGAAACAAAATGTAAATAGATAAACTATTTTTTCTAAAACAAAATTTGCCACATCGATGTAGAAATTTGTAATTAGAAACTTGGTGGCCGACACAAATATGGATGTATCTAAGTATTTTTCAAAAATAAATTTTATGTTTTTTTAAAGAATAGTTCAATATCCCCGATGAGTTGGAGTGGGACGAGGGATGTTGAGCACGTCCAACTTACTTAATAAGCGGCATAAACCATCATTACCTAATGGTTTTGTGAAAAAATTGCCGGTTGATCAAAGTAAGGAAAGTATGATGGAGAAATGAGCTCAAAGATGATCTTCTCACGAATAACATGCCAACCAAATTCGATGTGGTAGGCATGCTCATGAAACATTGGATTTCAATACTATAGATGACCACTTTATTATGTATCAAATGAATAGTAATTAGTTTCGGTGGTGGAAAACCAAGTTCAAATAGGAGAGAGTGAAGTCATTATAATTCAAATGTGGGTGCAACAAGGACATGATATTCGTCCTCAAAGTGCCATCACGATGCCAATACCACCCGCTCTTACTTGGTTTCATTGAAGTTGTTGGGATAATTGTCCTCCATCCAAGATCTAAAAGCTCTTGAGCTTCACATTTCCTTGTTCTAGCTATGTTCAAACAAATTTCCTTTATCATTTCAAATGTTTTAACCGGAAAAATTAAATATAAAACTGAGGTTGAGATTTTTGTTGACTTCATCCATAATTTACAGCATCACAATTTTTGTAATGGTATTTTTTCTCATTAATCGCAAGTATAACTCAGTCATTCATGACTTAACTTGTTATACTCTAATAGATATCGACAAGACCACACCACGTGCGAATTTCACTTTCTTTATTATTTACAGTATTTTAAGCGTTGTGTGGTTTTTTTTTATTTATTTTTATTTATTTTATTTATGTTCTCTTATTTTTATAATAATAAAAAAAAAAAAGTCAGGTTTACACATACTCATATAAATCAATATACTTGTGGACCCGAGAAGCAGGCCTCCACCACGAAGACCCATTTGGCCAAAGTTCATAGCTAAGGCCCAACATTAACGGGCCCAAAAAATGGAGTGAGTGAGTGGACACTCGACAAGGCCTTGAAGAAGATCTCATCTCCCTCTTATCCTTTACTCACCGCAACCAAACGCAGCAATGGCGCTGAACCTAACAAATTCCTTCCTTCAACTTCAACGGCCAATTTCCCCGGCCGTCGCACCGCCGAAGAACAAGGTACTTTCACCCTTCTCTTCACTCCTCAATTTTCCGAGACGGTGATTATTCATTTCTGTTTCCCCCAATTTTGGCGTAACTTCCAGGAATTTAGAGCGAGAAGTCACCGGCCGGTTGTAACCTGCCGGAAAAAGGATCTCCACCCCCAATTTTACGAGGATGCTAAGGTTTATTGCAACGGAGAACTGGTGATGACGACCGGTGGGACCCAGAAAGAGTATTCAGTGGATGTGTGGTCGGGAAATCACCCGTTCTATTTGGGCAGCCGATCCGCCTTGCTCGTCGACGCCGACCAGGTCGAGAAATTCCGCAAGAAATTCGGAGAGCTGTCGCAGTTGATGGAGATTCCTGTCCTTAAGGGGGAAATCGTTCTGCCCACAAAGCGCAAAGCCGGCAAAGGGAAGAAGAAGTAGAAGAGTGTGAAGATTTGAATTGGCTTGGTAATCAGTTAAAATCCAAATGCATATTGAGATTTTTGGTTCTTTCCATTGCATTATATATCTGTATAATTTAGCAGAATCGATACTAATTTGTCTGAACCAAACAATTTGCTTCTGTTAGTTGTATTGCCTTGCTAATTCTGAATGCTCAAAATGTTTTATGGGTATGAATGCACAATGGATAGGTGTTTGGTGGGTGAGAAAATTCACGAAGGAAAGGAAAATTTGAGAAATTAGAATAGGAATTGATGGTGATGGCAACTGACGATGCAAATTCTTCAAGATTTTGGGCAGTTTATTTGTGCAGGTGAATTGCTTGTTTTCGCAATTTGCTTCTATGAATCTTTAGCTTATGAGACGGTGGTATAGGAAACTTGCCTTCGGACTTCAGAGGATTTCCTAGTTTTAAAATTGGTTGAAATTTGAAATATCGTAAACTGACATGAAAAGAAGATGATGGCCACAACATAAGGAGGGTAGGGAAAGCATTTGATACTTAGTGGGAGTAACGATTTAATTCATGTAATTTCGATTTTGTAATAATTTAGGTAGTAAATATTTCGTATTTTGTTTTTTATTTTTGAAAATTAAGTTTTTTACTTTTTATTTTTTTTATATATTTTTTTAAAATTTTTAATAACGATGTTATGCACCTTTCTTTAAGTACCATAGTTAGATTCTTAGCCAAATTTCAAAAACAAAAAGAAGTTTCTTTTTTTAATTTTTTTAGTTTTTAAATTCTACCTTGGTTTTTTAAACTATTGGTAAAAACTAGATAACAAAGGAAGAAATATGAGAGTGAGAGTAGTGTCTATAGGTTTAATTTTTGGAAAAAAAAGCAAAAATTGAAATGGTTATCAAATTAGGCCTTAGTTACTCAACTTCATATTTAATAATTTAATCTATGTTACTTTAAGTTTTGTAATGAGTTAGTTTCCGTTCGTGAATATCATTAAGATTTAATGAAAATTTTGTACTTGATTAATACATTGGTTAGAGACCAAATATTCATAACTTACACATATTAAATAAAGATAATATCAATTTATTCTAAACTTTTGTGGTTGTATCAATTAAAACCTTGAACTAATAATTATATCATTTTAACTCTAAATTTTTATAAATATATCAAATGTATATTTCCATTGCATTTGGTTTGAAAAAAACATAGCGTGAGATTTATAATTGTATAAACAAAGCTCCTAAACTTTCATATGTGAATTAATTTAGACTCCCAATTAGAATTTTCATGTATTCCATACATCTATTTTATAAAATTGATATTTGAAGAAATTTATGGGTGTAATAATTGATGTAGGGATAGTTTTTAAAGGTAATCATAGTGAAAGTCTAAATTGATTTGCTCATGAAAACTTTTGAGTTCAATTAATACAAATTATAAATTTTTTATCATGTTTTTTGAGCAAAATTTGAATGAGGGTGTAAATTGATATACTTATGGGAGTTCATATTTAAATTGACGCAATTATTAATTTAGAGTTTTAATTGATACATTCACAAAGTTGAGGGATATAAGTTGATATTTTTTTTGTATTAAATAATTGCATATTTAAAGATGAAAATAAATAATTATGAATTCTTTGTATGACAATAAATTAAAATATTACAAATTTGAAAGTATAATGAGTAGATTGTTATATGCTAGTTCATAAGTTAAAGTTCTTTTTCTTTTTTAAATGTGAAAGTTGGCTAAATAATAAACTGAAGCTTAGTAACTTATTACATTTTTTTTTTGTTTGTTTGTTAATATTAGCCTCTTAGGAAGGATTTTAAGAGTCGTATTTTAAAATGAAGCTCGATTAAGTGTCTTTTTTTTTTTTGTATTAAAAAAATTGAGTATTTTCAATTGTCAATCACAAATGGTAAAATTTTGTAAAGTTCTTTTAGTCAATAAAAAGCAGTTTTTATCGCTAAAAAAGTTTTGTCAAATCTGCATAAATATCTATTGGTTTCGGTTCTTAAACCAAACTAACCTGATTCGATTTAGGCTGGTTCAGTTCGATTTTTAGTAGATGATTCAATTAAAGCGAAAGTGAAAGCGAAAGCGAGAGAGAGAGAGCGACAACACGAGAGAGAGCGAGAGAGATGGTTGCGTCGAAGTTTTACTCTTCTCGCTCTCTCTTGCTCTTGCTCTCATTTCCTTTCCTCACTCACAATCACTCTTATCTCTTTCGTTCTCACTCTCACACTTGCTCTCTCGCTCTCGCTCTCGCACTCATAATCACTCTTATCTCTCATGGTTGGTTTAGTTTGGTTTTTTGCGATTTTTCAGGATAATGAACTGATGAATGAACTAACTAGTTCAATTATGCTCTTTAGTCAACCGATGGATCTCCAGTCTTAAAAAAAAATTGGACTGAACCAGCCGATTCGATTCAGTTTGACAGTTTTTTATATTTTTTTATTTTTGTACACCCCTAATTAGCCTCAGGATACTTTCTTTTGATTATAAAAATATTCGCCTAAAAAAAGTAATTTTTTAAATGGGAGGATACTTTCTAGAGAAATCTTTTCCTCTAGAAAGGGTAATTTTAATAAATTTTATTGATTAAAATTAATTAAAATTGATTATGCTTTTTCTTCCATATTTACATAATTGACAAACTTCGAAGCCAGAATCTAAATTTTGCTATATATGTAAATTCTTTTATATTGTGCTATATTCATAAATATTTTAAATCTGATTGTTCAATTGTCGAATGTTTTTTTTTCTTAAATTTATGATCATAAAATTTTGTGTTTACTTATATGTTGATTAAATCTAGTCAACAAATCTTTACTTATTTAAAAAAGAAATTTAGGAGTTAAGACTGGAAAAAAAGTATAAATAAAATAACATAAAGTTAGGAGTGATGTTGAAAGAAAAAAAAGACGACAGCAGGTACGATTTATAGATACACATACACCAAGTAATGGCCACAATCTCTTTTAACCTTTCCTCACGTGTCGTTTTGTATAAAATCCAAATATAGATCCGTTTGGATAGGCCGAAAAAAAGTGGTTTTTAAAAATTTTATTCTTATTTAAACTCTTTTGATCAAAATTGTTTAAAGTATACTTCAAAATTTATTTTGAGTTATTGTGAAATATTCTAATTTTTTCTAAAATAATTTTTTTACAAGTTAAACATTTAAAAATGTATTTCAAACATACTCGCTCTAACTTTATCATGACATGTCACAGTTTCTGAAAAAAGAAAATTTGACTACCACCCATCTGGAAAAGACCAAAATTTGGGAAAGAAGAAACCGATGTTGTAATTTAGGTCGGTTTGGTAGTTCTTTAATTTTTAATTTTTTAATTTTGTGAATTAACATGATATGATATGAGTTGTGAATAATTTTGGTCGGGAGGTTTCGTAAATTAAGGTTGTATAAAAATATGTATGGATGAATGATAGAGAGAGGCCTAAGTGGCATGTGGGTCCTTTTTTGCATTCAAATGAGGAACACATGTCACGTGCATTGCAATTTGCAACGGGCCTCATTCATTCAACCAAAGTCTTCTAGATTTGGTCTCATTTTCCGCTCGTTCCGGTCATATAAATATGTTGCATTTATGCACGTGACGCACGTTCACAATGACACGTCATATACAGATGATATCCGTAAATTTTGCATCTTCCAAACGTGTTCTCCCGCCCCTTAGTTATGGCCAGGCTATGTTTTGTTTTGTCTTTTTGTTTTTTTCTTTAAAGTTATGGACAGGTAAATATGAAAAATATCTTTTTACCATGCTACATCTCTCACGTATTTACATAACAAGATTCCATTCAAATATAGTCCAATATATAAAAGGCATAAGTTACCATTAGTTTGATCCTTACTCTCCTTGCTACAATTATGTTGAACTAAAAAAAAAAAAAATCACAATGATAAGATATTTATACGAACATCCTAACTTTTAACCACCTTTATTTCATTCACACATAAACACACAAACACACAAGTAATTGATATATTACTTTATCTTATAAGGATCACATTAATTTTAAAATATTGTTATTAATATTAATAACCTAGCTTAATTAGTTAAGATTATAAAAACAAATGTGTACACTATTGACTAAGCAATAAAATGTTTGAATTCTGGTACTCCATATTTTGTTCAACCAAAAAAATGGTTTATGATATGTTTTGGAAGTTATTTTATAACAATATACCAAATCAAGTTTTGGCGAACTTATTAGTGAGACTTTGTCATATAATAATAATAATAATAAAAATAACAATAATAATGTTACTACGAAACTGAAAGTAAAAAAGAGTATTAGCATTGTAGGAGTTGTTCTTAAAAAAAATTTTCGTTTGCACAAATTTGGTTTTAAACTAATAGTTTAGGATAAAAATGTTAGAAAAGTTGGAAGTAGTTGCAGAATTGGCATCTATATGGTAAAATATGTGATTCTGCCCTACCTAGTTGCAAAAGGCGGTAGACCTCTCAAGCAAGCTTGTAAATACAATATATACACATAGGCATTTAAATCACGTGTGGAAAATTCATAAACAAACGAGAGAATTGGAATTGTCATCCAGTTCAGAACTAAACACCAATAAGAAAAGGTTAAGCCTGTAATCATTTATTTGAAGTCTCATAATTTTTATTACTATTTTTTCAACTCAAAGGCATGGTGATCCATGCTCGTTTTGGTAAAGCAATGATAGATATTATTTACCATTGATAGATATTACTTACTTTTACATCTTTTCTGTTATTTGTTATCCTATGGGTGTTTGACACGTAGCTGTATTTGCTTCTTTAATATATCCTTTGTAAGATCCTGTTATACATGAATAATAAGATTCAAGTATTCTTCTACTTTGCTGTTTAAGATGGTATCGGAGCGAGGGGAGGTGTGATGAGTAGACTCGTCGTCTTGAGTAATAAAAGAAGAAAGATAGGGAGAGGAGAAGGCTGGAATAAAATGATCAAAAGAGATGGGACCGATTGCATACAAGGAAAGAATGAAGATGAGAAGGGCATAGAGGAATTTGAATTTGAAGAGGACTGAAAAGGGTAGGAATTCTCGTTAAAGATTACATGACAAGGAATATATATTTGATCAAAACTAGGATTTAAACAAAGATAACCTTTGTAGGAGCTAGTATAACTTAGGAAGGCACATTTATAAGATCAAATTAAACTGAAGCTTATGATCATTAAAAGGACCTAAAAATGGAAAATAGGTGCACCCAAAAGATTTAAGGAGTTTGTAGTAAGACATTTTATTGTATAGAATTGTACAAGGAGATTTGTTTTGAAAACAGGAGTGGGGAGACAATTTATAAGATATACAACAGTGTGAAAAGCAAAAGACCAAAAATGATGGGGAACATGAGAGTGAGCCAACAAGTAAAGACCAACCTCAACAACATATCTATTCTTTCTCTCAACATTGCCATTTTCTTGTGGAGTATATGGACAAGAGATGCAATGAATAATGCAACTAGTATTTAGAATAAAAGTTAGAGCACGAAATTCTCCTCCCCCATCGATTTGGAAGGCTTTAATTTTGGTGGAAAATTGAGTTTCAATCATGGCTTGGAATTTAGTAAATACAGAGAGAACTTCACTCTTTGTCTTGAGCATATAGATCCATGTGTACGCATCAATAAAGAGGACACAATATTTTGCTCCATTAATATCAATAATAGGGGAACATCCCCAGAGATTAGAATACACCAGTTCAAACATAAAGGAAACAAAAGATATAGATGTTGGAAAGGGAAGACAAAGGCTCTTGGCCATTTAATAGGAGTGGGAAAAGAGATGCTCCTGATTATTTTTGTACTAAAGAGCATTTTGGGATAAAAATAATTTGACGATAGAAAAGGACAGGTGTCCTAAACGATGATGCCAAACGGATAGATCTGGAAGAGTTAAGAGAAGAGCAACGGGCTTGTTGTGAGGTTGATCACATGGAGACTGATTAGAAACAGACATACCATATAAACCACCATTAAGTATGCCTCGAAGAAGCGTTGTCTTGGTTGGAAGATCCTTCACAAGAAAGGAGTCATGGAAAAATTCAATGTATGCATGATTATTGTAGCATAAACGAGCTATACTAATTAGATTATGAGATAAGTGAGGAGCATGGAGAACATAACTTAGTTTGACAAAATGATTAGGAACTTGTGAAGATAAAGAAGTAGAACCAACATGAGCAATAGGAATAGACTTACCATGGCCTACGACGATCTGCTCACCACCAGAATAGGGAGAATGGTTTTAATCATTGGCTAAATCAAGAGTCATGTGATGTGTGGCAGCCGAATCAAGAAACCAATTCTCGTTGGGATGAAGGTTAGTGGAGGGAAAAGATTTAGGGTAGTCGTTGCTGGTAGAGTTGGTCATATGATTGAGGTGAGCTTGGGGCCTAACAGCAAAAGATGATTGAGGAACAACTTGGTATAGAGGATTCTGGTGATTGTCGCAGACCAAGGCCGTGTGTCCAAATTTGGTACAAATTTGACATTGGGGTCGATTAAAATTAAAAACCCCTTTGTTAGAGTGGAAGTTTGATCAAGGTGGAATAAAGGATGGGCTAGAATTAGGTGGATTAAAGTTACTAGGATTCAAATTAGGTGGCGACAAAGAAGGGGAAGATGTATATGGCACAAACCCAAGCATTAAAAAATTAGAACTAGAAGAATTACCATTCGGATGCTAGTTCAAATGCTTAGCATTGTGATTCAGAGACATTTGTGAAACATTAGCTTGTATAAGATTAAGCTGATCAACTGCAGTTTGCTTCTCCAATCATGCCTCATAAGCAAGTAATAAACTACAGACATCTGTAATTGAAGGTGGATCTGTATGGTTCTAAATAGAAGTAACAAAAGGATTATACTCATTTCCTAACCCTTCAAGGATATAACCTAAATGATCTTTGTATGAGAGTGGCTCGCCAATGGCTGAAAATTTATCTGACACATCCTATATTTGAGCAACGTATTGAGAAACAGTCAGAACATCCTTTTTATAATTTTCTATAATTGAGATCGAAGCCCCATAATTCTAGTTGTGGAAGAGATTTGTAAACAATACGCAAACATTTCCAAATACCATAGGCAGTATCTCAACCATTTTATCTTCATTAAGAGAGGAACAAAACCAGCTCATGATGGTATGATTACACTTCTGCCAACCAAACAAAATAATACAAGTATACCTGCGTTTGCTGGGGATCCAGAAATTGTGCTACCATCGATGAACCTTCAAATCCATGACCCATAATAAGGTTGAGTAGTTGATTTTTCCATAACAAGTAATTTGTATTTGTATTTTAAAGTTTTGATAATGAGAGACTGGGCGATGTTTGGAAATGGTGAGGGAAATAGTTGTGGTTGGGGCAAAATGGGCATGAAATTCGACATAGGGGCAGACAGTTGAAAGGAAGGATTAAATTGAGAAAGATAAGGTCCCGTGGGTGGTTGATTGCCAGTGTAGCTTGGTGGAAAGGCAAAGCTAGAAATATTGCCAAAAAAAAAAAAAAAAAAAAA
>QLSR01001487.1:609175-620103 GCA_031780015.1 Citrullus colocynthis
AAAAAAAAAAAAAAAAAAAAAAGGAGGATTAAATCGAGAGGTAAATAGAGTAATATTAGGTTTAAGTATTGATGTAAAGGGAGGAAGTGAGACATTCGGTAATCTCTAAGTAATGGGTGGTGTGAGTGGAGGTGTAGATAACTGAGGCACGGATAGGGTTCTAGGAGGTATATTATCGAAGTAACCACAATAGTGTTCATAGACATTTGAATTCCTTCATCAATAGTGTTTTCTGATGTGCCTAAGCTCAATGCCACAGGAGACAAAACAGAGAGCCTAAAACTCTAATACCATCTTAAACAGAGAAGTAGGGGGATACTTGAATCGTATTGCTCTTCTTCTTGTATATCATCTTAAATAGAGAATATAAAACAAAATAAATGAAAGAGATAACTCTTAAAACAAACGTGAGACACCCACAAAGGTTGCTCTTCAATCCCAAATTCAAAACGCCTTTTCCAAAAAAGATCCTCCTCTAACAACCTCTGGTTGACGATGATTAATATAACATATGAGTTATTTCAATTAAATGAAATGCATTTAATTTGCAATAAATTATTGCATGCGACAAAATGCTCTGAAGAAAAAATATTCCATTAATAACAAAACAATAAGATATAAATTATAAACTTTTGGTTTACATAATCTAGAAAGATAAGAGATATCGTGATTAACTTCGCTATTTTTTGGACCTAATTTTTTTCCCACTAAGAGCAAAGCAATAAGTCATTTCTTGACAAAAGAAATGACCAAATTGGTATACTTAGTTCTATGGTTGGACAAGTAATGTTGAACAATGGCCCCATAACGGTCAAACAAAGCATCCATAATATGGCCTCCAAAATGAGACTCCAACATGGTTTCAACCACTGCCCTTATTGTCTTTGCCACTCGTTGACCTCTGGACAGAAATTTGAGACCATTCTCAGCCTCGCTGGCGAACCCATCCCATTCCACCTCGAACGCTTCGAACCGATCTATGATGAACGAACCTTCCTTCTCTGTCTCTCTCTTCACTTCTTCCATGCATGGCGCATAATATGGTGCATTAAATGAGTCGATTTTTTCCTCTTCAACCAAACCCTGTAAAAATTTAAAAAAAAAAAAAAAATTGAAATTCCGTGCCTTTCTAGAGTATATATATGAAAAATGTAATATTTTTTTATCTATAGATCTTATAAATTTTAAAATGTAACATTTCACATTTTTATCCTTCACTCATTTAGGACACTCATTTAGTCCTAAATTTCAAGAGGGATATTTTTACTTTAATATTTTTATTAAATATTCACTTCCGACTTATGGTATTATTTTTTCAATAAGAATTAGAATGTTAAGCTTATAGACTACATAGAAATTAAATTCAAAATCAAAATGGGTAGAAAAGTTAATTAAACTAATAAGAATTAGAATTTTAAGCTTATAGACTATATAGAAATTAAATTCAAAATCAAAATGGGTAGAAAAGTTAATTAAACTCACAACTTAGTGGAAAAATAATACTTTTTCACGTAATTTTTTTTTCAATGTTTTGTAAATGTTGCTAGAACTCAAAATAATATTACAATTAAAAATTTATAGAATAAAGATTGGGTACACTAAGCCACCATTTTCTTACAATCGCAAAGAAAAAAAAGTGTTAAAATTTTTTTGTCTTCTAACAACTTGGTGATATTTTTTCTTAAAATAATCTTTCAAAAGTTGATCAAAAGAGTCTTATAATAATAATAATAATAATAATAATAATAATAATAATAATAATAATTTTCTTTAATATTAGAGATAGAATTTTGAATGATCAAAAAGAGAGATGAAATTTTGGATACTAATTAAAATGAACCTTTTAAAAAAAAAAAAGAAAAAACTTGGAAAGTTAAAAAGAATTAAAATGAAATTAAAACCTGAGAAGCCAAGGTGGTTAAAGCCTGAGCTAAGAGCTCCCAGTGATGGCAGCTATCTGCAGTTGTGGGATCCATTGATTTCCTCCCCATGAGAGATAAAACCATACGGCCCCCACTAACCATTTCTTCAGATCGCGATTTTATGAACCTCCAAAAATCATTCTTAAACTGTTCACTGTAACCCTCCAACACACTTCTTGGGCTGGTCGAAGAAATATAAAGCTTCCCTTTATTCATCTTCCTTTTCCCTTCCCCTTCCAAGCCTTCTGGGACCTTCGACAGCCAATGAAGGCTAGAAGAAGAGTGCACAAAATTCAAGCTGGTTTTAGGGAACAACCTTCCGTAAAACGAACCCGGCACGCCGGAGATAAAACAAGGCCCAACCTCGCCACCGTTTTCGGCCACGAGCCGCCGGTGGAAGTCGGGGAGTGACCCGAATATGTAGTTGAAGTCGTTGCTGAAGAGGTCGTTCAAGAAAACCAAGACTTCGGGCAGCGGGTAGCCGAGGCGTTTGCATTTAGCGTAAAGAAGGTTGAGGGTGTCGGAGACTAGAAGCAATGTGTTGGGCCCAGATGAGCAGCCCAAATCCGCTATGGTAATGCTTTGTGGCGCACCGGTTGTATTGGAAGTGCTTATGATGGCTTCAACTGCTTCCTCAGTGATTCGCTTTGAGTCGGATATGATTTTGCTCTGAAGGGATGAGTTTTGAGCGTAACTCGTTTCCCCACCTCCCTTGTTCATGCAAAGAATTTGTGCAACTTCCATTTTCTTTTAAGAAAAATAATAATAATTAAAGAAAATTAATTTCTCTCTCTCTCTGTCTCTCTCTCTCTTCTGCTTTGAAGATGAATTGATTCGTGAAGAAAATGGTGGAGATATGTGAGGATATATATAGGCTGGGGAAAAAAAAGAATGGGAAACGTGAAACACAGATGCGAAATTATTATGTTTGTGTGTTGTGTGGATGGAAATTGGGAATTGGAAAACGGAAAAGTGGCATGCAGGCAGGCACCGACGAACATAATATTTTTGACACGGATAAATTATGTGGTTCTGATTTAGTACTTTGCTTCAGAGTATGGTCAGTTTTATTTTTGGTGGATGGTCCACACACTCTACCTCTACGTTCGAAATGATTCCATAAGCTAATGTGTGAGTGACATTTTTGTACTGTTTCCATATAAATCAAAGAAAAATAAAATAAAAACATGGGTTCAACTTATAAAACAGGTGTATTTGGAATGAAAAAAATAGAAGAATTTTTCAAGAGTCCGTTAAAACACAATTTTATATGTGGGAAGATGTTATTTTATTGGCAGCCAATTGGGGTTCCAAATCTAACTTATTTTGTAATTATGATTTATCTTTCATCTCCCTAAACTGAATGAAAGGCTTTTCTTTAGCCTCCTTTGATTTTGTTTGAGTTGCTCTTTAGCTCTCTTTGTATTGATACTCTTTCTTTTCTTGGAATGCATCATGATTTTGAGAGGTGTCAACCTAGTTGAAATGTCCCTAACACCCCTTGATCCCACACTAGTATTCTGTTTAACAAAAAAAAAAAAAAAATGTTACATAGCCAAAATTTTTTAAAAAATTTTACTTGGTTAAAAAATTGTGAGTATTGATTAGGTGTAACATGCCCTGAGTCAAAAGAAAAAAAAAATGACAGAGTTATTGAGAACTTGTAGGTTTAGGGGGAGTTTAAGATGCTATGTTGGTTATTATATATAGTCATTTGTTATTATAGTCTATGATTATAATAGTTTGTAAGTTACAATAGTCTGTATTTAGAGTGGAGATTATTTTAGTACAGATTATAATAGTTTGTGTTCGTGTTCGAGATCCAATCAATTTGGATAGAAAATGTTAAATAATACAACAAATAGAGAAAAAGAAGATGAGTAAAGTGATTTGAAATGGTGTTATTTTAGTTGATTGTAAGTTATAATAATTGGAAACACCAACCGTTATAATTGGTGTTCCAAACATGGAGTGAGTTATTATAATCTCAATCTATCAAGTTGAATATAATTTATTAACTAAAATGCCTTGAGTATGTTATTTGGTATTTTTAGAATGTAAGATAAGTGTCTTATTTTTCTATCATTTTATCTATATATGTTGTTCTCATAAGAATAAAACAGATTCTTTCTGTATGTGGGGTTTAGTTGATATACATGGTTAGTAGACAATATAAATTTTGTGTGTTGTTTTGTTCATGTTTTATTCTTTTTAGTTCTTGTCGTTTGTGTGTCATAATATGGTTGTGATTAGCCTAGCTGTAATATAGTGTCTGATTGTAACACTACCATATTAGAAATTGGAATATGATTCTCTGTTGGCTGTGTTCGTTTCTTTTTCTCCGTCATTTTATGTACTCAACAGCTGGGATTTGGAAAGGAAGTGAATGACTCCATCTAAACTAACATTACGATTTATGTGTGTCTTCAAACAATATAATATATATATATATATATATATTATATTGTGGTGATTTTGTGACGGTGGAAATATCAAGGGTATGTTTAGCCGACAACCAAAATTTTGTTTTATCCATTCAGATTCATAGAATTTATCAAACAAATCTTTTGGACGCAATCAAAATCTAGCTTATGCTTTCGGATTATAAAATAACATTTTTATATTTTAAAAATATATCTTTATTTTGAATTTTAAATTATAGGATTAAAAATGTTTAGATTTTAAAAACTAAAATATTTATTATTCAGGGTTGTTTTCAAATATAACAAAATTTTACTGTTTTATTTGTGTTTGTCTTTTTCATGATAGACACGATGTAATAATTACTATTATTTGTAAATCATTTAAAATAATTTCTTTATTATTTAATTTATTATAAATTATATAATATTCTAAAATAATAATTATACAAATTATTTTTAGGAAATTATTATAAATAAATAAAATATCAAACTATTTACAAATACAGAAAATATCATTGTCTATCCATGATAGACCACAGTAGTAAAATTTTTCTATATTTATAAATATTTTGGCTCATTTTGTTATATTTAAAAACCATCCTTATCTTTAACATAAAACATATTTATAGATTAGTTAGTAATAATTTAAACTAAAGTCAACTTAATATCTTATAGATACAACTACAAAAAATTTATGGTTTATAATTATAATATCAAACATATTTAAAATAATTGATATATACATTAAAAAAAATTAGGTTTTTTAAATTAAAATTAAATCATCTAGCAAGTAGATGTTTTTTCAGCTTTGGGATTTTCTTTGCATGTTAAATAAGTAATTAATTGAACATTAACTTTGAGGGAGGGGAGGTTGTACGGTTTGAAATTTTAATCAATGTTGAAGCATTAGTATATTTTCTGTAATATCAATTTCGCCTATCTTAATATTGATTAATATTGATTTATACTGGTTGAATTTTCTATCAATTTTTAATCTTACAAATAAGGGAGAGTGTTGAAGTATATTAATATACGAAATTTACTATAATTTATCACCTTACGTTATATTTGAAAATAATCCTTTAGAAAATGTAAAATTAAAAAATTAAATGGTATTTTATACACTTACTTTTGTTTGTTGGACAAAATTATTTCAAACAAAGGTCTAAGATAATTGTCTCTTTGATTGACAAGTCATCAAAGCCAAGGATCGTTTGGATGGACTTAAGAAAAAAATGTTTTTCAAAAAACTCATTTTATTTAAACTATTTTTGATAAAAATTATCTAAAATACACTTCAAAATCTATGTTGAGTGGTCTTCAGACACTCTAATTTTTTTTTTTTCAAAATGACTTATTTTTTAAAAATATATTCTAAACACACTCTAAATTAGTTACATTCCACACTAATAATGAATTGAGGTAATTCAACTTGTAAAAGGACCAAATTGAGATTTATTGTGAAGGTCTAATTGAGATTTATTGTGAAGGTCTAATTGAGATTTATGGAATATTCCCATTAAGTTTGAACTTTTTTTCAACAATTTTGATTGTCAAGAAAAAAGAAAGTTTGCACAAATATTGACATTCAACCAATTAACTTACATATTCAAATATTTCAATACAATAGAAACATACACTATATATCCTTTCCTAACAATTTTTTTTTTTCCAGAAAAATATAAAATAAAATAAAATTACGGCATCAATCAATTCTACAACTTGAAATTTGCAGATCACATCACAATCCAATCCAAAACTCTCCCACTTGTGAAAGGAGCTTTTCTAAAAATGCTAGGTACTGCCCTCTAAATTAGTTCTTTTGACAAATAATAAGCACCATATTCTTCCATTATGTTAATTTTTTTTTAATGTTTATTTTGTCGTTAATTAAATTATAATATAGTCCTCGATTTTAATGAATATTTCATTCCGATCCTCCTTAATTAAACTTAAAAACCATTTTATTATAGTCCGTAAACTTTACCTTCTTGCTTACAAAAAAAAATTACCTTCAAAATAAAAAGGTAATTTTAAATGGCGAAACTACAAAAAATATTTATAAATATAATAAAACGTCACTGTCTATCAATAATAGACAATAATAGACAATGATAAACATCTATCAATATCTATCACTAATAGACAATGATAGATGATAGTAGTCTATTGAATGTCTATTAGTGATAGACGTAACATTTTGCTATATTTGAAAACATTTTGATTTATTTGTTATATTTGAAACAACTCAAAATAAAAAAAATATTTAAATCATTTATAACTAATTTTTAATAAATTATTTGATATGAACATAACGTTGGCCTATCATTCTTTATTTATTTGATAATAAGCATTTGAAAGGTGTTTGATAACCATGAAGAGTTGACCTAATAGTAAATAGAGAACATGACTTTGATAAAATGGTTAAGAGGTCATGAGTTCAATATATGGTGGTTACATATCAAATATTTAATATCCTACGAGTTGTCTTGACACCAAAATATTGTAGGATCAGGTGGATTGTCTCGTGAGATTAGTCGAGATGCAAGTAAGCTGGTCCGAATACTACAAATGTAAGAAAAACTGATGTTTAATTTTTAATTGGTATATAGTATAGGTTTAAATTTTCAATTATATAAAATCTAAGTAGAAAACATTAATACGTTTTAAAAGTAGAGAGACAAAAAATGGAAATATGAAAATTTCACACCATAACAAGAAAAGGAATTAGAGAAAAAAAATCATTAAGAGCTTGTTTGATAGAGAATCTGGAAACATAAATTTGAAAACAAGGAATTAAATGAAAACATAATTGTATTTCATATTTTCAAATACATCGTTGGTAGTAGATCCAGAAATTGGATTCTAATTTAAAATAGAAGTTTAAAATGTGCTTTTGATACTATGTATTTGTAAATCATAAAACTAGTTGTAGTTACTCACTAATATTTAATTGACGACAAATTATTATTTATTAATTAATTTATGAATATGATTTATTTTTTTAAAAAATTATATAATTATTATTTTAATATTATATAATTTATAATATATTACACATGACATGTTACATTTTTAATATTGTATTTTAAAGGATTTTTTTTTTAAATTTAGCAAAATGAGTCAAACTATTTATAAGTATAGAAAAATTTTCAGCGATAGAAGTTTATTGTGATCTATCACCGATAGATAGTGAAATTTTTCTATATTTGTAAATAGTTTGATATTTTTTCTATTTATAATAATTTTCCTATTTTAAATATTTTTATATTGATTTAATATAATTCTGCATTTTAAAATTTATAATTCAAATTATGGATAGTATGAAAGTATAAAAATGTTGTTTTCAAAATTGGATCACATAATCTAAAAACAACTTTTAAACACAGAATTCAAATGGTCTGCCAAACACATATTTGCTAAACCTAGTAAATTTGAAAACACAAGATAAAATTTAGATTCTCTACTACCGACCCTAAATGCTTCTTAAATAATTTAGGGAACTTAAGAATTGTTAAAGTAAATTAGAATTTATTATTAATTAATTTATTCCTAATTAGTATATATATATTTTTTTGATGTATTATTTCCTTCTTAATTTATTTCCTTAGTTGAGTCTATTTATTTGCATGTCCAATGTATTATAAATTTAAGCAATTATTCAATACAATATACAAATTATGATGAGAATGGTTTGGACCATATAATTTTTGGAAGCATCCTTAATTAACTAAGAATAAATTCTGAAGATTGGGAGAGGTTTTACACTCACGAATATCAAAAGACTGGGGGAGATTATGTCAAAATCAAACACCTAACACGTGCTATAAAATGTGATCTAAATTCAAGTAAGTTTACAACTTTATGATTCGTTATTATTTTTATTTGTTCTTCTTCAAAGAATATTACCAAAATGTACAATACTACTATGAACAAAATTATTCGCCACTACCACGTCGTGGCTGATTTTAAATAACTAATGCATCAATATTCATGTCTTAGTAATTATTATATATAAATTTGATGTATTTTACACCCTTTTTCTTTCATATATAATTAATGGTGTAAAATTATCAGCCTAATATCTCTAAATAATTTCTCATTATAAGGTCCATCTCGTTGTCAATTTTAAAATTAATTTTTCATAATTAATTTTAAAAATGTATGTAAGTGTTATGAATGGAAGAAAAAGAGAGACAATTCAAAAGTATCTTTTATTCCATTTCTTTCCCTCCATCTCTTACGTATTCACCCTCTCGCATTTGTAGGGGGTACTTTTTGTTGGATTTCTATGCTACATGTGAAAGAAAGTGGTGGAATCTTTTTACTTACGATTTGGTTTTTTAATTGTATATATAACCTTTTAAGAAAGGTAGTTTTTTTAAAATAAACAAGTTTAAAGGCATTTGAAACGATTTCAATAAATATGTGTTTAAAACGTATGGGTTATTTTTATATATAACAAAATAAGTAAAAATATATAGATATAGTAAAATACTATAGTATATCATTAATAAACTATCATCATCTATCATTGTCTATTAGTGATGACACTGGTAGATGATTATCATTGTTTATTACTGATAAACAGTTATATTTTGTTATATTTAAAAATATTTTCAACAGTTTTGTCATTTAAAATAATAACTCAAGATGCAAGATATATATATATTTTTTTTTTCATGTTTTGAATAACCTACATAAAAAGTATATTGTTTTTAAAAATAGTTTTTTATATAAAAAAGAAAAGAAAAATTATTATCAATAGAAAAAATATTAAATTATTTACAAGTGTAGAAAAATTTCACTATCTATCAACGATTAGGCCGCAATAGACTTCTATCCCTTGAGGGATGGAAGTTCGATTGATAGAAGTCTATTGCGGTCTATCGCTGATAAACAGTAAGACTTTTCTATATTTGTAAATAGTTTGACTCATTTTGCTATATTTGAAAACAACTCAAAAGAAAGATACCTTATATTTTCAAATGATTTTAATGATTTGTTTTTTTATAAATATACATTTTCCTAAAGGTTTCTAATAACTTCTAATAAAAAATTGATCAAATAGGTTAACTTTTTTTGTAGTGACTTTTTTATATAACTTTAAATTACTTAAACTACCATTCTGGATACCATAGATTGATAAAATAATTTATTTATAATGTATGAAATCTTTTGGAAAAAAAAATTAGGAGAATTTATGCTTATATATAGATAATATCATAATATTATTAAAATATTTGAAAGGTTGTTGTCTTTTAACACTATTATCACGATTATGTATGAGTTATTTTTCATTCTGTTTTAATTATTCTTGTTACGTGCAAGTGCAACAATAACTAATTGTTGACTTCTTTATTTTGAAAGCACTCCAAATTTTGGGTTCCTCTTCTACGTGTTTTTTTTTTTTTCTTTTACACATTTAACTTCTTTTTCATCTTTGTTTTTTTTTGTTTTTGTGTGATCTAAGTATATGAAAATTTTATATTTTGACGACTAATGAAGATTCTATTTGTTTGACTGTTGAAAAAAATGTTTTTTTTTTAAATTATTATTATTTAAATTTTTGATAAAAATTGATTGAAATACACTCGAAAGTGTTTGACAACTACTTTTGAAACATTTTATAAGTCGAGATGTATTCTACTAAGAAAATTATGGCTATCATTTCAATTAAAAAACTTATAAGTCGAGATGGTATTCTACTTAGTTTGAGATAGTGTTTCAAATTAGTTACCAAATACTTTATAAGTGGAGATGTGTTAAACTAGAAAAATTATCGTAGTTTGCAAACACATCCTGCAATAACAGACATTTGTCTTTTGGTTAACGTTTTGGGATTGTGGCTATCAATTTCAGTCAAGAACTTTACTCTCTCCCATTTGATCTAGTTTTTTTTATCCTATATTTATGTTCTGTGGTGTATTTTTATGAACATTAATGGTGGATGGTTTAAAATAGTTATTTATTTAATGGTGGATGGTTTAAAATAGAAAGTGATATTCGAAAATGAATGGTCGACAACTCATTAAACTGAGACAGTTTACTTGGTTTCCAACATATTGCCTATAGTCTACGGTCTATCGTTTTAAGCATAGATATTCTTTTAGAGCAATATGGACTAATGAGTCGTGGGAATCGTATTGGAGTTGGGACTGAAAATAGAATTTTGGGCATTTATTACTTGGACTATATTCACAATTTATTTACATACACGAACAAATAAAAACTTTGAAGGTGTAAATTCTGCAATTGTAGTCTCTATGGTTTTTTTTTTTTTTTTTAATAATTTGGATATGTTATGTTGGGGTCAATCTATTAGGAATAGGGTTACGTTGTAATGGTTCATTTACATTAACATCTAGTTGAATGAATTTAAGAAAAAGCCTAATGAACACAGACATAGGAGAGTATAGATAAGAAAACTTCGTGTGAAAACATCGAGAACCCTTTGAATCACTACATTACTTGATTCAAATGGTTCTCACAAAAACCAAATGTACGAAGAAGTTCAATTCATTCTTTTATTTAACTTTAAAAAAAATTTTGTTTTGATTTTTTTTTTTTTTTTTTTTTTTTT
>QLSR01001487.1:620547-641958 GCA_031780015.1 Citrullus colocynthis
TTTTTTTTTTTTTTTTTTTTTTTTGCTATACCTAGTATGAATACAATTTTGTATTTTGAGATGATAGAACAAACAAAAAGGAAAAAAGAAAAAAAATCGTGGTGAGAAGGATTATAGTAGCAAAAGCATTGGCTCTTCATGCCTTGTATTCTGAACCTTTACTCATTCTAAGCTGTGTTCCTTTTCTCTAGTAAGGCAGCATATATTGTCAATTCTTATACACTCCGATGTATATGGTTTTTATGCTCGAATTATATCTTAATTAGGAATTTAGGAGTAACACAATGAGGGAATAATGGAATGACATATAGCCAGATTCGCAGGGTGAGTGTCGGCAACCACAAGGAATAAATTTTGGTAGGACTTTGATGAATTGGCAACGAGGCCAATTTCTAATTCTTGGAGTGCAACAAGTTGAGGATTGATTTATTTTTTCTTCTTTAAGATAAATTTTACTTTAATAACAAATATCTTTAAATTCACTATGCTCAGGAATCTTAATAAATAATGAGGCTTACTCTCCCAATGCTCGATGATGTCAAAATTAAGTTGGTTTCCATTTTAATACTAATAATTAAGAAGAATGATTAGTGCGCTTTAAGTTATACTTAATTTTGTGGTTTTTCTTTCTTTTTATACTATTTTTTTTAAAATTGTCACATGACAATTTTTCATTGAACAACTGGACTCAAGCAGAACTAAGCCCAAATATTTGTCAACAGTTAATATGCTCCAACCATAATTTGCTATATGCTAATGTGAGCATTACTAATTAACATAAAATATGTTCTTAATCTCTCGCTCTTCTATATTGTTAGAACTTTAAAATAATAATAATAATAATAATAATAATAATAATAATAATAATAAACTAAAAAATTTATATCATATATATTTTTTATTGTGGGAGTAAAAAGGAGGAAATCATGAAAGTAGATGCTACACCTAATCAATGCTCAAATAATATATAAGTACGGACTTATCATACATGAGAAAGTGAGGATAACTTTTTAAGAAGACAAAGCAAATTTAGTTCAACGATAATTAACATTATTTTTCATCCTAGATGGGAGATCCGATTTTATATGAAAATAATTAATAATAATAATAATCTAAGAATTGGCGAGGAAGGAGCTACCAACTTTATTCTTTTCACCACGTTGCATAATCAAAGGTAATAAATATTGTCATCTAGTGATTCTTGAAGTGTTTTACTTTTATTTGATAAAAACGTGTAAAAATTATGCTGTTTAAAAAAAAAAGAAAAAGAAAAAAAGTCAAATGTACAGGGTCATAATTTATTAATTAACTTTAATGTTACACGAAGTAATTAACTTTAATGTTACACGAAGTTACAATGCGAAATTGTTGTGCATTTGGGGAGAAAAAAAAAGGGAAACTGTAACATTAATTTTATCTTCTAGGAGAGACAACTTTTGGTCTATTTTAAGAGTCTAACACGATGTTTTTGGATTAACTTTATGAGTATTTATAAATTTTTTTTTTTTCACTCATAAACACTTACAAAATTAATCCAACCCCACCCCATCTACTAAAGAATAAAGAAAAAAAATATTGATAATTTGAATGATTAAATTTTCTAGGATGGTAGTATTATATGTCGATGATTTTTATAATTTTGTTACTCTAATAATATTTTTTATCATGGTTATTGATATCGAAAAATAGATCAAGTAGTGAATTTGTATTTTGGAGGAAAGTGATAATTGCCCTACAAAATAAAGGAAAGTGAACATTAGTGTGGTGCTAAGCACCGACACTCTGACGCTTAAGTTAGTAACAAGTTGAGATGAGCACCGATAGTAAAGAGTAGTTGAGAGTGTTTTTAATTGTTGTTGTGGGTAAATTTGGACCTCACAAAATAGGTCAAAAGTCAGAAGAAGATAATGGAAGATAAATACAAGATAAAGTAGATTTATCTAATCATATCTAATTTTAACTTATTAGGATTAGGAAAGATACATTTCATCCTTACTCTAAGAAGAATAGGTAAAACTCCATCTCATTCTCCCTATAAATACATTATTATGACTTCATATGAGGTAACTTCACAACTTGGATCTTGAACTGGATCACAGATCTTAAACTTCATCTTGATCTTGGTCTGGGAACTAAAATTTCTAACTTATTTCCTATTCTACCATTCTCTTACTAACTTAGGCTTAGAACCATTTGGTCCTCTCTTCTCTCTCTTGAATTACAAATTCAACTGTCGGTTTCACGTGAAGGTCAAGTGCGTTTTCCCTAGGCCAAAATTTAACACCAACAAATGTATCTTTGACGAATGATTTCGATTGTTTATATAGATTTATTATTGTCTAACAAATGTTTTGGATCATAATTGCCTTATATTCAATTCACGAATGAATGCCTCACCCACTTGACTCCCCACAAACGGATTCAAGAACTGTCCCTTAGGGATTTAGGCCACTACCATTGGGCCTAGCGTAGAGGTCCTTCATGGTACTACTAATACCTCCATTGTGTACTGTTAAGTTCATGGCAAAGGACCTCCATCGATCTTCTAGGCCATGAGTGGCGGCTATTGGTCGAATGTGGACTCTATTGATCTTGGTCTATCATCTTGGACTTTTATCTCTATCTTTAGACCTTCTATCTTTCTAGATTTTAGTCTTGGCTCATCTCAACACCCTTAACAATGGTGATTCTCCATGATTTTTTTTTTTTTTTTAAAGATTTAGAGAATTAGTATACTACATAATTAATATTTCACCATTGTCCAAAAATTTAAAAATATTCCATAACTAAATTTTAGCAAAAATTTGGGATATTTTTAACCTTTGGATAGATTATCTTTTAATTTTGTAATATTTTAAATATATAAGGATTTTATTTTTTGAAATATCATTAATTACATTATCTTTCGTCAATAAATTTTTGAAATATTTATTTTTTTCCTTACTAACATCATTTTCAAATTTGACTTTGTTTTTGTTATTTATTAATTACGACTCATATTCATTTAATGCAGAATATTTCAAATCAATGTTTCCTTCATTTTAAGGAAACCCGCATGGATTGAACTCATGTCCTCTTAGCCTTTTGACTTTTTTTTTTATGTTTCCACTATCACTAGGTCAACTTATGATGATTTTATTTTTGGAGATTTTTTTTATTTTCTTTCATATTCTTAGCTGAAAATAGATCATCCTTGTGAGTATATTCTCCTGTATATTGTGGTTGATTTTCAGTTAAGAATATAGAAAAAAAATAGAAAAGATCATAAAATGAAGGAAATATTAATTAAAAACATCCTGCATATCAATCAAAATTAATAAATAACAAAAATAAAATCAAAATTTAAAAATAATGTTAATATAGAAAGAATTATTTAGAAAATTTATTGATAAGAGATAATGTAATTAATGATATTTAAAAATAGAATACTTATATAATTAATAGTAAATCTTGAAATGATATATTTTTTATTTTAAAATATTACAAAATTAAAAGACGGGGGAGTATATCAAATGATTAAAAATATCCAATGTTACTACAATCTAGTCATAGAATATTACTAAATTGTATGAAATTTATAAAATATTAGTTATACGGTAAATTAATTCCCTAAACCTTTGTTAAATTTTCGAACACCTGCCTTTGGTTGTGTATTCTTTTATTTGGGCCTTACAATTTGCACTCTGGCGTGTATTTTATCGGCTAGACTCTAATTTGGGTCGTCAATATTCAACCCCGTTATCTACTGAGATGGTTAGATAAATGGCAAAAATTAAGGTTTAATTTGTAAAAATAGCAAAAATATTTTTAAATTGTTAAAATAATAAATAGAATTAAATAATTGAACATAATAAGTATAGATTGCCGAACTTATCCCCAATAAACCCTAACATTAACAAATAGGGAGGTTGAGGGTTTCAAAATCGTTCCAAACACCACGAATATACTCTAGCCACATAATTATCACGTTGTATAATGCATTATTACAAATGTCTTATCCCACTCACAAGTAATTATCATCCCCCTAAACAAAGTTTCAATTAAAAGAAAATAATTCAAAACTAAAATAAATATTTCAAATCAAAATAAATTAGGATTTTTACAAACCATCTTTGGGTAGAAAAGAGCAAAAGTAAATCACCTTAGCCGTTCAGAAATACAAACTTTCTTCAATATAAGCTTACTCCTAAAAATTGGACCTTCTTTAATGAAAATACCATATTGACATGACTCAAAATCTTGAAAATCAATAATTTCATAAATACAATTAGAAGGTTGGGGGGAATGATCTGTTTATGCTAACTCATTATTTAAATACATTGTATTTCCAGAAATCGAATTACTAGAAGAAACATGGTCAACCACTATACATAAATCATTCTAGGGGGAGTAAGATAAAACTATCATCAACTATAACCTATCATTGTCTTCAACAATCCTAATCAAATTCAAACTATTGGAACCATCCATGTATATTGTGAACTGAGATATACATAGATTACCAAAGGAAAAAGCTTACTTTAGATATATTCAACAAATTGTTGAAAGAATGAATCTTATAGAATATATGTCTCAACAACTCAAAAATCATGATAATGTGACTTTTCATCCCATCTACCATCAAACAAAAATCTAATTGGTTGTAAAATTATAACAAAAGCAATACCTTTAAAAGAAAATTACCAAAAGAAAATACTATAAGCCAAAAGAGAATACTTATTTAGTTGTACATAACAACCACTTTTGTTGAGATCGTGAATATATCTCAAAAACTCTAATAATAATAATAATAATAATAATAATAATAATATATCAATGATATAAACCGTTAAAATGAAATATGAAAAATATACAACAATTTTAATTAAAAATATGTATAAAATAATGAAAACCATTAAGATGGGATCAAAATAAGAAATATCCTTAACCAAAAATTTAAAATATTGTTGATTACTTAGATAAAATGTAATTTAATAATAAAAATAATCTCAAACTAAAAATACGGGAAAAAAATAAGGAATAAATTGGATTATTTTGAATTAATTGACAAAGTAGTTATGACAATCTATTTTGAATATTAGAAATAGATTTGAATTAAAAAAGAGGGCAAAATTCAAAGAATTGGTTATTATACAAGCTTCTCACTTACACGGTAATTAATATTCCAGTCATACGAACCAACTAGATATTACGTAAAAATCACACATGTGCCAAGCACATGTTTTGCAATTAATATTATTATTCTCGTTCTTTGTTATATATCCAAATGAAAATTCATATTTTGCCATCTTATCCAATTTTCCTTATCTATTCATGGTTTCTTGCTCTCTTTTTATTTATTTATTTATTTAATAATGTTATCTAAAGATGATTTTTGTTTAGAACAGGTTTTCTAGAGATCCTTGAATCACTACCACTCTTTCCCTTCTACAAATTATTCTTAATAGTTCACATAAATACGAGAGATTCTTCTTATAATTCAACAATATATCTAATTATCATGAGAGTGAAAACTATATTGTAATGATTACATTGAATAATTTATTTTATCTTTTTATAAAATAAAATATTGAATTAACAATATTTTTCTTTCTTAAAGTAAAGTTTGGCATAAAAATATCTTCTTATTGTTGGCAATTTTTTGGTCACCAAATCGACTCTCAATAAAAATATGAATTTTAAAACTTAGTATTTATATTTGAAAATTTAGGCGAGAATTTAGATGTAAAAAGAATCACGGTAAAGGAATTTTGAAAAACCAACGTTGTGTGAGTTCTCTCTTTCGAGGCATCAAAAGTGAGTTTTACCAAAAGAAAAAAAGATGATTTTCTTTTTTTGAAGTGTATTGCTATCCAAAAAATTAGAATGAGTTTGAGATATTTTTAAAAGTATGAAAAATATTCTTAGACCATTGTAAATACTTTTCAAAAATTTTTATAGTGTTGTGTTAAGTAATCAAGATAAAATTTTGAAGTGGTTAAAAAAAAATAAAAATTATTTTTATGTTAATTGAAGTATATATAATTATGTTAGTTTATATATAGCATATCTGATAATATGTCAAAAATAAATTTAGTTCAACTTATACAAAATTTATATTATCTACTTTAAGATTAGAAATTCTATGCATATTTATATATATAAAAGAGCCCATATTTTCTTATGTTAAGGATTTGATTCTAAATATATTTTGTTGAATGATATTTTGGCATCTACATACACCACAGATTTTGGTTCCTTTTTCTTTTTATTTATTATTATTATTTTTTTTTTAAAGAAAGATATATACCGCAGACTTTTAGTACTTTATAATTTGGTTCCCGTTAGATCTAAATTGGGTTTGTTTGAAAATTGAAAATTCTATTTTAAAAATCAAAATAGAATAAAATAGAAATACTAAAATGATGGTTACGAGTTGCTAGTACTCAAACAAAATAATAATTAATAATAATAAAAGTTGCAAGTGCTTGCAACTTGCTATATTCATTCTAATGAGATGTCTATTTCTTTTTTCCTTTTTTCTTTTTCTTTTTTCTTTTTTTTTTTTCCGATTCTGATAAGAATACTTTATTTTCGTGTTGTCTTACCATGAATATTCTGTATAGTTATATTCTCAAGTTGTAATAATAAACGAAAAAAAAAAAAGAGAAAATAAATATGGTGATGTCTATTCCAGGTTAAATGTAATTCATCAATTGCAATTTGAAAAGTAAGTCCCAATTGATTATGTTTATTGTTGTTTATCTATATTCCATAATCGAGTGTAACAAGTTGTGGGGCACATCCAAATCTGTAATCAAAAGACGTAACCTAGTTGAGGAATGTAGGGCATTTAATCTGATTGTAGTTGAAAATTACATATAACCCATTACCTTCACTATTACTGTTGTCTGTTATCGTTGTCGTTACAAATATTATTACTGTAACAATATGAAAATTATGAATCTGCTACATTTTTTTTTTGTTACATTTACCTTTATCGTTACAGTTAGGGTCAAACAGTAACGGTAATGGTAATAGTAAAATGTGTGACAGATTCACAATCCAAGTATATTTCCAATTCAGGCCCAATAGAATTGACATATTAATGGAATCTCACTACTATTGACCCAATTTTCATTACGGACTGATAAACATGACCTAAGTCAAAAAGTCAAGTGCACAATTTTTTATACTTTAGAATAAGTGGAAATGAAAAGCAATTGATTTTGACCTTGTTTTATAATTATTTGGGTTCATAATCATTTAGGCTTAACCATTTGGATCTCGTTTGATAATCATTTAATTTTTTGTTTTTAGTTTTTGAAAATTAAACCTATAAACATTTTTTTCACCTCTAAAATTCTTCTTTGTTAAATACTTTTTACTTATGTTTTCAAAGACCAAGCAAAGTTTGAAAAAAACTAAAGTAGTTTTTAAAAATTTGTTTTTGTTTTTAGAATTTAACTAAGAATTCAACTTTTTTTACTTAAAAAGTTGTAAAACATCATAAGAAATTGAGAGGAAATAGACTTAGTTTTCAAAAATAAAAAATAATTCACCCTTGCTTAAATACGAAGATATAGGTGAGTTATTTTGACCATATTTTACCATCAACATCAATGTTATTACTTTTTAAGAATAATTTATTTAACAAATTGAGGCCTATACGATATACTCTTTTTATTCATTTATCCATTAATAATGTAATAATCATCTTTTTTTTATTGTTGATGTCAAAATTTGGACATGAGCAAACATACTTGACGCACGAGATTACAACGATAAATTTGTAATTTAAGGTCGGCCTCAACCATCGTGCACATGGTGTACTTAGACGCGTATATTGGATGTTGAAAATATTCTACCTTTTTAAGCTTAGGGTCAACCTCAATTAGCTCCTTATGAAATTTTGATCATAAATTCATGTTCCACTAATAATTTTGAGTCTCAACCTCAACCTTAACTTTTTGCTTCAACTTAATCTCCTCAGCCACGACATTGGTCGCCTCGACCTTGACTCTTTGCTTCAACTTGGTCTCCTCAGCCTGAGTATTGGTCGTCTCTGCCTTTGCTCTTCGCTTCAACTTGGTCTCCTTGGCCTTGACATTAGCCGCCTTAACCTTGGCTCTTCACTTCAACTTGCCTTCCTTGGCCTCAGTTGGTCTTCCTCAGCCTTGACATTAGTTGACTCGGCCTCAGACAAGGTCATCTTGAACTCGGCTTGGACTCCTCAGCATAGTTTGCACCACTCATTTTAATCCATCGATCTAGCTAGCTTTGCTTGGTGTAGCTTCATGTTACTTTGTTTGTCTAGTAGTTTGAGTCTGCCTTTTTCACAGATGATGCCAATTGTTGATGTCAAATTTTGGACAGGGAGAAACACATCTGACCTTCACATGACAACAACGGTAAATTTGTAATTTGGGGAAGAGAGAACGTGCAAGACAAAGAGAAATGGCTCTAATGTCAAAGTCAAAAATGAAAACTATAGAATAAAGAAGAAGTTAGAAGTTTTAATTACCTAATATGGAGCCATAATGATATTTATAGTGAAAGTTGACCTATGTTGTTTCCTAGGGTTTTAGAGTCGCCTTAGGATAATTAGATTTCCCACTGGGTCGAGGGACATGCTCGGTTTCACGTTTGGCTAGTGTCGGCCTTGACCTTGACTAAGGTCGAGCATCTCCCCCTAGACCCATTTTGGTCCTAGGGCAATGCTTTGGGCCATGGTATATGTAGGATATGCCTATTAGCTATTTTGCTAAGGTCAACTTTGGCCTTGGGCTTTGGCTAGGACCGAGGCCGAGCATGCTAACTTGAGACCGTAACCAACCCTCTTCCTTTTACTCATTTTGGGCCTAGGTTACTATTTTTGGCCCAAACCTCTCTATCTTCTTAACTTTATTGCTTCTATTCTCATTTTATGTCGATTATATCTTTCGGTCTAAAATCACCCATAACATTAATAAACATTTTCAAGTCAAACGTAAAATTTTTTGAAGTTCGAGTTTCAAAATCAACTTTAGATTTCATGTTTTATGTCTCGAAAAAAAAAAAAAAAAACCCTCAGATTTCATGTTTATTTATTTGCTTTCTTTTTTAGTACAATTTTAGGTTTTATGTTAAATGACTGTTGAAAACTTAACTATATAAGAAGTTCAGAATTACGATATTTTTCATTATAAAAATATGTGGACGTATAATGCATGAGAAAGTGAGGATGAACTTCTAAGAATTGTGGAGGAAGGAGCTACCACGAGGCAAAATCAAAGTTACTAATTTTGTCATCCAGCGATTCTTGGAGTGCACAATATTAATGTGTTAGATTTTTTTCGCTTTTATTTATATAAAAACGTGTCCAAAATCTGCTGCTGCAAATAAAAACGTGTCATAATTTACCAACCAAAATCTCATTGGCTAACTATTTGGATTTTTTATTTAATCTCTAATGATTAAATTTATTTTAATAACTAAATTCGAAAAAGAGACACCAAGTTTTTAGGCTTTCAAAATTAGTTTAATTTTTTAAAAAATGGGTAGAAAACAGATAATAAATCAATAAATTTAAAGGTGAAAAAAATATTTATAGATTTAATTTTTAAAAACTAAAACACTAAAAATGTATTTAGAATACATTCTTAAGTATTTAATTTTTTTTAAATCATTTTGAAAGTAATTAATATATTTATTTTAAATAGTTCTTATCACAATTGTTTAAATAAAAAATAAACTTTTGAAAAACACTATTTTTTCAGTTAATTCAATTAGGCACTAAACATCAAAAGCAAAATGATTACTAAAGAAACCTAAATTAATTTAATGTGCATGACTGACGATGTTTCAAACAAAAATAAAAGAAAATAAAATCATATATGCAGTTTTTTTTTTTTTTTCCTCCATTGAAAAGCATGTATTTGAAGGTTACAATACGAAGTTGTTTTGCATTTGGAAAGAAGAGACTAACATTAATTTTATTTTGAATAATGGAATAGGTTACAATAAGATATGAACGATTGGTTATATTTATGGCAGTATTATAAATTAATAATTTTTATAATTTAATTATACAAATAACAATTTTCTTTTATTGTCATTGTTGATACCAAAAAATGAACCCGTTGATAGGTTTATAAATTGTATTTTTTTTTAAAAGAAAAGTAAGACGTATCCCACATAACTTAAAGAAATTGAATATCGATTTGGTTGAGGTTAGACCACTGACACTCCAACGCTAAAGTTAATAAAGAGTTGAGATGAGTATTGGTAGTAGATAGTAGTCAAGAGTGTTTTCCACGTACCCTTGACAAATGAATTTTGATGGTTTATATAGATTTAGTATATCATAATGGATGTTTAGGCTCGTAGTTGCCCTTTATTCAATTTATGAAATCGTTGAGTCGTTACTCTTCAATCGATTACATTGCCTCTTCCTCAAGCGGTCTAATGCCTCACCTGCTCGGTTACCCACCAACTCCTTCATGAATTACTTGTTAGGAATTTTGACTTACCATTCAGCCTAGCACTGTAAGTCCTCCATCGTATTGTCATATCCTCCACAGAGGTCTTCCATAACACTACTAGAACCTCCATGGTACCACTATGTCTTCAATGAGTCTTGTAGAGGTCCCCTGAACAATACAATTTGTATAATATATCATCTTATATACCGAACAATATATGTGGTGTATACTTACATTTTTCAGTATATTTGACTCACCAAAAAATAAATCATGGTATATGTGATGTGTATTTACATTTTTCAATATATTACAAGTATATTCAACATATACTTGAGATTTCAATGGAGAGGTAATCGATTTTTAACTAAGAATATGGAAGAAATTAAAATCTATGAGATCTCCTAAAATGAGAAACATCAATTTGAAATATTCTAAATTAAATAAATATAAATTAAACTTTACAAATAACAAAAAGAAAGTAAAACTTAAAAAATGATATTAATAAGGAAATGAATTGAATATTTCGAAAATTTTGAAATAATGTGAAAATGTTAAATCGATCTAAAATAAAACTAAAATTTTTAACAAAATAATTCAAAATCTAAGACATCATGAAATATACAGTGTAAAAGTGATTTTTCACATAAAAATCATTTTTTTTTTCTTTTGAATGTTTTATAAATATTATTTTTCTTTAGAGCAAGTCTTTCTAAAGATACTATATGAATGGCCACTTTTTCCCTTCTAGAAATTGTTCTTAATAGTTCACAAATATATGAAAAATTATTTTGAAATATACTTCACTAACCATTATAAACCATTATAAATGGTAGTGACTACATCGAATAATTTATTTGATCTTCCCATAAAATAAAATATTGAATTAACAATATTCTCTTTCTTGAAGTGAATTTTGGCATCAAAATGTTTTCTTAACAGTGACAGAATTTTTTGTCGACCAATTGGGCCCTAATAAAAATATGAATATTAAAAAGTTTTTTTTTTGAAGTTTTGTTGCTAATAAAAAATTAGAATGACTTTGAGATATTTTTGAAAGTATGAAAAATATTCTTAGCCTATTATAAATATTTTTAAAAAGTTTGATGTTTATGAACAGAAATTAAAAAAAAGTATGATGTTCGCTCAAATTTAATCAGAATATTTGACAGTAGTTCAATTTCCATATATAATTCCACCGACTACCGAAAAATAAATTCTTCTTAAATGATATTTTGGCATCCACCACAAATTTTGGTTTCCTTTTTCCTTTTTCCTTTTTGCCCTTTTTCAAAAGAAAGATATCCACCACAGACCTTTTGTTTTCGATCTCAAATGGGTTTGTTTGGAAATTAGAGATTCTATTTTGATTTTTAAAATGGAATAAAACAGAAATGCTAAAATGAGCATTATAATTACAAGTTCCTATGCTATGCTTGGAAACTTTGTACTAATAATAATAAAGAAAATTATTATAAATAATATATATATATATATATATATATATATATATATATCAAACTATTTATAAATATAGAAAAAATTGGAAACTTCTATTGCTGCACCCTCCAAAAACCAAACTCTGCCTTACATAAAGTTGCCGGAATACGCTTAACTTCTAGATTTGAAATCACTACTTATATACTTAGTATTGGTCATAATTTACAAGAACATTTTGTAATCTTAATAAGAGGGGGAAGGGTTAAGGATTTACTCAGTGTGAGATATCACATTGTCGAAAGGATAGGGTTTTCTTTCTTTTTGTTTTTCATTCCATCAAGGTCTTTTGAGAAAGAAGAAAGAATGGCAGCTTGCTTACTTAGTGCTTGCACAAAGGAATGGTTCCGAAGAATCTCTATGTTGTTTGCTGCTTGGATTTGTCATTATTTTCGATTAAGTTCAACCTTCCTATGGAATGTAAACCAATAGATTGGGGGTGTGTCAAAAAACATGTAATTATACCCCTAAAAATTTGTATGATCTAGATGGGGGTTACTTAAGTACCCTAACTGGAGATATATATGATCGTTTTCGTCTGTTAAGTTTCAGTAACATTAAGAATTTTTATATGAAAATAGGATGTAAATCAAGTTACATGAATTTGTAGTATCGCAATCTATCACTCAAGCAATAGACATCTATCATTGTCTATCGCAGATAGACAATAAAATTTTTCTATATTTGTAAATAATTTGACTTATTTTGTTATATTTGAAAACAATCCTAATAATACTAAAAAGAAATTGCAAATTTTCTTTCTTTTCTTTTTTTTAGTCTAAAACGAATTTTTTTTTAAAAAAAGAAATTCTAATAACAATAATTTATTTTCATTTTGTCTCACCATGCATATTCTGTTATAGTTATATTCTCAAATTGTAACGGAAAAAGAAAAAATAAATAAGTCCAAAGTTAATTGATTATTGAACGAATTTTGACGGTTTAGAATATGCGGAAATGAAAAACAATTCATTTTGACCTTGTTTTATAATCTATCAACGTTTCTTTTCATAACTTTTTTTATTCTTTTACTCTTGTTTTAGTAATCAATGAAAAAAATGACAGTTGTACAAAAAAAATGCTATTAAATAATTTCATGGTCTCAAAAAACAAAAAAATCATTTCATGGCAAAATAATAATAATAATAATAATAATAATAATAATAATAATAAAAGAAGAGTGAGTGAGAGATAAATTAGGAATTTAACTAAAGTTCATAACTATGTTGTTGAGTTACCAAGAGATAATTTTGTTATAAAAAACCAAGGGTCGATTTTATAATCATTTCAGCTACGTTTGGTAAACATTTGATTTTGAGTTTTTTTAAAAATTAAGCTTACAAACACCTCTCACTATTATAAATTACTTACTTAGTTATATACTATCTACGAAAAAAGAACCAAACCAAATTTGAAAAAGAGACCCACGAATAATTTTTTCTTGGAAACACAGATCTACATAGAGATCTAAAACATAACTCAGACAGAGGCAGATTTGAAACATAACCGGGGCTGGAAACAAATTTTTCGTCTAAGCTTGTGGTAACGAGCGATGGGACTGCGATGGATCTAGACAGAGGCAGATTTGGAGTAGAGCAGCAAATCTACACGATGCGAGCCGCCGCGAGCGGGAGAAGCAGAAGAACTACACAAACCAGAGATCGGGAACGACATATCTGGTCTGTCTCTGCCGACAACAATTATCAATGGAGACAAAAATGGCAGCAGCAGCTAGAATTGAATAATATAAATCCTATAAAACTTGCTCTAATACCATGTGAACTTTGTATATATTATTGAATAATTAACATACATAATCATGTTTTACATGCGAATGTGAAATTTGTATATATTATTGAACCATTAATATGCGTAATCAAGCTTTACAAGGGAATAAATAGACACTTGGAAACCAATAAAGAAAAATACAATAAAGGTAAATATTAAAATGGAAAATTCGAGAACAAAACCTAATTGTGAGAATTATAATAAACCAATTTGCTAAAAATGGAGAGAAAATAAGGTTAACTTAAAAAAAAAAGTCAAATGATTACCAAACTAAGGATGCAATTTTTTTAAAATTATTTTTTATTTTTTAAATTTGACTTAGAATTCACATATTTATTTGGGAAGAATAAAAATTAATTTAAATGGTTTGGTGCGAAAAAAGTACAAATAAAAAATGTTAAAATATCATTTTGGTCTCTATATTTTAAAATTTGTTCAATTTTAGTCCATGCACTTTCAATTGTCTAATTTTTAGTCTCTCTACTTTCAATAATTCTCAAATGTAGTCTTCATTACTAGTTTATCGTTGATTATTTTTTAAAAAAAAAATTGTTATCTATTAGCCTTTTTACTATAAATTTAAAACATATTCACATATTGTATTTTTTTTATATGAAAATTATTATTACTATGTAACCAATTTCAGTAAAAGTTAAGAAACTAAATTTAAGATTTATTAAAAGTATAAGAACTAAAATTACGGGTGATTTTGGACCAAGGGGTATAATTGACATTCAACACAACAGGGAACGAAAAGATCAAGAAGAGAACACGATACAGGCTGAAAAATGGCAACTCGGGACCAAATTTGGCCAAGGATAAGGGGCTAAGGCCTAAGCCAGAGTGCTCAGCCTCGGCCAAGGCCAAGGCTCAGCCTAACCAAACGCCTAATGGGGCATGCTTTATGCATGCCTCGACCCAAGACATCCTTTTAAGCTTAAAATATAGCCTAAGGGAGATGCTCAACCTCGGCTCAAGGCCGAAGCCGACACTTGGCAAACACCTAATGGGGCATCCTTTAAGCATGGCCCAGCCTAAAGTAGCATTTCAGGCCCAAGACATGGCGTAGCAGAGACGCTCGACCTTGGCCAGACATGGCGTAACAGAGATGCCAAGCCGAGGCAACCCTTAACCAAACATGAGTCCAGGCACACCACTTGGCCTGGTAAGTTATTTAAAGGAAACTCGGAAACCCTAGGGAACACCGTAGGTTGACTTTCTTTATAAAAGCATCGTAATGACTTCGTATGAGATAACTTGAGTCCTACTCTCAAACTCTCTAGCTTCCACACTCTTTCACTCTCTAACTTAAAGTTGTGGCAGGTTTTCTCTTTTTGCAAACCACGTTCTTCTCTCCTTCAAACAAAGTCACAGTTGGTGTCACGTGGAGGTCAAGTGCATTTTTTCTTGGCCAAAATTTGGCATCAATAAATCGAAAATATACAAACTAAAATCGAACAAACTTTAAAGTGTAGGAGCTAAAATGATATGTTAACTAATAAAAAACTATAAATTAAAAATCAAAAGATCATTAAAGGAGTGTTGGAGGCACTTTGTGTAGTTATGAAATCTTGAGTTTATAGGTTGAAATTAGGAAATTTATGTTTGGGTTGCAAAGTTATATGATAAAGTTTCTCAATAAATGTGCAAAATTGAGAAAGAGAGAACGACGAAATTTCTCGATAAATTGAGTTTTTCAACCCAACTTATAAAGTTAGTAGGCCAAACACCCTTTAAATGATATCAATTTCAATTGAATTTTTCAATATATTAAAGATAAAATGAAGATTTTTGGAAAGTTAATCAAAGTTGGAAAATTTCCAAAAAGATTAGAATTTTTTTCAAAAAAAAAAGCGAAGAGAAAATTGATAATTATCTCAAGAGTAGGAATTTCCGAAGTATAAATATATACAGAATAATTAAAAGATCAACAATGGTGTTTAAAATAAACAATTGTGAGGGGAGCGGAAGGAAAAATGGAAGCGAGTACGCATACGCTGCTGTTCGTAACGCCTTACACGTTTCTTTCATTTGGTGAACGAGTCTTCGAGCTTTGTCGCAGAGTGAAACTATGGACGCTCCACTCTGAGGAAGCAATGTTTTCGCTGTCACTTCGAAGTCCGAACTCGTCTGCAAGGCGATTTCTTCCACATCGTAAAGCTCTCTCTTCCAGTGAAGCTCTTCGCCTGAACTTGTGCTCTGAAGTTCATTTTTACAAAAGTTGAGTGGCTGATCGGCGTTGACCCTTCTCAGTTGGTAGGGTTTTATTGAACCGGACCTTGATTCTACTCAAAGCATTCTTGCCAACGGTCTGATCAACTGCATGGAGCTTACAAATTCTATTTCTCTCCTGTTCTGTTTATTTCTCTTTGATTTTAAGTCTCGATTGTTTGAATTTTAGACTCCAAGGAAGTCTGCTGGATGGAAATCGTACTTGAGCAGAAGGATGCTATTGATTGGACTTACAGAGGCGAAGGAGCTGTCAACCTGGTCCTCGCTTACACTGGATCCTCTCCTCTTTTTGTATGTCTACCTTGAATCAATATTATGTCCAAGGAGATGATCCTTGATTCCTATTTGTCATTTTTTTTTCTCTCTCTTTAAAGTTTAGTGGAAGAATCTCCTGAACAGTTTTTATCGGTTTTCTTTTTCATGTTAAAGTAAGATTAGCACTATTCTATTTCTAGTCCTTTCTTTTTACTTCCATAAGATCGTTTAGTACTCCCTATTGTTAAAATGTTTTCTCGTTGATATATTTCAAGAAATTGATGATTTGTTTTTGGATTCGTGTAAGACAATGAATTATCGATGAAATTTTCTTTTTGTTTGAAATTTCACTTGCTTCCATCTATGGTCGCCGCTTATCTCTGTGCTAATTCTATTCTTAGTTTGGGAAAGTTATACGGATACAAAAGGCTCCAAGAAATGGATCACACTGCTCGAGTGTTCGGAACCTAATAGCTTTGTCCGCGCATGAGCGTCTTCTGTGGAGAGATGTAGGGAACCTTGTGTCGTGCACAGATCGTGATGTTGCGTGTCAAATCTACGTGCAGCATGTAATGATCCCGTTATTAGATTCCAAATATGTCGATGCTGGGGTATGTTACTATATTTATTTCATGCTAATCTTGTTTAATTGCGATGAGTTAATGTAGTTCGTGTGATCTACAGAACTTATTAACTAAAACACAGATATACACTTGTTGAGTTAATGATAGTTCATGTGAACCTACGAAACTGATGATTCAAGAACGTCTAAATCTTCATTGTAGAACAATTGAAGTCTTTGTAAGAAAATGAAATCGATAGTTCTGACTGTATTCTTACCAACATTGGTAGGCCCATGTCCTTGTAACGAGAGAATTCCTAGAGACTATTGAGAAGAACATTCTTGGTCAGCGTCCTGCTTGGAGGGTTAGTGCAGGACGAGTCAATATACATTGTGGTTCTGTCCTCCTTCAATCTGACCATTCTATTTTTCCTCAAGGTAGAGTTTCCTTGAGCTCTCTTTAGCTATTATCCTTCTGCTGATATTAAACACGTTTAAAGATTAGCATATTATGCATACAGACTGCTTCTAATTTCTTTGTAACACCTTAAGTACATTATCAAGAAATTCTCTAGCTTACAGCTGAATCAATTAAAAATTCAGACGCATAATATCCATTTACTGTTGTGTGTTTCATGGTTTATGGAGGTTTGCTTATTTGTCTCTTGCCATGGACTACCTCGTTGTATTACCTCAACCAGCGGGATTCTTGAGTGAATATATACTTCTAGTAGCAGGACGTTTGTTCCATGTCTAACTGGTTTTTTGGTAACTGATAAACTCCCTTAGGAGCAAGGAAGTATTCTTCAAATAGCTCATATAGTGTTGTTTATTTAGAGATGAGCAATAAACAATTAACAACATGAATATAAAGTTGGAAAATTGAAAAAAAGAATACAATTAGGAAATTTTTCTATTACTTTTGAATGTGATTTACAATTAAAATTGTGTATCTACAATTGAAAGGGCAACCTGGATCAACTCTGAAGAGCTAATAATTATCTTATATGCAAGAAACTTCTTTTTCTTCTTTTAATTTCTTTTTATTTATCAAAGAAACTTTGTTCTCAAAATTATTTTCCGTGTTATTACTGTTTCGACATTGTTAATTGACAATCACATATCTGGAAGTCTCTACTTAAGATCTAAAATGTTCCATTCTATTAAATAGTTACCAGCACACGTTTCTTTGTTTTTAGGTGGTGAAGATGAATTTTGCATATCTGTCGAGATAAAGGTGCACCCTAATGATTTTCATCTGTCTCATCTTCCTCCCCCTCTTGGTCTTTTTATCCACCAGAAAGTGAAATCTCTATTTAATACATGTTTTCATTTTTTTCCCTAATCAGCCAAAATGGGGATGCCTTCCAACTTCAAGATTCATAACCAAAAGAAATGCCATTAAGAAAAGTGTGACTCGTTTTAGGATGCACCAAGCATTGAAGTTGCAGAAAGGCGAGGTAATTTTGCACGTCTTTTTGTCTCAATGGTATTTAACTAGGTCGTTCTTGTGGTTCCCATCAATTATTTTTCGGTATTACTTAAAATGTTTCTCAGCTCCCAATTGTACACTTCAGTGTCTGATTTTCTGCCTACCCCAAGTAAAAGATCCTCTATTAGTTGCTTTGCTTCTATGTAATTAATCGAGTACTCTTTGTGAAACGTCTTAAGTTTTAACTTGATTACATCCAATTTATGTAACAGATATCAAAGTTAAGTGATTACGATCCTCTAGATTTGTTCTCTGGATCCCAGGACCGTATATATAAAGCAATCAGAGATCTTTTCTCTACTCTTAGGTCGTTCTTGTGGTTCCCATCAATTATTTTTCGGTATTACTTAAAATGTTTCTCAGCTCCCAATTGTACACTTCAGTGTCTGATTTTCTGCCTACCCCAAGTAAAAGATCCTCTATTAGTTGCTTTGCTTCTATGTAATTAATCGAGTACTCTTTGTGAAACGTCTTAAGTTTTAACTTGATTACATCCAATTTATGTAACAGATATCAAAGTTAAGTGATTACGATCCTCTAGATTTGTTCTCTGGATCCCAGGACCGTATATATAAAGCAATCAGAGATCTTTTCTCTACTCTTAGGTCGTTCTTGTGGTTCCCATCAATTATTTTTCGGTATTACTTAAAATGTTTCTCAGCTCCCAATTGTACACTTCAGTGTCTGATTTTCTGCCTACCCCAAGTAAAAGATCCTCTATTAGTTGCTTTGCTTCTATGTAATTAATCGAGTACTCTTTGTGAAACGTCTTAAGTTTTAACTTGATTACATCCAATTTATGTAACAGATATCAAAGTTAAGTGATTACGATCCTCTAGATTTGTTCTCTGGATCCCAGGACCGTATATATAAAGCAATCAGAGATCTTTTCTCTACTCCTCAGAATAATTTCCGTGTGTTCTTGAATGGTTCCCTAATTCTTGGGGAATCGGGTGGCTATGCTGCTGACACTAATTTAGTGATTGAGGAAGCATTTGAAGACGCTCTTCAATCTGTTATCCACAGAGAGAATGGATTTCGAACAACGAGTTTTCTACAACTTGTTGCTGAGGCTGTATATAGATCTGGATGTTTGAATCGTCTTCTTGAGGTTCAAAAGCTTGACAGTTTCGACATAGAAGGGGCTATTCACGCGTACTATGACATTATTTCTGAGCCCTGCCTAGTTTGTAGACATATGAAGGATGACGAATCGTTGATCAGATGTGCCACATTACATTCAGCCCATCTTGATCAAAGCTTGGAAATCGTGAGGACCTTTTTAATAGCTGCAACCGCTAAAGACTGTAGTTTGATGATCACATTCAGACCCTGGCACGTTGAGTGTCCTGGCTCTACATATAACAGCATATTTGTAGAATCAACCAACCAAACTTTTGACTACAAGGTATTTGCCCACTGCGAATTCATTTGCATCATCTTTATTATTAAAAGTTTCAAGATAACTGGAAACTTCTAATTTATTTGAAATCTTAAACTATGTATGTGTGTGTTTGTGCATGTATAAACGTTTTGTTAGTCATTTTTTCTCAGCATTTTAAAAACAATGAAATTCATGTAAACTTGCATTGTTTCCACTAAATTTCCAATTCCAATGCAGTGTGTATCAATTACTTCATTAATCCATTGTCTAATAGACTTGGTAAAGTGTGCATGATGCCTGAACTCAATTGAGATGAGTAGGTATAGGTTGGAATGCATAGTGTTAATGTTTTGCTATGAGTATTCCTTGTGTTTTTCTTGACTCTCTACTTGCTCAAAAATTTTTAGGTGAATTTCATTGACCTGGATCTAAAGCCTTTTAACAAGATGGAAAAATACTATGAACAAGACAAAAAAATAGTTCGCAACTACACTCAGATGTTTGTGAAAGAGCTAGAGGCAGAGAATTATTACAGGCCCGAAGGCTTGTGAATTTACAACAGTTTGAGGGTACTAGCCAAAGTTCGTGGCCATGCTTCTTTTCTGGTAAGCATGAATTGGACATTTATTTATTGTACATTGTACCAGAGATTCATTGTTTTTGTTCTAACGCTAATTTTTTTTTTTTTTTTTCTTTCGAAAAGTATTTATAATAGTTTAAGAAGCTCCTCAACTAGTTGCTTCTTCCTGCATCGCTCATAATACTTGCTTATTAGATGCTCTCATGCAGAGCTGGATGCTTTCTTTGGCAGATTTAGTCTCCGGTTTTATCAAGTCCACTGCAGAAGCCTATGTATTTATCCCAATCTTCACGACTAACAAAAGCAGTCATCGATGGAGTTCATGCGTAGCAAGGACAATATTTGGGGTATGTATCAATATCATCTGATCGAAGTTCTTAATTATTTGAATTTAACTTTTAGTTAGTGTACGTTAGAATCCACTATTAACCTTTTGCCTATAGAAATAAAATAAAAATAATTCCGCTATGCGGCTATGGCTTAAAAACTCATAAATCTGTAGTATATATATTTTTGTCAGACGTGGAAAATTCCGCTAGTGCAGGAGAGGGACAAAACGAACTATCATTCATGGGGTTCTCTGTGTAGAGTGATTTGGCGACCACTTCAAGGAGAACCCTATGGGAGTTCGTTTTGATTTTGGAACGGTTTATTATTATCAAGGATCTGAATGGTTCATACATTGATTTCAATTGCCTGTTTTATTTTGGTTGGTCTTGGAACGGTTAATTTTATCTGAATGGTCCATACATTGATTTGGATAGGCCGTTAATTTTGTTTTGAACTGTTTGGTTGAATTTTATCGTTTTGTGCCAGGGAGTATTTTTTAACGTGACTAAAATATACTTTTGAATAAACAAAAGATGAAAGAGGTTTTCCCAAAAAACACAATTGATTGATGCTTAATCTCACGGTAGACTTTGTACGCAGTCGTTTACTAAGTTCCTTTTATACACCTCTTTTCTTATTAATACTTTTATCTATTTCATGTCCAAGAATAAAATAGTAATATAATATTAAAAGAGAAATAACTTTTCCCCGCTGCACTTATTAGTTTATTAATCTTTCATCATCCATAATTTTCATTTCTCCACCAATCCCTTTGCACATATTTGAAAATATCCTGTTATATTTAAAAATCTATAATAGTTTCAATTTTTTTTTTTTTTTTTTTTTTTTTTA
>QLSR01001487.1:642294-657496 GCA_031780015.1 Citrullus colocynthis
TTTTTTTTTTTTTTTTTTTTTTTTTTAATGATGTTTCAAAATTGCAAAATGGTTCCGGCATGAAAGCATTTACTTCCTTTTGCATTCTAGGTGTTCTTTTTTGCGATTTTAACGAATGGTTCGCTCATATGACGACTTAACAAATAGTCAAGGCACCAACAGTTTCATCATTTCCTATGAACTGATAATTCAAACGCCAACGCCATAGACTGAATAGAACTCCTTCAGGCTAGAGAGCTCCACAACCTAAGATTTGAGTATTTTATGTTTGTAAAATGAAACTGCATTTGGCTGACGAAGCGGAAAAAAAGGTTCTCTGAGAGGGCATGCTTCTGAGACTAAAAGCCGCCGCTGAAGCCTTCCAATGTCACTGGAGGATTTTGGACGGATGGCCATAGACTCATAGTAAGCCTTCACGATCCAGCCTAAATTCAATTAAATTCATCTTCTTACAATCACCATTTTTTAATTAAAAACTCTTAATCGACACAAATTATAAATTAATAAAAAAAGATACAGTTTCCAAATTAATTTTATTAAAGATCCATAATCTAAATTATTTATTTTAAACGTATAAAAGTGATTTGCAAAATAAAACAAAAAAAATGGTGACCAATTAGTAAGAAATTTAGAGAGGAAAGAAGTGGTTATGAACTAAACATGCACAATGTTAAAAAGTGAAATAGTTTTCATGTGGAGCCTAAATATATGTTAAAAATACAAATTTAGCCTCTTTTTAAGTTTTTGTCCGTATATCTAATAAAAGAGAATAAATCTAATAAATTGTTATTGTGTACGGATGGGTTGATAAGTCGCTAGCACTTCTCCGTTTTCTTCGATACCATCCAAGGCTTTGCTGCAAACTGCAGTTGGGTGGTTTCGTAAACGAATATGATCCATGGATTATATCGACCATGCCAAATGAAATTCTTATTTATTTTGTGTTTTTCTTGAATAAAAATAAAAATTAGTAGAGAATTTTATTTACTGATTAAATATAAAATTAATAAATAAAAAATACATTAGACAATGAGAAGAGTAGCTTATCTATCTTATAAAGAATGCTTCAAGATAGATGTTATGTACTTTTTAAATATAAATAAAATTATGGTTATCTTACACCCCTATTGTTTTAAAAGTTAGAATTTAGTCCTTATAGTTTGGTAAAAACTCATAGTTTTATGATTTGATAAACTTCTCATGGTAGGAACTATATTTAGGATTATCAAACCACTAAATTCTATCTTTCAAAATTTGTAATTTTGACTAAAATTTAAAAATAGACCGCATTAGAAAATAGCAAATATAATGCTTTGTTGATAAGGTGTCAAGTTATAGTTTTCACGAAACAAAGATAGAAAAACAGAAATTCTATGTTAAATATATGTACTTACCTGGGGAGCCGGAGGGATGGTTTTAGCACAACTCAATCCTCAAATTATTGTTCCATTGAATCTTCTTCTCTGCATATTGTTGAAATAAAATTTATCAACCTATACAAACTACTAGTAAAAATAATAAAATCTAAACTAAATATATTATTTAACCAAAATAAGGCCTCTTGTGAATGTAAGTATCATATAACTAATCAATCATACTAACGAACAAATATTCACAAACAGTTTGACACATGGGGTTTTTATATTTGTTGAATTATCGATAATAAATATGTTTAATATGCTTTAATAATGCTTTATTTAAAAAAAGCTTTAATACTAAAATGGAGAAATGAACTTCAGATAATATATAAATGGAATTGATATAAAAGTAAATATAAAAAACTCAATTGCATTTTAACTGATCTATCCATTGTATAATCTTGATGAGGGACCATCTCTCCCCACGTCATCAGATAATTGGGGCCTCCAAATAAATGGGCTTGGATAGTTCCAGGTAGAACACACTTGCCTAACCAACCCGATCAAACGGTTGGCTGCAAAAGGCCAATATTGAACTAAAAGGGCTTTTGTACTTGTACGCCGCGAGGATCCAATCGTGGGCTCTTCAAATCAATCCTAACAACCGCTCCACACTGACATGTCACCGAGTAAAGCTCCGAAACAGCCGATGATGTTTCTAGTTTCTACACGCCGACTTGTGCACTCGTAGCTTTCTTTTTCTCCAAGCAATTCAATCAAACCCACGATCAGAGAAGTTTTCTCCCAATATAGTCTATATTCCGTCAGCTGGGCAAGCAAAATGATGGTGAGTTCACAAGAGAGCTTGCCCTCGGCCAGGACCATTCTATCGGTGGTGGCATCACTCACCGCCTCGGCAGTGCTCCTTCGATCCTTCTACAACGAACTAATTCCCGACGCGGTTCGAGACTATTTCTTCGCGCGGCTCCATGACTTCTCCAGCCGTTTCTCCTCCCAGCTGATCATCATTATCGAAGAACTTGATGGGCTTACCGCCAACCAGATGTTTAACGCTGCTAATGTTTACTTGGGCACAAAGCTCTCTTCGTCCTCGCGAAGGATTAAGGTCCACAAGCCAGAAAAAGAGAAGGAGTTAGCTGTGACCATAGATAGGAATCAAGAACTGATTGACATATTCGAAGGCGTCAATTTCAAGTGGGTTTTGGTTTCTTCGCGTATTGAAAAACCAATTTCAAGTAAGAACCGCGATGGTAATGCGCATGAGCGCTCAGATATGAGACATTTCGAGCTAAGCTTTCACAAGAAACACAGGGACATGGCACTAAGATTTTATCTTCTACATATTCTGCGAGAAGCAAATGCTATTAGAGATGAGAAGAAAGTCGTGAAGCTCCATACAATAGATTATAGTGGGACTGATTACTGGGGTTCAATCGACCTCAATCATCCAGCGACATTTGACACTATAGCCATGAACCCTGAAACTAAGAAGGCATTGATCGACGATCTCAATAAGTTTATTGAGAGGAAAGAGTATTATAAAAGAGTAGGAAAGGCTTGGAAGCGTGGGTATTTGTTGTATGGACCACCAGGAACAGGGAAATCAAGCTTGGTTGCGGCCATGGCTAACTATCTGAAGTTTGACATTTATGATATGGATCTTAGGGAAGTCCAATGCAATTCAGATTTAAGAAGGTTATTGATTGGCACTGGAAGCCGTTCAATATTAGTAATTGAGGACGTTGATTGTTCTATAGAGCTGCAAGACAGGAGTTCAGATTCAGAAAATCAAACCAAGTCTGCAGAGGATGAAAAGGTAGGTCCCTGACCTTCAGGAAACTATATATATATATTTTTTTATCTAAAACTTTATGACATATTGAGGACGCTACTCATTGTTTGTTGCAATCAGATTACTCTCTCTGGCTTATTGAACTTCATTGATGGACTATGGTCGAGCTGTGGAGACGAGCGGATAGTGGTATTGACCACAAACCACCTGGAGCGGCTGGATCCAGCATTATTGAGACCCGGGCGTATGGATCTGCACCTGCACATGTCTTTCTGCGACTTCAGTAGTTTCAAGATATTAGCATATAATTACCTATTAATTCACGAACATCCCCTCTTTGAAGAAATTGAAGAGCTATTAAATAAAGTTGAGGCAACACCTGCTGAATTAGCTGGTGAGTTAATGAAGAGTGACGACGTTACAAGTTCACTTCAAGGCCTCATTCAATGCCTCCATGGCAAGAAAGGGAAAACTCGACTGCCAGACCTCAGAATAGACGCAGGAAAACCTTAGATTTGCTGCTTATTGTTTCCTCCCCATAAAATCAACTAGAAATTCACTGACCAAGAATTTTGATACTCTATTTTCGAATTAAGAGTCTCCGTCTATCTCTGCTTTCATATATTCTCATTTATGGATGTTTTTCTCTTCTCATTCCAACTTCCAAGCCATAGTCGAACGGAATTACTATTATTGTCAGATAAAATCAGAGTCTGTATTTGTAGCATGGAAAATGCTACAGGCATCTCGGGATTCGATTTTTCTGTACTAATTTAGATAACGAATGGAGGTTTTGCAGGTTTTGTTCTTAAACAAATAAAGCTACTATAAGGAGCCAGATTTGTCAACTAGCCTAATATGGTTCTTAAGAGAGAGCACCGGTAACTTAGATGCACTTGCGGCTCCTTCGAATTCCTTCTCCTTTTCTACAGCTTCGAATTCTCGAAGTTCTTCACTCTTAACTTCTGTTCGCCTCTTGTATAGTCCCTTTCTCTTGTTTTGCTCTTTTAAATTACAGCACTCTCTTCTAAATTATAGTAGCAGTACACGGTACTAGTGAAGCGAGAATCTGACTGGAGTTTATTTGATAATATATCCTAGCAGTAATTTCTCAAGTCCAAGGAACGAGAAAGTTCGATTATAGAATTACCAAGACGACAGTTAATGCTAAGATCGATTTTGTAGAAGTAACAAATCTTCAAGATCAAGAACAGAGACATAATCGGGACCTATATCCACTTAGACTCGCATCGATTTGTACGCAGTTATGACAGAAGAAAAACAGATTCATACTTACTTCGATGTAGAAACGAGCCGTTCAAGTGGATTCGAAAGCAAATTGTGCTCAGAGGAAACTGGTCCGTTCCGATCAAAACAAGAACCATAAGCTTTATGTCGTGCGCTGCAAGCAACAACCATCGCAAAAAGAATCGTAGAGACCGTCCACGTACAGAAAGCGAGGCCGAGAACTATATATCTGGATCCGGCTGTTTTTGCATACCGGTAGAGACTAATTTTATCTTTCGCGTTGAAATCGTGCAGGTTCATAGTTGTCGATATTTATACCTAGGGGAGCCAAGCACACAGTTCTTCTGGATCCTCGATATGGGATTCCATTTCTTCCAAATTTGCGTTTGTCAGTTCGAAAATCATATATCTATCTGTATTATTTCTTTCTCATATTAATTTTTATTTCAGCAATGTGACTATAGTTTGAGAAATAATTTCTTCATAGAATCAAAATGAAGCTGTCCCACATACATAGACGTAGTTCTTTCAAATTCATCTTTTGGCATACTTGTTAAGTTATAAAACACCTTATAATATCAATTTTTTGTCAGAATAAGCAAGTTGTTAATTTAGATGCATTACAAGTTGCAAATAAATAATTAGTTATTACAAGTGAGACAATGACAAAGTTCTGACCATTACAAGTTAAATTACAAAGTTATCTCTTAAAAAAAAATAATTATTAAAAACACTTATTTAACCTAGTTAAACTAACATAACGTATATACCATCAACGTCGTGGTCAGGAATTTGATCAATCATCCTAGATATTGTTATAAAAAAGATAATTAAAAAAACGTGTATTACAGGGTACGTACATTGAAACTTATAAATACATTAGTAAATTTAAATAAGTAACCTAATCTGTTCATCAATTGAAAAATCAATAAAATAAACAAACATAGGAATAAAACCAAAGAACGATTATTATCTTCTGTAAATAATTAATATACAAATGTTCGAGTTCAATATCCAGAGACCAGAATAAATAGTTTTCATCCCTTAGAACGTTGCATCATTTATAATTCTTTTATTCCTTTTCTTCGTTAATTCGAGTATAATTTGATAAACAAGCCATCACCATTTAAAGATGTCACCACTTTCAAAGTGATTCCCCACCCAAGAATGGTTAAACTAAAAAGATCATCTTTTAATATATAATATAAACCATCTTATACTAAATATAAGTCGGCGAGTAAAAGGAAAATGGGACTCTTGGTGATTATGTGCCACTGCTATAAATAAGCAATGTAGTTCATTCACAAATTCATCTGATTGTGAAGCAACAATGCAATTGGTTATGCCATGCATTTCACTAAGAACAACGACCCGAAACCAACAGGTTCTATCTACACCATATATATAAAATATAGATATGTATATTCACAGAGTTGCTAAATACATAATGCAAGTAGAAGAGGCAAGAGGCAACATAGTTCACCCACGCAAACCAACCTCGGCCACGAACAATTCCGTTCTATGTACAGGTATGCTATCTCCAGGAGTAACTGAAACAGCAAATAATTTTCAGTCTCTATTCTCTTGTTTTCACCAAAAGAAAAAAGTGGGGAAGAAATATTGACATTTAATACAGAAAGTGTAAGATATGTCATCAACATCTCAGTTAATACAGGAGAATAAATGAGCTTCTGTACCTCCTCTTATTATGCCAAATTCCTCCTAGCCCTCAGGAGATTGAGCTTGTCCCTCCATTGAGCTGAAATACAGACCATTCATGAGAACTAAATGTATATTGCTCAACTCAAAAACTGAATAAAATCCCATATCAATGGGGCTTGTTTTCGTCCTAGAACAGCATTTGTCTAAACAGAGGGATTCCTACGACAATTTTCTAGAACTATCCAAAACAGGAGGCATTTTGTTTGTGGTTGGAAAAGTGTAACAACACAAAGTCATCACATATAAAGCAATTAATTATTTTTGGTCTTTCCATTTTTCATATTTAATTTTTTCTTCACAAGAATGCAATCTTCCGTACTAAATCAAGAAAATAAAATTGATTTAGAACATTTATAAATGAACATAGTATGATGATCATGTCATAACACCATATATATATCATTGAGCAACACAATAGGTACCAGCATCTCTATAGCGCTCTTCAACAGCCGCAATCAGCATATTCCTCACAAGATTGAACTCTTTGGCTTCAACACAAGGCTGACCACTAGGCCTGAAAACAAAAGAATTCAATTAAACCATTTTCTCTAGTCCAATGAAGTAGAGTCTCAAATTGCTGTCAACAGAATAAGGGGCCATTAGTTTGTCCACAGCAATTTGTGCTCTGCACAGAAAAACTTAAGATCAATTTCTAAGCCCATCTAGAAAGGTTGTACAAACTTAAATTATAAAGCAGTGCTTCAGTTTGGTAACGTTTTGGATCCTACATAGATAGGACCCTAACACTGACAGTTAAATTATAGTAAAACAGTGTTTAACGCAGATATAAGCAGAAAATGGTAGATTTAAATGAAATATATCAATATTCTTCATTTAAGCATAAAACAGCGGCAGCATTTTATTTTGAGTTTTCCTTTTTTTATAAGTAAATTAATCATTTAGAGAGACAACTGTATGACACTGGTAGCAATTCTATTTAAAACCTCTGATATAACATATTTGATCAATTAATATGTTATTAGCCGCTTCAACTTCTTCTACTGTTACATATTGTATCCATTCTACCACATTCTATCTTAAATGGATGTACCATAGTTTAAAATGCTAGCAAGTCCATAAAAAATCCTCAAACAATATATGTCCCCTGTCCTAATTTTTTGGAACAAAACATTGCCTTGTCTGTGTTGTATAATAACCTTACCGCTTGTCCATGTTTCTCAGAAATTAATTTGAACTAAAGAAAGTGAGACTGCGGAAATATTTTATTACCTATCCAGTTCAGTGAATAATAAGCCATCCGTAGCAGGGGCCTGGGTTGACAGCTTCCCACTGTCAACAACTCTCATACCATCACTGTATGCAAGATACTTGTTCACTTGAATTGGGACCTGCATCAATTGGAAGAAGTGATATGATTCAGCAATCTTAGCAGAAAATCATGCCCAATATTTGAGAAACATCTAAATACAACTCATACAAATGAAAAGAGACATTTTATAACCCATAGAAAATGAGCAAATTACCCAAAAGCCCAAATAACAAAATATATATGCACTTGTAGGCAATTCAATGGCACGTACTAACAGAAACATTTCAGCAATTCTTGCGGCCACTTAAAGAAGCACTTGACCAGAGTCTCTATTCTCAACCAAGAAAAAGCATGCACAAAACTTGTTATCGTTACCTTGCATCGGACTGCAATGTTTATTGCATCTGAAGGTCGGAGATCAAAGCTGAGGCAGTCAGTGTCACAACCAATCTGAAACACACACAATTTTAATCTCTTAAACTTACCTAAGAGAAGAGTACATGATTGAGAGGGAGAAATTTATACATGCCTTTGAGAGGTATAACTGAGCAAAATATGCCTCGTGCACTCTCTTGGTAACCCTTACAAGTTTGACCTGCATGATAAATAAAATCTTCAAGATTAACATAAGAAAGAGGCCACATTCCACTTACGCTTTATAAACATATACTATAGCTATACTCCAGGGTAAACTCAAAAGACAAGGTGGGAAAACAGAAAAATGAAGTAAAACATACTTCATAACCCATCTTGTCAATCATCTCTTTTACCACTTGATACATAGTTGGTCTGGCCTGGAACCATATAATAATAACTGTTAAAAATTCAAATTCCAAAAATTTATATCCAAATTCAAGAGAAGATAAAGAAATCATACAATTGGAACATTGCGCACAGCAGCCATAAGCAGCACACTGGGCATTTCCACTGCAAAAGACGAAATGTTGACGTGCCATAAAGAAAAAAAAAGTCAAATTTGTTCAACAATGTTAAGCTCATGTTTGAAACTATGGTTCATTAATACATACACACGATTATGGGAAGAAGAAGGCCAGTCCCATCTTCCATCTTCAGCACAATTGCAGGATGTGGAGCATAATCAGGCAGATGCCCACCGTGAGGGTTGTTGTGAACACACCTTAAGTGCCTACCATCCCTCATTTTAATCACGAAACCATCGGCACCACTTTTCACCTCAACTATACGGCACAAACAAACCAAAAGGCATTTCTATTAGTTGATCGCACCATCTAACTACAAATTAACATCCACTAGAATTAAAATTCCAAAACATAGACACTCTATTCATTAAAATAAAATGTAATCATAGGATTTAAGCCATCAGCTTAGCATACCAGCCTCGACCACGCTTGATTCAACATATTCTTCATCCTTCTCGTTGAAGTTCTCGGCTGTACTTCCATTGTCGTCAGATGATGAACTGAAGCTGCAACGCAATGTCTTGCATTTTCTAGCACAACCTTTGAGAGAAATAGCTGGTAACTTAGCATTCAAACCGTTGATCCCCCTGAATCCCCATAATTCACCTCTTCGAAAACTAAAGGGCATTAAAGAACGATTAATTGGCAACGAACAAAACCCTGCTTGCTTCGCACGAATAGTAGGGCAAACAACTGGTCCTTGCAACGTCCCCATATCGCGTCCTTCAGTTCACCCAACTGAGACCGATCAGATAAAACGAATATACATAATCCCCAATCTAGACCCAAAAAACACAAAATTACGGCACTAACTGAATTTGCTCTACGAATTGGTGATTCGAACGCATATAATTAGTGAACGCTGCAAACTTAAAGTCTCCACTTAAAGGAAATTGAAATTTGAAGTAAACAAATTTGGGCAATGAAAATTAAAACAGTGTTAGAGTCATCAGTTTGAATAAATTCAAATATTAGTACCGGCGACGAATTTTCCACGGAAAACAAAGAAAGAAGAGTAGATTAAAGATTCACAGGGTCGGATTCAACGTTTTTTCGTGAACTATAAAGGATATCTATCATTATCGTCAGTGGGAAATAAAGTGGGTCTTGATCATCAGTCCTAACACTCGGAAGTGCTTGAAGATCCATTACCTTTTATAGATACGAAAATTAGGCCGTATCACGACCAAAACTCGTAACAGGGGTCTCCAAATAGTACGCTAAAAATCGGCGATCACAGCTCGATCTGGTAAAACAATTCCCGCCAGGTTCTCGATCCCGGAATTCCAGAATGCAAAATCTGAATTTCAATAGCGGAATCGATGGCTAAATTTAAGTTCACAAATTATCAACGACACAGATCAAAGAAGAAATTGACGGAAAATTAAAAGAAAGAACTCGGAAGGAAAAGACCGACAAGATGAACGGATAAGGAAAACGGTAGACGGGCGAGAAGATAAATGGACTCTGCAAAGGAGTGTGAATGAAGACTTTTGCTCATAGCACACGCCATTGCTTAATTATTCATTCACTCATAGGTACTCTAAATTACCATTCAGCCCTCGGACCATCCACGAAGGAAAAGAAAAAAAAAAAAAAAAAAAGACGAAGTTAGGAAATTACGGAGATTTCTTTATTTATTTCGGGTGAGAGAAATAGAAATTCATCTCTCTACTCGCCTTTTTTTTTTTTTTTTTTTTTTTTTTTTTTGAGTCTTATACTTGTTGGTTAAGTATGGCAAATAATCATAGCTTAAGTCACATGAATCTATATTTGGGTCCTACGAAGGTCCACTCAATTGGCATTTTATTCCTTTAAAGTAGGAGAAATAGTAATTGATGTTTTTGCTGCCAAGTTATAATAAATTTCTTATTTAGTCAATAAGCATATAGCTCATATATTGTTCAGTTAGATATGTTCAATTTTTTTCACCCATATAAGGCCGGAATTCTCGTTTAGGTGAGAATGGGGGAGGAGATGGAAAAAAATTCCATAAGTCAAACGGGGTGGAGAATAATCATTGTTAATTGTATATTCTCGGACTCCGCCCCCACCTTGTTTGCCTCTTGTTTTAGTTTATTTATAATAATCGTTGTCTTATTATTGTTATATAAATGTTATATTTAAATTTTGAGTTTTATGGTTTAATGATCCACAGATAACAAATAGGTTTAAATTGAACATTTAAATTTAGATTATATATATATATAAATTATTTAATAGTTCGTTATTTTCATCAATTATGAAATTTGACTAATTTATCATTAAATCTAAATTGGCTTGTAAAATTAATCACTTAAAAAATTTAATTAGAAATTTAACTATTTAATTAAAAACTTTCAAGAGTGATTATTTAAGTTAGTTGGTTCTTTTAAAAAAAATAATAAAAAAAGAAAAAATATCTCAAGGGAAACTCAATCCCAAAATTTTCCTCCATTCTCACAAAATTAAATGAAAAGTTTTGGAGGATGAGAAATGAAATGTAGTCTATAATATATATTATCAACCTCAAAATTTGAAGTTCAATTATCCACTTTATTTATTTCTGGAAGAAATTATATTAAATATTATTTTGATTCTTGTGTTTGAGTACCTCACTTTGATAATTATACTTTTGACATATTCATTTGGTTTCTATACTTTTAAAACGTGATTATTTTGATCTCATGATCATCTTAATTTTTATTCACCCTGTTCCATCTAAATTTTGTCAGGGCAAATGTACCATAAATTAGTATTAAAGATTTTTAATCACAATTGGTTCTAAATTCAATTGGATTAAAACAAAAGTAAAATATCAAGTAAGTAAAATATCAAGTAGCTCATATATTTTTAGTTAAAATATAGTTACTCTAGTTTAGAGGTTTTTTTTTTTTTTTTCATTTTAGTCTCTATATTTTTAATAATATTGAAATTCATCCCGCTGTTAATATATTGTTAACTTAGAAAAGATCTCATTAACATTTTTCTAATTTATATATATATAAATTCAACATGAGGGTGGAGATTCCCAACTTTTGACCCATAGTTGATAATACATACTTTATATCAGTTAGGTTGTGTGTGTTTTCTTTTATATATATATATATATAAATTTTACAAATATATTCACATTGTTTGTTTTTTCTAAAATGAAAATTATTATTATTATTTTTAAAAATATTATTTTATTGAACTAGATTTGTCACTTTAAATATATATTTCTAGAAAAAGGAATTGACGATTAAAAGGAGACAGTCATTTTCTATCTTATCTAGTATATTATTATTATTATTATTTTATTTTCTGAGAAATACCCAAATGTATTTCTATTTTTAATCCATATTCTTTTGTTTTAATTTAATGAATGAGCCGATTAAATTAGATTACTGTTGGAGGGTGTTTGTGACCTTTTCGAAGGAGCGCAAAGCAATGGATAAAATTGGGTCGGCGGAATCTTCACCCTGCATTCGGCTTACATCATAAATAAATTATTCTCTACCGTCGACGGCGGCGGCCCAGATCAAAGGTTCGATGAGCGCCACGTGTATTACAATCGTCCTGAAACGTTCTTGGATAAGGCTACCCCGCACTCTGAAAAAATATCAGTTTTCTATTCCATTTTCCCTACAAAATATCTATTCTCAAATACTTCGGCGGTGACAGCTCGGTGGATGCGACATTAATAATTGACGGTTCGATTAAATCATCATTTTTATCATGTAAATACTAACTCGCTAAATTACAAAAATATATTTTTTTAATGAGATATGCAAGGTCCCTTTTTAAAAAATTAAAAATTTAAAAAATATCTTTAAACTAAAACCATTTTGTTAAATAAAAATTGTCAGTGCTTAATATCTTAAAAGAAAACTTCAAAATACATTTATTGTTATTATATGAAATAAAACTATCAATAACTCATATATAAAATACCTCTAAACTTTTAAAAAGTTGCATTAGTAATCTTATGTTTAATTCATTAAAAAGTTAGATATGTTCTTACGGTTTATGTACACTTCAATCTCTCTCTTCCATTTCCTCTATCTTTTCTACTTTTATGTATGATCTAGTATTTCTATATATAGTTCGTCCATTTTCAAATGGTATCCACATTGGTCACATTCTGCCCGAGCCTGACTAAGGAAGAATTATGGGGCGTAAGTGGATTCTTTGTTATTTTCTTTCTGTATTATTTCGAAATTCTACTTTTTTCTGTATAACAGGATTATTAGTTACTAATTGATTCCTTTTGAACTTAAGAAACTTTCAAGCAAATTTATTGCTACATTAATGCTATAAGCATTTTTAAACGTTTTTTTTAGTTAGGAGTATTAATGCAACTTTCGAAGTTCAATAATATTTTTTAAATAAATAATAAAGACTTATATTCAAATGCTAATTAACTGTACAAATATTTTAGAATTTTTTTTAGAAGTTTAAGGATATTTTTAAAATTTTTAAAAGTTCAATGGTATCTTTAAAACAAAACATTAACACTTTTCATCCAAAAGTAATAATAAAGGTAATTTTGAACTCTTTTTGATAGTTCAAGAATTTATTAAAACTTAAAAAATTTTAAGAATATTTTTGACACAACATGCAAAATTAAAAGCTACAAGTTTATTTAATTTAACTATACTAATTTTGAAAGTTTAGTTTGATATTCTAGTCCAATTGATATGAGCAGTTCCACTATGCAACATGGACGGTTGGTTTGAGTTTTCTATTTTGCATTATATTTCTAGCGGTTCGGTTCTTAAATTGAATTGAATCGAACTATTTACACAATTATATATCTTATTCTGCTCTTCAAATTTGTTTTAAAATTGTTACTCTCTAATTTGTTCGTATATCATCTAAAATAGGGGTGAATATGAGTTGGATTAAGAGTGTTTTTTAGACCAAAAGACCCAAATAAGCTATAATTTATTTATTTTTTAATTAAAAATATATAAATTTATTTACAACATATAAAGATTTGGGTTGTGGGTTGGCTAAAAAATAATGAGTTATAGCCTGACAATAGATAGACGACGGGTCTGGGTTTAAGAAGCTTGTATTTCAATTGCATGCTTAGGAAGCCTAGGAAATCTGGGTTTAAGAAATTGTGTTTGGAGTACAGGTTTTTGATATCTGGATTTAAGAAACCTGTGTTTCGAGTGTAGGCTTAGGAAGCCTGAGAATGAAGTACAAGTTTATAAATCTTGAATTTGTGAAAATTTTTCTCATATTTAATAAGTGGTTAGATTTTATATTAGTTTAAATCTGTCATATTAATTATTTTAATATAGTTAAGTTTAACATAAACTAAAAATAGAAGAGAAATTTGAAATAGAAATTTTGACTAAAATTAAAATTTCACTGAATTTGTTGTTTTAATAATTTGATATTTTAATTTTACTATAAAATTTCTGTCACTTTAACTAATTTGAAAATGATGATTTTTTTACCATAATACGCTAACTTAAAATTTAAATAAATTAGTATTTTAATATTAATTACTTAAAATTTAAATAAATTAGTATTTTAATATTAAATTCAATTATTGATAAATTATAATTTTTTTTATCAAATTATATTTGAGAAACAAAAAATCATAAATTCTGAGTTTTAATTTTTATTTGGCCGCCAAATTTTTTCCAACATTGTAAACTTTTACCTTTAAAAAATGATTCTAAGTCCTTTGAGTTACTTAAATTGATCAACGGAAAAAAATGAAAATGTTATTAGATTAAATTAGAGTTTTCTACCTATATAGCCTAAATAAATATACCTAATTATACAATTGCACCCTAATGACTTGTTTGGAGTGACTTAGAAAAAAATTTATTTTTTATTTAAACAATTTTGATTAACAAAAACTCCTTAAAATAAAAATATACATGTGTTTCGTAACTCTTTCTTAAAAATATTTTTATATACGCATTTATTTAGTTTGTTATAGACTAAGAGTGTTTTTGTTAATGTTTTTCAAGGTTGGTCAGTGGTAGTTGAAGGTTGGCCAATGGAGTTGGTGGCCGAAGTTCGCTAGCAGGGGAAGGGGGAGGCTTCGTCAGAGATTGGTCAGTGCGACAGTCATTGGAGGTGGCAGCTGGAGGTTGGTTGGTCGGCGGCAGTCGTTGGAGGCAATAGCGGATCCATAAATTTATGTGAGAGGGGGCACAATTGATTAGAAAGAAGTTTAGCCTATGAACTTCTAAATTTGTGTTTATATAGTTCCTAAACTTTAAGAATGTATAATATGTTTCCAAGTTTTTTATTTTTGTAGTTAATTGATTTCTAAAATATCAATTTCACATCTAATACATTTCTTACCTATAAATTAAAAATTGAAATGCTATATTAGACATTAAATTTAACTTTGTGCTAAATATCTATTGACTACAAAGTTTAAAATTTAAGGTTCAATTAGACACAACATTTTTTGTCTTATAAAACGGTTAATTTTCAAAATATTTTTAATATATTTTTTTTAAAAAATATTTTTTATATATTTTAAATTTATTAGACATAGAACCGAAGTAATTTATAGAATCATTTGACATTTTTAAGTGGCTAGAGTCAAAATTGAAAGTTCAGGAATTTATTAGTAACAATTGTCAAAATTTTGAGACTAAACTTATAATTTAAATTTCATATAAATGTAAATTTAAATGTATTAAGTAATACTAATTAAAAAATCATTATAAATCTTTATAAAATTATTCATCTAGATATAAATAAGCAAAGAGTCATTCAATAATTTTATAAAGACTCAAACTATTTGTATATTTCTATGTATATGTACGTGAGAAAAATTAAAACAAAATTAAGCTTTACTAACATCTTTCAAATCTACTAGAAATTAAATAATATATATATTCTTAAA
>QLSR01001487.1:657815-668438 GCA_031780015.1 Citrullus colocynthis
TAAAAAAAAAAAAAAAAAAAAAACCTACATGTGATGAATAATTTTGTATATAAATAAAGTAGAAGTATGAAATATTGGCTGAAAATTAAAAGTTATAAATTAAAACAATCATCAAAATTAAAAGAGAAAACAAAAGAATAGAGTTGTGGTGCCCTCAAGCCTTAAACAACGGGTTTGAAATTTCATGAGGTGTGTCTCAACCAATGAACTACAATCAAATAATGTCCTCACAACTAGAAAACATAATATCACATTGCAACATACACGGCAATTCTTTCATATTTAATTAAAGACAACGTACATATGTGTAAAACGCCACAATTGAGGGGACACTTATAGATCTACCACCTAGTCAGTGGTGGCGGTTGGTCAGAGTTAGCTGGCGGCAGTCGCTACAGGCAGCAGCCAGAGTTGATTGATGATAGTCCCCGAAGATGGCTCTGAAAGTTGGCCGACAAAATTAAATTAAAAAAAAAAGGGTAACCCATGGGTTTGAATAGTGATCACTATTCACCCATGGAAAAAGATCTAGGAATCCAAGACTTGCTAGATCCTTGCCCCAATAAAGGTTGGGCTTAGGATGCCTAACCCATCCAATTCTAACTCTTGAAACAAACACCCCTTAAAGTTTGTATGACTGTGCATTTGGACAAGTATATAATTTTGATAACTTAGTCTATGTGGCAAGTCAAAAAAATATAATCACCACAAAATAATAATTATTAATTTACAAGAAAAGTATTATTTTGATTTTAAATTTGTATTAAATACATTATCAAATGTTATGAGTCATCCAGACCTTAAGATTCAGAAAAATAATCGTCACGTGAAGATTAGAGAAAGGCAAAAAATAGGCCAGTCAGCGAAGGGAGGAGGAGAAAACCAAGAGGCTGCATGGAAGCCCAACTCACTTGCCATGACCCTAAGGCCCACTTGTAATCTTTATCCCTTATGATTGGCGTGAATCAACTTTTCCTAGTTCTCTTTTAAGTTTGGAATCCCCAAGCCACCACCTATAGATAGGGGTTCATAGGTACACCCAAAAGTAAGTTCTTCTATCCCTTTCTAGCTCATTCTAACTTAAATACTAATTTAAGCATTAAAGGTCTATGACAGGCACTAGGTCGATATGTTTCTCTCTTTACATATATATATCTTGCCAGATGTCTTTCTTCCCCAAAATAAAAAATTTATTTAAAAGGTACGTGAAGTTTAGATTTAATATGTTATTTATCTAAATCTCAATTTTGTGAAATCCGTTCACTAGTAGAATATAAAAATCACATTGGTTTCTTTTTTTTTCCTTTTTTTTCTTATAGTTATTAGCATTCAAAATTTACTAACCAAATACAATTTTTAATCAATTTCAGTATGACAAATTAAATCTATATAGTACTTGTACTATCAACCACAAATCAAAGATTTTCTCCCCACATATTATATATATACATATATATAAAAAGATCCATTAGCAAACAAAAACTTAATAAGCTATTCAATAACCTCACACTTAAATAAACCTTAACAAACTCTTTAAAACAACAAACTAAACAACTGGCTAAATTACAAGTATATCCATAAAGAAGTTCTTGTAAAGTCGAGCTACTTGATCCAGGAGAGAAAAGCTTTGATGGTGATCTCCTTGCATTTGGAGGAATTTGTTGGGAGTGTGGATGCAATGGGTCTCTCTCCACCGGGGACGCGGGGATTCTAGTGAGTCAGGTGTTGTAGGTCCCACCTGATGTTGGGCTCTGGAAGATCAATACTCCAGCTTCTTGGAGTGTCTCAAGGAAACCGGTGGAGTCAATTGGGTGCTTCATGACTCCTCTGGATCTCTCATTCTGGCAGGATGCGAGAGAGTGTGAATCAAATGACCCATACAGATCCTTGAAGCCTTTGCTGGGATTAGAGGTTTGAAAGTTTTTATCGATAGTTTTTGCAAAATTTTACTGTTTATTTGCGATAGTCTACAATAGACTACTATTTGTATCTATCTGTATCGTGATAGACACAAATAGTACTTTATCATGATCTATCGCAGTTAGAATGTGATATTTTGCTATTATTTGTAAATATTTTTAACAGTTTTGTCATTTAAAATAATTTTTCTATTTTTAGGATAATTGTAATACAGGACAAAAATCAATTACTTAACTATAAATATACAGAATAGTTCAAACTTACAACAAAATAACAATTTTATTTTGAGATTAATTTAATTCCAAGTTTACATTTATTTTTTAGGCTTCTTGCATATATGACAAAATGAGGTTAAAATATTGCAAATATAGCAAAATAAACTTAATAGTTTGATGGTCAACCTTATGGGTCAATCTCCGTACTTAGCTAAATAAAGTTGTGGTTTGATGGCTGACCCTATGGGATGACATTCATACTTAGCAAAACAAACTTATAGTTTGAAGGCCGACCCTATGGGATGACATCCATTCTTAACAAAATAAACTTATAGTTTGATAGTCGACTCTATGGGTGACTCTCCATACTTAGCTAAATAAAGTTGTGGCTTGACTTCCAATCCTATGGACCGGTCTCCATACTTAAAGAAATTAACTATTGACCTCATGGCCAACCTTGGGTCGGTCTCCATACTTAGCCAAATTAACTCTTGGCTTCATGGATGACCCTATGGGTCAGTCTCCATATTTAACCAACCAAAAATAAACTCTTGGCTTCATGGTCGACCATATGGGTCGGTGTCCATCTTAGCCAAATTAATTATTGGCTTTATGGCCGATCATATGGGTCGGTCTTCATACTTAGCCAAATTAACTCTTGGTTTCATGACCAACCTTATGGGTCGGTCTCCACATTTAGCCAAATTTACTCTTAGCTTCATGGCCAACTCTATAGGTCGGTCTCTATACTTAGCCAAATTAGCTCTTGGTTTCATGCCCAACCCTATGAGTCCAATCTCTACACTTAGCCAAATATGTATCTACTTTTTCACCCACAATATTGCCCCAACTCCTAATTGATGTTGTGTAAGTATAATTCTAATTTACTCTTTGATTGGGAGCTCTTTGTTACTATTTAGTCATGGGTCTTCACTTGGCTTTCTCCTTGGGACAACCTTTCATCTTCAACCTAATAAGTCAACCATATTTATTTCCTTAAAATTACATATAGTTGTTGATACTTGATACTTGCCTCCAATCATGTATATTCTATCCTTTATTTCAATAAAATAATAGGCTTGAGTAGTATTACATTTATGAAAACTAAAATTTCATTAAGTGAAATTGGAAAAGTAATACATACTTAAGAAAAAATTGAAAAATTTTCAAGCTTTTTAGGGATATTTCTAATGCTTTATCTCCAAAGCTTCTTGCTTGAGTCTTTGAACTTTAGTTGATTTAGAAATTAGAAGGACATGCCAAGTCCATTTGTCCTCAAGTGGCCGCCCATGGGCAATCTTCAATTTTAGGACAACTTTGCATAGTGCACACTCGTCAACTTCGAGTTGGTTCGAACACTCACAAGGCTTGTAGTCATCTTCGATGTCACTGTCATTCCTCTAGTTTTATTACTAATTCCTGCGTTTGAGAATCTTGACATAACCATTCCCTGCATCTGCAGATTGCATCATCATGGTTTTGTTGCACCATAACTTGGGTTTGGACTTCAATTATGGTCCTCAGTTGGGTGATCTCCTTTAGTGAATCGAGACCGTCTTGTAGCATGCCAACGTTTATCTTGACAAGGTCTTGTAGCCCTATCAAGTCATTGGCACTCGAGTTTCTTTCCACTTAAGCTCGTTTTCCTAGAGTTCCAATTGAGGCCTCCATAATCGTGATCCTTCTCTCGACATTTCTCTCAAGAAAGTTTAGGGAAAATTTGAGGTTATGTTGGAAGTACATGCTTTACAACAACAATTCAGTAGCGAATTGTCCTTTTGGGACATTTATTCTCTCTTCGAATTTCTCTACTTCTCTTTGAATCTTTTCATCATTGCCAAACTAAGAAAATATGTCATGAGGAGGATGAATCTTGGTCTTGAGCGGGGATTTTGAACTTCGTCCCCACAGACGACGTCAACGTTAATGTTGAAATTTGGTACCAACAGTGAATTTGTAATTTTTGGGAGAGAGAATCAAATAGACGCCCTACAAAATAGAAAAAACTCGCACCAATATGGTGCTTGGCCACCAACACTTCAACGATTGAGTTAGTATTTGTTTAGAAAGCTAGAGAGTATAAAAGTTTGGGATGTATTTCAGCACACCTCAAATGTCATAAGCTCTCTCGATTATGTAGAAATAGGTTTCATAATGATCATTTCCTAATTAACTTATCGAGTCATTAACTAGTGATTGAAGCATGTGCTTGTTGGGACTGGTGTGTTCCAAATCTCTTGGATCTCGTAGTTTTGTAAATTGTAAATACATTTTATTTATTCAATAAAAAAGAAGTTATTTTATTTACCTTTTGCATTAACTCAATCCAATAAACTAAGATCCATGGTTATTTTATGTAAACTTAAACATGTATGTGGTTGACATACGAGGTTGGATCATGTTTAAGTAATAACCAAAAGGTCTATAATATAGGATTAAGGTTGGGTGCCTTATTTTGGTAACATTATGAATACCACCCACTTTGTAATTGTTACAAAAAGTTGTAAAGTGTTACAAACGATTTGATCATAATCGTTTATGTCGAAACATGTGAGTGGAGGTATCCTATGCAAAGAGTTTGTATAAGATCGGACCGCGAAATGATTAATTTCTCTTTGTAACATTGTTAATTGAAGAAGTTAACATTTTATAGAATAACTATAGGGTGACTCAACCTTAATTCTAAGTGAGTTATAAACTCATCTCCATGAAGGCAATCCTTTGATTTGTATGAGTGAGAATGGCCAAATCGCCGACTCAATAAGCCTACCATTTTAGGGGTTTATCTTATTAGGGAGCTAAAAACATATATTCACAAGATGAAATTCGCTCCTTTCCCGTGTTTGGGGTAAGTAGATAAATTACTCTCTTAAGGAATGATTTCGGGTCTTGAACAATGAAGCCTCACCATCTTACTGGCTCGAGAAGGATTAGTTTATAGTTAGACTATAAATAATTTGTTCATTAGAAGGATCGGTGGTCTTAAGTTGTTAAATATAACGTAACTAAAGGGGTAAAACACTAATTTGACCCAGCTATAGCTATGAGTAATTTGTGAAGGGTCGACTTACTGTTAATTAGTTAATTTTGAGGACGCATAAATATATCTATAATGTGAAGAGTGCAACTGCAAGTCTTTAGTGGAGTGACCTATAGTTAATGAATATTGATTAATCTAATTAAAAGATTTAATTGATAATCTTATATCATTTGAGCTTCTAACTATAGGTACATAAGGTACTCTTACTAGCTCATTAAGACTTTATATAAGAATAAAATATTTTAGTTTAATTTGAATTGTTCAAATTAATAAGGGAGTTAATTGCATGTGATACAATTAGTATAATGTATATAATTATATTATAATATAAAGTTTATTTTGAATGAGATTCAAAATTTATACTTTAGGTTATAAGAGAGATGAATATTAGATTTAAATATTAATTATATGAATGAGACTCATATAAACACTATAGGTTAAAATTAATATGAACGAGATTTATATTAAAACTATAGGTTATGTGAAAGAAGGTTATTTGAATATGATTCAAATTTAAATTAAATATGAGATAATTAATTAATTAATTAATTTTATTTAGTAAATATGATTTAATGTATTATAATTAAATTAATAATATTATTAATTATTATTATTATTATATTATTAATTAAAAATAATTCCCACATAGTGGGAAGTTATTTTAGCTTTTTTCTCTCTCACAGTTTTTACGTAAAAAGGGGAGAGGAGTAACAAAAAAGAGGAGGTGATATCACACAGAAGAGTTCTATGACTTTACTCTCTAACTCTTCCCTCCCCAATTCTCTTTATCTCTCAAGAACATACTCCCTGCCAAAGAAATTGAGAGCCCATAACTCCCCAGTTGATTCTTCCTAGCGAATAGTAGGAATATTTTGTGGTGGTGTTCCAAAGGGAAGTTCTGTATAGAGAAGTTTTGACTGGTACGTGAGTTGGTGAGAAGAAGAATTCTCACATCGAAAACGGTATTCAAAGATAGGAAACTTCTAATCCTTAAGTCTTCTAAAAAACATGCTAAATTATTTTATTTATCGAAGTACTATGTTCTTTGTATCTTATGTTTTTCAAAAGAAATTTAATAGCACATGGTGATTACTCTCTTCTGTTGAGGATTCAATTCCTTCCGTGCTAAGGTAGAACACTTAGGCACAATCCTTACCTTAATAAGGTCGGTCTCCTCAAGCTCTATGGTCGTTCCTATAGGTCAACTTGCATGCTTAGACATTATGGTTGATCCTATGGTCAATCTCCATACTTAGTCAAATAGCCTTATAGTTTGATAGCGGACCCTACGGGTCAGTCTTCACACTTAATTAGTCAAATAAATTTATGGCTTGATGACCGACTATACTTAGCCAAATAAACTTATAGTTTGATGACCGACTCTATGGGTCAGTCTCCATACTTAACTAAATAAAGTTGTGGCTTGATGACCGACCCTATGAGTCGGTCTCCATATTTAGACAAATAAACTTATGGCTTGATTGTTTGCCCCTATGCTTCGGTCTTCATACTTAACCAAATAAACTTATAGCTTGAAGACCGACCCATGAGTTGGTTTTCATACTCAGCAAAATATATATCCACTTTTCACCCACAACAATGAGCTATACTCAATTTAACATATGTATATCTTTTTGAGTAAATTAAATAAAAATATATTTATACATACTTTCTACTACTAATTTATCTGTATCCCATTACACTAAAAATACCTTCCAGGGAAGGAAATTTTCTTGGGACAAAACTAATGTAAAGTAAGGGTAATAAGGATAATTGACAACTCAGAAAATAAGAATGTGAAGTTGGATCCAACGGATAATTAACAAATACATGAACGGATTAATGTTAATGGATCAAACTTGGTCCATTTCTGCATCTATCCATTGGTTTAAACAGACTGACCAAATTTGCTCCATTAATTCATAGAACCCCTACTAGTCCTTAATTAGAGAAGCTTTCTTAAACTTATCCAAATAAATATATTTAATTATATTAATCAAGAAGTTCCTCCGTTAAACCCCGGTGGCGGCCAAATTCCGCCGCCACCACCGCCGTCGCCGGTCACGTAAGACAAGCACCCCAATGGAACCAAACATAACCCTCTACTTCTGAGATCTCGATTTTGCCCCCCTTCATTTCCGTCGTCCACCGAACTCTAAAAAATATAATTAATAATACACAAATTAAATCAGAGAGAAAAAAAAAATTGTCTATTAATATTAATTAATTTTTTTACCCGATGTGTCGGCTTAGTGGCTTTGTTGCAGGCGGGTTTCATGTATGGAACGCTCAATGTCTGCAATTTTAAAGGGTTATTTTCTTTGAAACGACACGGTTCAAATGGAAGATAATTAATTAAAGGGAAATTATGAAGTGAAAATAAGGTAAAAAAGAAGTACCTCAACCTGATTTTGAAGGAATTTTATGTATCCAATGGCCTCCATTAACACAGATGCTGTGTCTGTCTGCAACATCAGCATTACACGTCATTCTAAAACCTACGTTTTGTTAAGAACACAACAAACAAACAAAACAGCGTCCAACCCTATAAAGAGCTACCTACAAATTCTATAAAGAATCTAGGATTGGTCATTCAAAAATCCCAGTGAGTCAAATCATTTATAATTTGTTGAATGTGAAACAATTGAAAATATATATTAATTGAAGGAAAAAAAAAAAAAAAAAAAACATTTTAGCTTCACTATTGACTTAATGATACTATGTCGAAATCATCAACCAATTCAAAATTGTTAGATCATTTAATATAAAAACTTAAATTTATGCGTGAAACAAGTGTAAATCCATATTAATTATGAAAAAATTATAACATTGAATTTTTTTAACATAGGACCTCCTAAATTTCATGTTCTTAATAAGATGTTAAATTATTGATTTAATCTAAAAACTTAAGTTTATAGGTAAATCTAAATTTAATATTTATATTAAAACTCTATACAAAATTTCAAGCAAACGAGAGATTAGAGGTAAGTTTAGTTTATTATATCAATCTTTCAACCATTTAATCTTACTTAAAATGAAAAAAAAAAAAAACGTTAATATAAACCTAACTCAACCCACCTAAAATATCTACATATTATGTTAATAATATACCTTGCCAAAGGGTGCCACCAATTGTTGGAGGGCTGCAATTCTATCCCCCAATTTCTCTTTTCTAACCTGGCAAGTAAAAGAGAAGAAAGAAAGAAACAAAGAAAGAAAGAAAAATGCAAAAAATATATATACACTTTCGATCAATACCTTTATTTTATTATTATTAATTTAAAACTAAAAAAGGATATAGTGTTGAACTTGAAACCTTAAATGGTGGGCAAGAAGCGCGTGAGTCCAATCGCGTTTTCTTAAGAGGAGGAGATTGTTGATTCAGCCTGGGCTCCATGGAGTTACAAGGTCGTTTTGGTTCAGTTACTTCACTGCAACTGCTGAAGTGTGTCANACAAATGTATAAAGCTGAAAGTACCTTCCATGCTGCAAAAGACACCCCCGCCCCGCCCCTCAATAGCCCTTCCCCCTCTCTTACTACTACTGCATGCTCTAATTTTATGCTAAAGACATTTCACTTTCTTTTTTCCCCATTTATATTAACTCCTCAAAAATCATCAAGATATTAATAATAATAATAAAGAGATCTTACTTTACTTGGAACGCATAGGAGGCTGGCCGGCGGAGGTTGAATCTGATCGTGAAAATCGGAGAGTGTTTCTTTAAAAATACCAAAATTATCCTGGGAGTGGCTGAAATTACCGGCGGAGGCCAACATATCGGCGGGCGTTTGTAAGTTCAAATCTAAGGAATTTGAGAACGATGGCGGGGGCGGAGATGAGAGGTTGTTCCAATTAGAGACATTAATACTAGGGTATATTTGAGGGAAATGGGGTCTATTACTATTATTTGATCTTGAAATGATAGGATCAGCGCCGTTGATTTGACAGCCGGATGAAATGAGGGTTTTGATCAAGAGTTTGTGGGTGAGGTCATTCAGATCCGAATCGTTGTTGTTATTAATATTGATCTTTACGTGATTTGTAGAAGGAAAATGATCGAAATATTGAATATTTGTACATGAAGGGCTGTTCAATATTTCTGTGAATTTGGGGAATGATTCAGCTGCTGTAGCTGTGGCTGAGGAGATTTCTTCTTTGATTTTTCCATCTTCTGGGTCATGGAGAGTTTGAGTGAAAAAATTCCCTGTATTTACATCACCATTCCAACCCAAATCTTGAAGCATTGAAGAACTGTTTGTATTTTTCTGCCCACAGTCTGATCTACTTGGATGTGAAGAAGTTACTCCATTGAATATTCTTGGGTTGTAGTTGCAAGTATTATTCCTGTCACAACACAACACCCAAAAAAAAAAAAAAAAAAAAAAATCCCACATATATTAATTTCCACGACAGTACGTTGGATGAAAAAAAAAAATTGCAAACCCTAATCAGCTTCCATAAATATAGCACTTAAATGGGGTCTTATGGGAGTTCGAAATGTCTCAATTATTGTTATTTAAAAGCATATAATAAATCAATCAGTAGCAGTTAAACTTTATCTGTCCCTTTTATTTCTCCCTTTCTTCTTCTTTTTTATTTTAATTGAAAAAGAACAAAATATCTAGAGAATTCAACAAAAATTCTCAAAACCTAAGTCAAAACATAAATCTGAAAAGCCCCCCAAATATAATGCTCATATTGAGATGAAAAAAAGAAGAAAAAAAAGTCTGGATTCGAATCTCAAACCCGATATATTTTTATTAATATATTCCAACAAAAAAAAAAAAAAAAAAAAAAGTGAACTTACAGTGAGTTATTAGGAGTCCAGGCATGGCTGCTTCCAAGGCCAAAACAAGATGGAATAATGGACAAAGAGGAAGAAGAAGGGGAAGAAGAAGAAGAAGAAGAAGCAAGAAGCTGGTCTTGAAGCTGATGCTGATGGTGATGGAGATTAGCCGTAGACTCCATATACACAACGATTGAAATTGACAAGTAACAATAATTATATTTGTGTATATATAAACAAAAAAAAAAAGGAGAAAAAAAAAAGAAAAAAAGAAAAGGGTGCTTGAAAATCCCAAGAAGAGAAGAAGATGATGGGTAATCAAAAGAAAAAACAAGTAGCAGCTGAAGGAAGGCCCCCTAGTAGCTTTGTTCTAAGTGTTAGGAATCTCTTCATTGAAACAAAGCCACAAGCACATTCCCAGGTAAGGTAACACAAACCAACACATCATATTTTGCTTTTACATTCACTTTTCCCTGTATTTTTATATTATAATTATTATTATCGTTATTTTAAATTTTCCTTTCTTTACTCTTTTTTAATTTTGCACCCCTTGCTAAAGTAGCCTTGAAAAGAAAGAAAGAGAGAGCGTGGGGTTATTCATCCCCATACCCCTCTGACTAACTTTAATTATTTATTCTCTTTCTTTCTCTCTTTCTCTCT
>QLSR01001487.1:678605-709619 GCA_031780015.1 Citrullus colocynthis
TTTTTTTTTTTTTTTTTTTTTTTAAAACAAAGAAAATCACTTTTTTATAGATGCTTTTAGAAAATTTGCTAGTTGAAAATTTTTTAGTATGCTTCTTTTTAGCGATTTTAAAGCATTAAAAGTTTTTTCAATGTTAATAAACAAAATAGTATTGTCTATAAGTGATTCATAGCGACTCTAATCGTGTCTATCATTGTATAGACCGTGATATTTTACTATATTTATAAATATTTTGACTTATTTTGCTATATTTGGAAACAACCCTAAAATATATAGAGTGAAAAAGAACTTTAAATATGGTTAATAAAAATATTATGTAGAATCTGTTGGCTTTTTGGCCCTTAATCTCCAATTAATTAATTTTAATTGATTGATTAATTAATGTTTTGATGATAACAAACCTGATTTTATTTATTAACCATTTGAGTGTTTTGATGTGTTTATTGTGTGAAGTTTGGAACAACGGTTCTAATGCAATTTGAATCACTCAAATCGGAGTTCAAACGAAGAAGATATGACCAAAACAAGCTGGCAGATTTTTTTAATCAAAGCGGACTAATTGAAAGCTGCCACTTGGAGCAATGAATAAGTGACAATTGGTGGGTCTTTTATTTTTGGATTAATGTTAAAAAGAAAATGATTTTAATAATAAAATAAATTTTAAAAAAAGATGAATTTAATATTATTATACATGTTTGTGTCTAACGACTAGTTGCCTTTTTAAAAAAAGATTAATTTAATATTATTATATGCTTGTGTCTAACGGCTAGTTGAGTTTAAATCTCTACCATTCAATTTTCTTTTACAAAGATCTAATGGTCCAAATTAATTTAGTTTTTACCCACTTTCATTTCTTTTTAAACACTTCATCTTCTCCAAAATTCTACAACAACTCTTATTATTTTCAATCCTCCATAATTCATCAAGCCACCATTGTTGCTCTCTCTCCAAGCTTCAATTTTCTTTTTTTCATCTTATTTTTAAGAGAGTTATATTGTATTGTGAGGATTTATTTGTGAAATGCTTAAACTTGTAAATCCACTTTATTTAGAGAGTTTGTCAAGTGTGCTCTTTGTTTTTCCAAATTTTTGTATAATTTGGCTCTTGATCCCGAGAAAAAGAGTTGTTGTAACGGTTTGATACTTAACAGTGGAAAGGATCAGGTTTATTCTTGCGCTCGAAAAAAGAACGTTGTAGCAGTTTGACTCTAAGCCGTGGAAAGAGTCAAACTTCTAGTGAAGTACCCAAGAGGAGCTTGGGAAGTGGACGTAGGCCGATTTTGCCGAACCACTAGAAAATTCATAGTGTCATTTTCTCTATCCCTCTCCTAATTTATTTTTGCAATTAATTTTTGTTACTATATTTTATTGCATGAAATTAATTGCAGTTTTTTTAATTCTTGAAATTGATTGCTTATATTGGTTGTTCTTAAATTTCTATATTCATTGCCCATCTTAAATTTCTATATTCATTGCCCATCTTTTTTTTTATTAGAATTAAATATGGTGCTTTAAGGTGTGATTGTTAATTTCTTGTTTAATTCAAAATGAATTTGTTTGCATAGAAATATTGTTTGAACTACTTATTTGTAAGGAGTTTATTAATTCGTTTAATTGGACCCACACTAGTAAAAAGTTTAAATTAATTTTAATAAACTCTATTCACTCCTCTAGGGTTGTCATACATCAAAGTGCATTTTACCCTTAAAAATGTAAGATATGAAAATATTTTTAATTGACCTCTCACTAAGGTAATTTTTCGAGTTCATTAAAAAACTATTATTATTAAGTACATTTTTTTTTTATTACCTGGAAAAAGAGGATTGAAACATAGAGTATGGTTTAGAATGAGAGGGTAAATAATGTTTAACTATTTGTGATGGATATATTCATGTTTGGCCCTCTAATTCAATGAATATCATAATAATGATGCTGGTGCTTCTTTATATGCTTCTTGATTGCAATTCTAATGAGAGAGTTAAAAAGAGATAAGTTAATTAGTTATGATTCACCTTAGGAAACGGGGTATAATAATTAATTCAAAGATTAATAAGTTAATTAAGTAACATGTTGAGCTTAAAGAGAAAAAAGAGGTATAATAATTTGATAAGGTCCACTAAGGATCACATCAGACTAAAAAGTTGATGGAGGATGTGAGATCAGAGCATGGGCAAGCCCTCTCCCCCTATATCTGCACATTTTGTACATTAATATGCCTTCAATTCATTTAATAGTATATATATATATATATATATTTTTTTTTTTTTTTGCTCTTTTATATATATTTGACTATTTATGTATCTTTTCGTTCTTTAAAGCTTTTCTTCTTTTTATATAGATCTTTTTACCTTTTTTGCCCCTTTACTTATCTTAGCAGCAACTTCTCATGTTATACTAAAAAAAACAACATTCATTCCCTCTAAAGCTTTCTGTATTTATAGATATATATTAATGTAAGTCGCATTAAAAACCTTCCAATCCTTTAATCTCACTTTCTGGTTTGGTGTACTCGAAAGATTCCACCCATTATAATAAAAAGAAAAGTTTGGCATTCGCCTAATTTGATAACCCGTTTGTTTGGTTACAATATTTTTACCATGGTTTATGGTTTTGGTCTTCTCTAATTTTTTTATTTTTTATTTTTTATTTTTTATTTTGCACATTCCACCTATCGAACCCCAGACCTCTGAGAGGCAAGCAATCTTGCAGTTAATTTCTAAATATAAAACAAGTTTTTAGATTTTTTCTTTTTTTTTTTTTTAATTAAGTATATAAACAACTATTCTACCTTTAATTCTTTTTTTTCCTTTTTGTTTTACCTACTTTATATCAATGTTTTCATAAATCAAGCCAAATTTTCTAATCCTTTTTTTAACTTCTCCTTTTTAATGAATGCATTGCTCTTGGCTTTGGGACGTGATGAGGGTTCACAAAGGTGCTAACCAAGTTGAGATGACTTGATGTATGTACTGATCCCTTTCCCTATTAGTATTTTGTTGGAAAAAAAAAATCAAACCAAATTTTAAAAACTAAAAAGATGGTTTTTAAATTCTTTTGGAATTTAACCATTAATTCAATTATTTTACTTTAGAAGAACGAAAACATGGTAAAAAAGTTGAGAGGAAATAGATTTAATTTTAAAAAAACAAAATAAATAATTACTAAATGGTTTTTTTTTTTTTAGTTTTCATATATTGACTTTTTTCTTAAGCACTCCTAAAAAAGTAAATGACAAAAATCAAAGAAACTAATAGATGGGTGAATGTAATATTTATAAACTTAATTTTAAAAGATCGAATGGTTTGGGAAACTAATAGAGGCCTTAAATTTTTAAGTTTTTTTTTTTTAAAAAAAAAAAATTACACTTATAAAAACTATTTTCTTCTAAAATTTGTTTTGCCATGTTTTAGTTCTTTTTTTTTTCACTCTTCTTCACTTTATGACGAATTCAATGTTAAGTTTGGTCTACAAAATCCTCATTTCAAATCAATAAAATTAGTTATATTAGACTAAAATTATTTCATTTCATTTCCAGTTTGGGATGGAAATTCTAACTTTTGAGACAAAAATATAATTGGAATGAAATGAATGAAAATGTCTAAATTTATAGATTAATACAATAAAAATAAATGTTTAGATACCCAAATAAGGGTAGTTATCAAATATAGCAAAATGAGTCCAACTATTTATAAATATAGAAAAATTCTACTGTCTATCAATAGTAAACTGTGATAGACTTCTATCACTTCAGCTATAGACTGAGCTTTTATCGCTTCAGCTATAGACTGTGATACTTCTATCACACAAGCGATAGAAGTCTATCGCGATCTATTAATGATAGACAGTAAAATTTTTCTATATGTATAAATAGTTTGATATTTTTTCTATTTATAATAATTTTCCCCAAATAATTAATATGTCATTTGGACCACACAAAATAGTGAAAAATAAATTCTAATAATAAAAATTAAAACGTAGATACCATGTTTTGAGCTCCAATTATAATAATTCGTGTTTCTAACTATTATAACTTACAATTACCTATATAATATTATTATTTTAAATTCCTACGAATTAGAATGTTTACTATTTCCTACCTATCTTCTTTGTTATCATGTTTACTATTTTCTACTCAAATTAAAACAGTCAACATCCCGAAAATAGATCATTACAATCCACAAATTATGATAACTATTAACTAATTTAGCGTCCCAAACATCTCTAGATAGGAAATAAAATTCAAACTTCAAGTGAACAACACGTAATTTGAAATCTCTCGAACCAGTGAAGAAGAGTAAAAAGTTTATGTAAATACATGCATGTAGACAGATTATGAAGTAGCTTCAGATTTAATTTAAAAAGAATACCCAGAACAACTTTACAGACATTTATTATCTTTTTAATTTGACTTGGCTAAATGGGTAAGCTATGCTTGTACAGTTGCTTATTCTGAAGGGTTTTTTCCCCCCCTTAGACGATTTTAGGGTTTTCAAAGTGGTAACTTTTCCCTCTCAATAACTCTCTGCCTTTCCCTCTTTACTCATTTTATCTTTTAGCTTCTTTCTATGAGCAATTACACCAATAGTTTCCCTTATAGTACCACCAAGCTTTTACATGTCTCTTCTTTCTGCCAGGAAGATGCTTTTTATAAGTGTGTGAGCGTGCAGAAAAATAAAATGTCCTAATATTTTAGGTCTGTTTAATAATGATTCCGTTCTTGAAAATTAAGTTTGTTTTGATTAAAATGATAAATCAATTGTTCAAAGAAAAAAAGAAAGAAAAAAAAAAATTGTATGGAATCTGGGTAAGAATTTAAAGATACTTTTTGAAAGGTGAAGATCTAAATAAGAAAGTGAATTCATTGCAAATTATTTAATTACCTAGGAGTTAATAATTGTGAACTCGTTGACAACGCTAGCTAATTCTCATAATATTCCATTTTGAATATAATAAAAATTAAAGATCTGATTTTTTAGTCTTTTTGGGGCACAGCCCTTAAAAGAAGGGTTTAAAGTAGTAGGAGATGTAAAGGTGGGTTTTTCAGAAGAAGACAAAACATTGGAACAGGAGAATATTTGCTTTCTAAAATTTAGGGCAATGGAAAAACTATTTAAATGCTTAGGGGCCATACTCTTCCCCCTTGCCCTCCTTTTTACACTATTTTATAGATCCAAAGAACCTTGTTTGTTAGTATTTTATATATATATATATTGTTTTTTTAGCTATACATAGAGAATATATGAAAGAGCTCATTCATTCATGTGTACTAATTCTTTTTGTTTTTCTTCTATTTTATAAGATTTATCATTGTCTCCTAATTCTTAAATTTTGGTAACGATATTATAATTCGCTTATTCATATGGACTAAACTTGATGATGTTAATGGGGTGACCAAAGTCCTGTGTCAATTATAAATTATAATCAGTTTTAGTTTATAGGGGAGAAAAAGCATATCTCTATTAATACAAAATCTTATAATGGAAAAAAAAAAAATTATAAACAGTTGAATTGTTGAAATAGATGAAACTATTGCATTTATGAAAAATTACTGAATGATTTTCTTTAACGCGTTATTAGATGATTGGGTTCAAGAATAACATCAAAATATTTCAACTAGGTTGACAAATCCTTAGCACTCCATTATATTCTAAATTCAATAGTTATACATCTAAATCATCCCAAAATCATACCACGTTATGTATCATAAGAAGCTAGAGGAGAGCTTCATGACAAAAATGAAGATAAAGATTAGAGAAAAATTTTCCAATTCAAAGTAAAAGAAGTTGTATCATAATTTTTAAAATTAATATATATATATATATATGCTCAGAAGACCACCGGTGAAACAAACTCATCCCACAAAGTTGAGGATGGCTTATCAATGTTTTGAAATGTTCGATTATTTCGTTTAGCCATAAAACTAAATTTATTAAAACCAATCGGCAATTTTTACTGATTTTAATAGATTTAATTTTAATTTAGTCCAACACATATTATATTTACATAAAAAAAAGTTAAAATATTGGTCAAATATTTTATTTGGTTGAACAATATACAAATGACAGATGAATTAGGAGATGCACCGAAATATTATTTACTCAACTAGATTGATACATTCGTAGCAACTCATCATATTCCAATTAAGTCAAAATGTAGTACATTAATTTATTGTAAAATTTTTCATAAACTTTTTATTAGTATTCTCATTAAAAATGTAATGTAGTGTGTTAGTTTATTGTTAAATTTTTCAAAAACTTTTTATTAAAAATGTAATGTAGTGTGTTAAGTTTTTTGTTTTTTTTTTTATTTTTTTATTTTTTTTATTTTTATAAAATCTAAGTACTAAAATTAAACCAACTCAAGGACACTTTTTATTTCCTGATAATAATTATTCAAAGAAACATAGGCATGTTGAGAATGTTTTGGTGTCTTTTCTTAACCAAGTAGGGTACAGACATGCTCTTCCCTTTGGTTTTTTTCCCTCTATTTCCTCCTTTTTTTTTTTTTTTTTTTTAAGTTCCAAACAAGAAAAAGAGGCTTTACTCATTAATGGCAGAGAGTTAAAAGAAATCGTGCTTCTTAAAAACAATTCTCCAATGGTGCGGTACACCACAGCAAACACATATAGAGAATAAAGGGGAATCTATGAACAGAAGTTCTGTTTTTTTTTTTTTTCCAACCTCATTTATTTTAAAACAAACATATACATTAAATTATATTGTTTTCCCTTTTTCCCATTTATATACTATACAAGTTGACCTTTCTAATTTTTGGTTTATTCGTTTGTCTGTTTTTCCTGAATAGAAATTATTAGGTCCAACTCTCTTCTCCATCTTATCTTTATGTGCTTCAATAGATAATTAACATGACAAGATGGAATTAATTCTACACTACATTGGCAATTTTTGCTTTAAAGATAAGATCGTGTGTTTTAATTAGACATTTCAATTTGACTAAAATTTTCCAAATAAAACAGTGTGAATGTGATATTTATAAAGTAATTGAAATATAAAGCTTCACGTTAAACTTTTCGTTTTTCCATAAAGAAAATTTACAAGCACTTAAGATTCTCTCCTAATTCTAATTGTCTTAGTTTTCATTTTCAATTAATAATTTGTGTAAGTTAAGAAGGAACTGTACCCAATATGGGTTTTTGAAACGCTATATCAAACACCCATTAAAAGTTTTAGGTGCCCTTTTCCACTATTCTTTACTCCATATGGAAAAAAAGTACCATGAGATTCGTATTTCGTACTTCTTGAACCACTGGCAATTGGACGTGTTAAAAAGAACAACTCATTAATTTAATGGCAGCAATTATTAACAAATTAAAGTTTAATTTAATTATTAGACAACTAATTGCGCGAGAATGTCACTAATGAAATTGCCATATTGTAAGGCAATCTGCAGCTTTGAAAAATGAAAACAATCCTTATCAAAGGACAATACACTTACACACACCATTTTGGGCCTATTGGGCGGATCAGACCAATAATTAAGGCCCATTTAAAATAGCCCATTTGTATCGTAAGTGGGCCGAGGATGTGGGCCTCCTTTCATCAAACGTTCGTTTTTCCATCGGAAAAGTAATCGCCGGTCATGCAATACTCAAACTTCTCAATCACATTCGCCGGAAGGGACACGAGAACTCTAACGGCCTTAATATCTCCGATCACCGGCAAAAACAAGCAGAAGACATCGCTAGCCAACGGGCTCATTTCAAGAGGCTTCCCGAACCCGAAATCCAAGTCCTGTAATCCTAATTTTGACCAGTCCGATATAACCAAACTGGCGGACAAGTCGGCTTGGAGGCTTTTGTCCTCCAGCAGAAAAATCGTCGACCTGACGTAATCGTGATCGATGATCGATTTGGCGTTCTGGACCAAGCGAACGACGGCGTTTAAGTCGTGAGCAACGGCCAATTGGTTAACGGAAGATTCAGCGCATCCGAGAACGAAGGCATTTCCGTAATAGCCGTGAGGGATTACGGGGGAAAGTCTGTTGCGGATATTTACAGGGAAAAGGAGCTTGACATGGAGCGAAGTGGGGAGATCGAGAGAACGAATCCAGGAACGCCAGGTGTGGGAAGCTAGGATTTCGAATGTGGTGCAATCGAAGGAGGGTTTGAGGCGGAGGATTTGAGAGGCGGTGAAGATTGAGGAGGAGGGGATCAACGGCTGAGATTGGAGGGATTTGGTGATGTCCATGTGCCAGTTGGCGCGTGGGGTTTTGGTATACTGGGGGTGTGGGCAGTGAATTTTGGTGGGGTCTCGATGAGATAACAAGTGGCGGCTGTGGAACGGTGGAATTAGTGGACGGGCCAGATTTGACTGGGAAGTTATGTGGGCCCAAGCATGCAGAAATTGGGACGTTCCAATGCCGTCGCATAAACAGTGATGGATGGCGGTGCTTAGAATCATACCACCACACCGGAGATACGTAACCTGAAAATTTTCAATACTATCAATTCTCTTTCATTTTTGTTTCTGGGGGAAAAAAATACCAAAAAAAAGAAAAATAATAGCAATATTTTCTGAAATAGAAAAAACGAAGCATAAAGAGTAATATTAACAAACAGGGTGGTTAGTAATTAGTATGACCATATTTACTCTCTCTCTCTCTCTCTTCCTCCTTTTTCTTTTTTTTTTCTCTGTAATGTCTGTTTTCTCATAATTTTCTTCCATAATTTTTCATCTTTTCTAAATAAAATTGTAACTTTTAGCTATATTTTTTTTATAAAAAAAAACTATTTTTTTAATTATTTATTTATTTTTTTTAAGTTAAGCTATTTTCTCCGATTTTTTAAAATCAAATATAAAAAAAAAAAAAACAAGCTTTTAAAAGTCATTTAAAAAAAAAAATTTGGAGATGGAAGAATTATCTATAGGTTTAATTTTAAAAAACAAAAACATGAAATGATTATCAAACGGATAATTTTAGTTATACAATTTGATTTTTTTTTTTTTTTAAGAAAGATATACCAATCTTGGTTTAAGTTTTAAAAGCACACTTAAAAGATGGACAATAAAATAAGGTTATGAGACATTAAAATTTCAACTTTCATTTTCACTTAAACAGAAAGGAAATAATTATCATAAGCCAGAAAAGTTAAAAGGAAAGAGAATTATGTACGATCCAACAATTTTTTTTCAGTGATTATATCACTAGTTTCTTTTTTAGTACAACAATTAAGGATAGGGAGATGTGAGATCGAACTTTCCACATCTAGAATAAAAAGCCACGTTAATTACCACTGAGTTAAGCTCACTTTGGCGAGTTTTCTATTTTTATTTTCACAACTTTCTACTTCAAAGACATTACTTCAAATTTCTTAGCCTCTATATTTACTTGGTCATATATATATCAAGCCACAGGTTTAAATGCATTTTCCTATTTTATATTTGGTATGCCAACATTTTAGGCTCTCTTTGGTAATTATTTCGTGTTTTGTTTTTTGGTTTTAAAAATTAAGTTTATAGACACTACTTTCACCTTTAAATTTCTTTCTTTATTGTCTAGTTTTTACCAATAGTTTAAAAAAAAAAAAAAAAAAAGCTTAATTTTGAAAACTAAAAAAAGCAATTTTTAAAAATTTGTTTTTGTTTTTGAAATTCAACTAAGAATTCAAGCATTGTATTTAAGAAAAATGCAAATGATTGTTAGAAGTGTGGAAAAAGTAAGTTTAATTTTCAAAAACTTAACTTTTACGCTTCATTTTACAATAGTTTGGTAGAACTATTGCTATTGAATCGTTTAACGATAAAAACATTTTATAACTAAATCGAATGGATAATGTAATGATTGAAACAAATATTATTTGAAATTGGATTATTGCAAAGAGCCAAACACTCCACGTTTAACTTTTATCTCTTAATTTCAGTTTCATTTTCCAGCCCTTTCAAGAGTAATAGTAAGATTTATCTACTAATCTTTTTTGCGTACTTGAGCTAATTAATTAGTTAAATACTTGGAGACCTTTGCACCTAATTCTATCTAACTTCCTTCTTTGATTTGACAATCCTGCATGTTACAAGAGATAAGGTATTAATTATTGTTAAACTTTAAAACATTTTCTTTTTAACAAAAAAAAAAAAAAAAAAAAAAAACACCTTCATTTTGAGTTTAAATTTAAATCCCTACAACTTGTGTTTGCAATATTCATGAAAAATAAAAATTAAAAGGAAACTATATTTTTATATATTCATCTAGTAATTAGATTAAAGAAAATAATATATACGTGGTTTAAATCCTATTATTGACTATGTAGTATGTACTTTCAAACTCCTATTCAATTAAAAAAAAGTTTTATTCTCTATACTTCATAGAGTCCATTTTTATTTTTACTTTTTTTTACTTCTTTTAATCCTATACTAGGTTTACATCTTTAGCATCCTCATCCTATCTCGAATTGTGGTGATGCATTCATTCCAAAAAAAATCCAAACCATTTTTATCTTTATTTTAGAAATTTAAGATAAATTCTATATAGGGTGAAAATCCTTTAAAATACAAGTAAATGATACCATTCAGAAAAAAACCATTATAGTCTTTGTGTCGAAGAAATTGCAATTGAAAAAAAGAGAGAAAGAAATTGAAAGTACAAAAAGGATAAGGTTATTAAGGAAAATTTAATATTAAAAAAAAAAAAAGAAAAAAAAAAAGGTATAACCTGAAGAAGGAGAGGAGGGAGTTGAGTGAAATTTAGGGCATCCACCATAGGCTTATACAAAAGGGTTTTCCAAGAAGCATTTGGTTTTGAAGAAAAGGAAAGAAAATGATGAGAATTGAGGTCCAGAAAGGCTTCAGCAAACAAAGCACCTTCTCCATTGCAATCAACTTCAAGCTTCTGAGGATCCACAGGACAAGTCCTGAGCCTCCCAGCTAGTGGATAATAATCCACTAGAACTCTGGAAAGACCCAATTTCAACCATTCTGCTTCCATCGATCCTCTGTAAACCAAAACACACTTTATCGAAAATCTTAGAAATATTTGATCGTCCACATCCGAAAGTGGTAGAATATGCTTCGGAGTTTCGCTGCTTGGTTTTATCAACGCAGCCTCGTTTCGGTACTCGCACTTTGGGAGTTCCTCACATTTTATCATCGCCCCTTTTGCCGCCATTGATTTCCTAACGTCGTGTGGTTTTGAATTTGGAAGATGATGTATTTATATGATACTTCTAGTTTCCCAAGTAGTAATAATGTTGTTGATTTTTTTTTTTTTTTTTCCCACTGCTAATGGATTCAACTTCACTCAATATTTAGGGCTGGGTTTGCTTCAATTTATTATTATGATTGTTAATTTGAAAGAAAAAAGAAAAAAAAAATGAAAGTAAAAAAAGGTAAAGGTTATTAAGGAAAATTTAATATTAAAAAAAAAAAAAGAAACCAAAGAATCATAACAATAAAAGAAAAAAAAAAAATAAAACAATACCACCAAAATAAAAAATTTAAAAAAAAAAGATAAAAAACAAAAAAAAAATTGGTATTTTTAGGGTAAAAAATGTGTTGGATTTGCCTCCTAGGTTTGATTAGACTTTGAAATCTGGACAAAAAGGATTAAAACCAAAATTACTTTTTACCATCTCTAATGATTTTATTTTTGTTTTAAAATAAATTGAAATTATAATTTGGTATCTTTTTTTTTTTTTAAATTTTTTATTTTGGAGGTAATGATTTAGTATCTATTTCTTTATTTTGTTTTTCATCCTTTCATTATAAATTTATAATAGAATTATCATTGAATAAAAGGAAAATTGCATGAAGAGATGAAATTAAGAGAATATGAGGGCATAATTAGCAAAATATATATATATATATATATATATATATAATGTTTTTAGATATAGAAAAATGGTTGAAAATAATTACAAATATAGCAAAATTTTACTTTCTATATATGATAGACCATGATAGACTCAAATAGACACTTATCACTTTAGCTATGGACCCAGATAGATCCAAATAAAAAGTCTATATGAGTTGTCTATCGCAAACAGATAGAAAGTAAAATTTTGCTATATTTGTAATTATTTTCAAAAATTTACCATTTTAAACAATTTCCCTATATATATACACACACATATTTTTGTCTTTGAACTTTAATTTATAATGATTTAATCTCAAGTCTTTCAGATTTATAACAATTTAGTTCTTATACGTTCGAATTTATAATAACTTAATCCATGTCTTGATAAATCTCAACAAAATTGAGCGTTGATTTTTATTACATAATGACTTAGTTTGTATATGTATGAAATTTTAAATTTTATAATATATATTTTACACAATAAAGACTAAATCATGACAAAATATTAAAATACAATGACTAAATTGTTAGGTATGGATGCTTATAGACTAAAGTATTATAAATTTGAAAATATAAAAACTAAATCATTATAAACTTTAACTTTATATACTAAATTATTATTTCTGTGAAAGTTTAAAATCAAATTTGCTTTTTGATCGTGAGATGATGGGTTAAAAGAAAGCAAGTCATTTGTGTTTCAAATGACTATGCTTTTACTTTTGTGTTGTGGTCCACACCAAGTGAAATCCTTCCTTAGTCTTTACAGGGAATGAAAATAAAATCTTGTCATCAAGACTTGTATGATTAGATTAGATGCCCTTGTCTAATTATTATAGCTTGGAATTTTTAGTTTTGGCCACAAGTTATGACAAGCTTCTCTTAACAGGTAACATGTTCGCAAAATTAAATGGGACTATTAAAAGAAGTAATTAAACTGCCCATGGTTACTACAGTTCCAAAGTATAGTATACTTTTTTAGAAGTGATTATTGTTATGGGTTATCTTGGTCTCTAAAATTTAGGAAAGTGGAGAGAAGAGGTCGAGGTCGAGGCCGAGGCAAGTCTCCCTCCGCCCTTGAGGGCCCACTTCCCATGGGCTATAAGTTTTGCTCCTCGTGACCCCCCAAATCAATTGTTTCTAATCTTTTTCAGCTTCGAGATCATCTATTTCCTAAATTCTCCTCAAGTTTGAAATCACCAATCCACCCCATGATAAATAGAGGTTCATGTATACATCTCCAAGGGTAAGTTCTTCTCTCTAATTTCTTGCTTGCTTTGACCTTTTACTAAATATTGACTTAAGCATCGGAGGTTCTATGACAAACATAATACCGACATTCTCTTCTTCTTTATTTTGTAGGCAGTCTTCCTTCCCTAAATTACAAATTCACCATTGAAAGCACATAAAAGTTATATGAGTTTTTTTTATCCGAATTTTGCCATCAACAACTATAATCACAACATTTAGTTAATTTAGGTTTATTATTCTTTTTATCTGCATGTTAACTTGTTAAAAGGAAAAAGAAAGAAAGAAGAGAAATATAGATTTGAGTCTTTTTTTTTTATATATAAAATAAATCATTCGAATAAGAGATCTTTTAGTCTAAAAAGAAAAACCCATATTCACCTTTGACTATTTGAGACTGAGCAACAAAACCACCTTTTCTATTCCCTTTCAAATGAAACCATTTTTTAAAAGAAAGTAGTCCACTTTTTCACCCGAATATTTTCTAGAATTCAAACTCATCAAGCCACGTGGAACGATGTGAGATCCAATAAACTGGACCCCCTATAAGAGCCGCCTATGCAAGAAATTAGATTTTATATATCATTGAAAATCTCTTTTAACCATGGAATGGTATAAAAATCCTATTTCAAAGGACTAAAATGGCACCCTATTTTTTTTAAAAAAGTCAAATAACCATTTGATAATATCATGACTACGTGAAATTACGGTGTTGTCTTTCTTGATTTGTTTTTTCTTTTTTCTCTTCTTCTCCAACGACTATCTCTCTCTCTTTTTTTTTTCCCTTTTTTATCTTCTTCTTTAGAACTCCCTCTCTTTTTTTCTTTTCTTCTTCCTCTCCGAATTCTTCTTCAGTTCCGTCTTCTTCTCAGCGTGAAGAGTCCAAACTCCGACGCAGCCAACTCCGATGACCGAGAGTGAGAGTGAAATTGAATTTTTTGCATGCGCAAATTCATTTAATTAATTTCATTCGAACTTGACATCAGCAAATGGTCATTTGATATTTATTTAAAAATTCTGGATTATTTAACATTTTCGACCCAATTTTTGTGTTATCCATACAAATTTCTCGGTTGCAATCAATGTCTAATTTTAGCAAGCTAACTCATTTGCCTTCTTTGTCCAAAGCTACGAGCCTACCATGCCAAGGCCGGCTTGGCCAATGAAATGAAGTCTAATCCTAGACAACAACAAAATTTATGATTTGAAAGGTTTATTCACAGTCAGAAAATCCTCAACTTTCTATAAAATTGAACGAATTCAATGCATTTTACTTGTAATGTACACTATACCATAGATCACCGCTGAACCTCTAATCGACATTTTCAGGAACAATCAACTTTCTTTGATTGAAATGATGAGGCTGTCCATACCCAGCAGCGAAAATATATCTTATCGTATCAATTTGAAGTGAAAGTGAAAGCCATATAAAATTTATGGCAACAAAAACAATTTTCCGCTTCCTTATCTCTAATCAACATTTTATTCAGAGTGAATTGACTTGTTAAAGGAAAGAAAAGATAAAACCATGGACTATATTCAAAACGCATCATTCAATGTTCGTCTATTCATACAATAACCCCGAGATATGTTCATTTCGCTATCATCAAGGCATGTACCACACCATTAATCCCCTTCCTCCTTATACATTTCATTCAACATCAAATGTGTCCACTTGTTGCTTTACATCATTAAATTTTTTAATAATTCGCTATTATTCCTTTTATTGTCTTTTTTTTCCTTCCATATTCTAATATCTAATATCTTATTCTATCGGTACAAAACTTTAAAAGTTGAACCGATAATTTAAACTCCACTCAATAATCAATATATTCAACATATTCTCAAAAGACTCAAACTTGTAGAGCCAAATATTTGCATAGATCCTACAAATAGACTACGTAGTGAAGACAACCACTATAAAACGATGGAACTCAACTTTATATTCTAATACCTAATCATCATTAAGTTCAAAAGTTCAAACCAAATACATCAAAGCACATTTCAAAGCACCGACCTGTCCTACTAGAATATGGGCCACTCTGACTGAATGTATCAATAACCCATGAGCCGTAGTTTTCTAATTATTACTTTACAATGCAGTTTTTGACATATTGATAACGTCAAGCATTCCACACTATGAACATTGTAGACCACAGCTATCCTGAGAGATGCACTTGAAGGATGAACAATAAACTCAATACTCCACAGAAGAATAAAAAATTAAGTCCGCATATGCACCAAACACAGCCTCAGATAGCAGCCCACAAAAATTGTTTATTTTGCTTACTGACAGTGCAGCTCAAAATACTAAGAGCAAATTGAGATCGAGGAAGGTTACAATCACAACCGAGCGACATACGAATTTGCTTGGGTCACATATCTTACCCACCTATATGGATTATAGGTGTTAGACTTCTTTGCAATCTGCAAGTACTTAACCTGCGTATAAAAAGGGAAGATGTTAGCATCCAATAACCGATTATCAAAGGAGATGATCATAGGGAGAAGACTTGGCTCTGTTCAGATAACATGCCTGGAGCCTTGAAGCGTTGTACATTGGAATTGTGAACGTCATACTAACGGGTCCAGCTTCTTTCACGATGTTTCCTGCCATGCAAAATATATTTTAAATGCATATATTTACTTCCTAAAAAAAATATCTGGTTCGTCAATGTACAACATATTCACCATGTGATTCTTGTGAAAATGTGAGCCTTGCACGCAAAGTATGTTCAGATCCACCAACAATCTGCCATGTAACGCCTATTAGTAACAATAAATTTAATGCAGACGTCTAGTGATAAGAGAACAAGAGACTGGCATTTTGTTATGCCCCCAATAGTTAAAAGAGAAAATGACAGGAGTCGCAACAAGGGTAAAAGCAGGGCAGTTAGTTATGTTGGATTCTCCAGGCTACTTGTACGGAGGAGTGGGGCAAGGATAAATTGTGAAAGTTTTGAGAAGAGAGAGAAACTGATCCTCCCAAATTGATTAGTGAGTGTAATTGAGTTTGTAGCTCTCTCTCTCTCTCTCTCTCTCTAGTGGATCGTCGTACAATACAGACTTGATACCTAACACATTCACTTAAAATATATTTTTAAGGAAACAAATATATTCTTTGAATTTATGAAAAGGAAGTGGGAAACACCCTACTATTCCGAAAAGGTTATGTAAAGACTCTACAATTGGCACATATATAAGACATGCTATAAAAATGAGTAATTCTAGGTAGCAAGCGAACTTACAAAGTATTGGTTGATTAATGTATAAACTGATAATTCATTGATTAAAATGAAAGTAAAGAGAAATAATATGCTCAGAATAACTTGCCACGCAGACGCAGGCTCTCTAAAATCATTGATTAAAAAAGTCATTAAAGAGGAAAAAAGTTGAGGGCAATGTCTTGCCTTTTTCAAACCCCATTCAAGTCTCTTGTTAGCTTCCTTAAAATCAGTTGTATTTCCAACCGCTCCGGGTTCCAACTCAAAACTGACTCTGAAAATGCCATAAATGTAAGAGAGATTTAAAAGAATGATAAGAACAGCGGAGATTATTCAACTGAACTACAAGAAATGAGTTCAAACGCCAACTAAAAAATGATAACCCTTTACTACCAACTTTTTTCTGTGCTACACTACACGTACCTTGTTGTGAAAGTTGGCAGTGGCATCTGAATCATAATTGTGTTTGCTGTGATGCTGGAGGCAAATTCAGCCCGAACTTTCAGAATTACTTCAGCCTGAAAGAGATCAGTACTATTAAATAACAAAAATCATGAAGAACGTTAACCTACAGGTGGGAAGTTATTCAACCTTAAGTGACCCTGCTTCTTCAATCAAGGCATTAATTCGGAACGGAGGCTTGAATTCCTGAGTCATTCGATAATTCATGACAGGAAATTCACCTTCTGGTGGTACCTTTAAAAATGGGATGAAGAATGAACCTCAATTCACAAATAAGCCGAAACAAATAACTTTTCTTTTTCCCTTTTTTTACTAACCAAGACCAAAGTTCTGTCAGTGTCGAAATTATCAAGATGCACGGATTCATGAAAATTGCAATCATCAAGGATAACTGTCCCTCCACCAGATGAACTGCTATAATCTGTCACCACAGGTTGGAATAGGATGAGTCCCAGAAAATGTTAGGTCAAGAAAAATAGTAAGCATGCAATCAAAAGAAATACACTATATAGAAAGAAAAACATCCGTATGTGTTAACAGGGAAAGACTGTTCTTGACCCTGTCAGGGGAGATGACGAACATCTCTCCTTTAATTGAACAAGTAGAGAAAAGCTTTTATCAACTTACCTTTATATTTCCAGAGAACAAAAACATAACATTTTGCAGCCAATAAATATCAATCACTTCAAATATCAATAACTAAAAACAGCTCAAATTTGAATATGAAGATTGCAATTTATACAACACCAATAATCAAATATGGAGATTGCAATTCTATCTCTGTATTAGATAGAAGACAGCGATAATAAAGCATATAATAAAAAAGATTAAAAACACACAAAATTATATACAAATATAAAAAAGCATATAATAAAGAAAACCCATAGACGTGATAGAATTTAATTAGAAGTCAACCCTTAGATCTTCCTAGCTCTTATATATTACTCAACATGCTTCTCTACTTCCCCAAACAGTTGCCATCTAGTTACAACTTATAAATCCCCCCCCCCCCCAACACCACACTCACCCAGAGACACAGAGCATCTATTGAAGGCAACTCGGACTCGAAGCTCATACTCCCTTAAATCGCTTCTCAAATATACATCGATGCCCTAACAGAATACAACACCTTACCATAGATTGACCTTCCACCTCTTCCAATGCTCAAGTCCTCATTAAGAGCAAGGCGAATTTCTGGGTTACCCGTAAGATAGCTCTTCATTTGAATGGTACCATCAATTTCTGAAGTAAGTATATAACCCTGTAGTCAAAAAATGGTAATTTATTATGAAAATACCGAGGCAAAAGATTATATACAAACTATTACAACACATTGTTAGATGATTTCACTTATCCTATTGAGGTGAGAATATCAATTCGTAGAAGTTAAGTTTTCTCTCATTTTCTCCAAACATGTAGCACTTGTGTCGTCATTGAAATTAAAGAATTCTAGAACTCTCCCAAAGCTTTTTCTATTGACTTCCATTTTTAAGTTTTAACAAGTAATAATCCGTCTCAATAACTGGTCCAGTGACCCCAGCACTGGCTCCATCAAGGCAAATTAACGAATTACTAACTTACTCCTCCATGCAAACCATATTATTCAAATCCAGTCACGGCTACACAAGGAAAGCTTTTAAATCAGGGCCACCAAGGACGTACTTAGATAGAATAATGAAGGATGCATCTTTTATTTACCCAAAAAATTTGAGAAGGTAATGAATAGTTAAGAAAAATAAGGGATTGTCCTTCCATTATACGTGAGTTAGAAAAACACATGAGAAATCTCCTTTCTCACTCCAATTGCAGCAGTCAAAACTAGGCAGTCAACAAATGCTGCAGTATAAAAAGTAAATTTAAAATAGACCAGTCAACAACTCCACGTTATTGGAAACACTCGTATGAATTTCTTGATAAGTTTAACAGAGTTGAAGATAACAAAGAAGAATAACTGAAGCTGTAAAAGAATAACAAGAAATACTCACACTTGAGCTGAATGTGACACTAATCTTCTCAATTATGTCAACAAAAATTTCCTCTCTTTTTCTACCTCCAGGCTCATTTGCAACCACAGACTTAGTGACAGCTGTACCTGGCATTCGTTTGCTCCCTTGCTTCAAAGAGACAAGCAGAGAAAGTCTACTAAAGAAATATTAAGGCATAAAATTTGAGAAAGATTGTCACATAGTATAGGAAATACCACAAAAATGGAAGCCGGACCAAGGGGAGGCAAGCGTGCAGCATCAACCACAATTGGCTCATTAAATACGTATGACTTCAGAACCTCAGTTGAAGTTGTTTGTACATAACCAAAATCCTAATACCAATTGAAAACCATATAACAAAATGGATATGTTTAAAATTTAGTATGTTACTATCACACCACATGTTTTCTAAACAGCTACACAACAGCCATGAGGCATTTAAAAGAAAACCTTAACCACCAGATAGGATAAAATAAATGATTTGCAACACAATAAGGTAGAGCAAATCATTGAGCAGTTAATTTGTTAACTCCTGAAAAGGAAGAGGGAAAGGTTAAGGAACTTACAATAACTTCATCCAGCAACTCATACACAAGAACAAAATTTTTCCTGAGGGAATCTTCATTGAGAACCCCAAGGTAATCTTTGATGACACGTGCAATTCTTTGAAGAAGTTCAAGAACAAGAGAAGGCGATGCATTAGTCCTTGTTGTAGCAACAAATAACAGTCCTACAACCTTCACGTGAAAATAGTTTACACCATCCAAATTCTGCCACCAAAGAAAGATGATACCAAAACAAAATGTAAACATTAGAATATATGAGAAAGAAATTGTATGATCAAAATATTTCATCAAGAAGAGAAGTCAATAAACTATACCAAGAAGCATACAAGCTCATAGCTTTAATACATAACATCGTGTTTATTATAACAAATATTTCGGCATTACATTAAACTCAATGTCCTAGTGCGATGCACAAAGTCCGTGTCCTGCACAGACTGGTGAAATCCAGGAAATACATGCACAAAGATATCATTGATTTCATAATAGCTAAAAACAGTAGGTAGGGGTCATTACTTGACTGCATATTAACGAAGTCATAAAACTTAATGGTCTGTAACAATCATTTCCGCATACACTCAATGTCCAACCCGAAAGACACAGTCAATAGCATACAACAAAAGCTGGTGGAATGCAGGGAACAGATGCACGAATATATCATAGATAACATAAAAGCTACAATACAGAAGGTAGAACACTGCTTCCTATTGAGAAAATCATAAACAGAAGTCTAACAACTGCCTTTATTTTGAATCTGCATTTCCAAATTCTAACTCTCCAACGAGTATCCAGCAGACAAGATGCCAGTAGACTACCACGCAGTCAACACAAGAAAATACCTACAAAGACAGGTGGCGCATCTCCTTCTCCGTCATCCTTCCAGAATTTCACTTTTCGGAAAAAGATCTCAGCACTTCCTTTCGGTACTTCACCACGATCTGCATGCATTTAACAATAACCACGGCATATTAAAGAAATTTTATTCACCGTATCAGATTGTAGACGAATATCAGTTCAAAGAACAAAAATAGCATCCTTGAAACCAACAAATTACAATGTTTTAGGATTTCTTAGCACGTCACGCCGTTCTGATTCAGAATAGATAACGTGAAAGAACACAGTAAGAAAATTGAAACGAGAATCGATGTCATTCAAAGAAAGAGAGGAGAAAAATAAAAAAAACGCATCAGATCTGGAAGAAAAACTTACAATCTCGGAATACGATGTTGTCGCCTCTCTGCGAGAGCACGAAGAACTGGGAAATCATGGTCAATTACTCAGCAGCAGTGTTGAGGTAATCAAAAATCAGTCCGTCTCCGATCCGCAGATACAACGGGGCGCGAAGGAACTCAACCGGGTGGGAGACTTCCGAAGCACTCCCTCGGAAAGAAAGCAGACTCGGACCTGCTTGCTGTTTGCCACGTCCGCAGACGTCACGATAAAATCACGTGACAACGGTTTTAAGCATCGTCTTCCCAGCCCATTTTATCACTTTGGGCCCGTGAACTGAACCACGGGGAAAACTACGAGCCTACAAACTAAACCATAGGAAAATTTGCCAGACCCGTCCTGCTAAATTGGATGAACTGGAAAGTGATAAAACTTTTACAAGTGTTGAAACGTTAGGTTGATTATTATAGTTATTAGTTGTTATAGTTTACCGATTGTATTTGAGATACTACTTTGGTATGGGTGGAATAATAAACGAAAGAGAAAATGAGTAGAAAATAGATATTTGAAATAGTAGTACTATAGTCAATTGTAGTTGGAAACGCCAACTATAATAATTTGAACCCCAAACATGGAGTTAGCCCACTTCACTCACTTGAAGTTGAGGACCTAAACATTCTCTTAAATGTTAGGAATGGTTGCATAGATAGTAACCAAACCCAAAGTATTAGTAAATCTAGCACATTGATAATATATATATTACAAATATGGCACAACACTAGGGCTACATATTTGAAAATACCAAAAAAACCAATCTTCAGCCCACGATCGACTTTTAGCTTCTTAACCATCCAAACTTCAGCCACCCACCGTTTCAAAAATTATTGGCAAAAGCAATGTCTCTCTCTCCTTTCACTGTGGTTATTAGTGATAGCTTCTATCGTTGATAACATGTTATCAATGATAACTTTATCACTAATAACATGCTAGCAAGGACCTCATTGATGTCATGTTATGAGTGATAACTTCTATCACTAATACCATGATACCATGATGTCAGACAACTTTCATCATCTAATTATGTTTAGTTTATTGATAGTATGCTTGACATATGAGATCATTTAGTTTAAGTCACAAGTTTAGTAATCTTACACATACAAACTTCTAAAGTTCACCTTGCTTTGGGGATAAGCTTGTTGTAGATATAGTATACTTGAATTAAAAATCAGCAATTACAACGTAAGGGAAAAAACATTGCAGATAATAGCACAAACTTAAGCTCATATGTTTTAAAAGACTAAAAAAACTCAAATCCCAAAGCCCACACCCTCTAACCAGCCTAAACGAAATCCAAACAAAACCAACCAACGACCCAAATCACTTCTTCAACTTTCAATCAAAAACCCCATATTTTAGAAATTATCAGCAAACAAAATGTTCCACCTTCCTTTATCATGCTATCAATGATAGCGTCTATTATTGATAACACATACTATCAATGATAGAAGCTATTGCTGATAGTATCTCACACTGCACATTCTCTCTCCCTCTTGCTCAGGTCATAATTGTGACCATCTTCCTCTTTGATGTTCTCTCCCTCTCTCAAGGTGAATGATGACGGCCCTTTTTAAATACCCACTATTAGATCTGAGACCCACATTAACGCGCATGCCCATCCTCCTTCTCACAATTTTCCTTTTTAGTCTCTATATCACAAAGAATATCTTTTTCAACCAATCATTTTCAAATTTTGACAATGGTGCATAGACATGGCAATGATAGAAACTCTGGAGTTTCTTGAGGATTTGGGTTGGGATTGTTTCCATCGTCACTGATGATTATTTCTAGTGCCTCTCGAGAATTGAGTTGACTGTCGACGACAATAGGATGAGATTTCGTCGGAAAAATAGGAGAAAAGTGAGATAGAAAGAAGATGGTTGAAAGATAAGTGAATAGGCCCTAGGTGTTGCGTATGGAAGAAGAAGACGATTATAGACAAAGGCAAATTTGGAAAAAATAAAAAGTTATTAAGTTGACCCCTCAAATTGTGTTATATATGCAATATTTTTATTCTCGTGCTATGTTTGCTAATCTTAATCCTAATATTGCCACCCCATTATAAATTTTCTAAATATTACACATGAGAGAAATTCAATAACATGTGGGTTAAGATTTGAAATTATAACTTTGTGGTCGATGATATAATGCAAGTTGGTAGTACAAATAGGATATATTAATGAATTTGTGCAATCAAGGAAAAATCTAGATCAATGAGTTCAGAAAATAAAATCAAAGTCTAATATTTATTTTATAATTTGAAAAATATGTGAACCTATTTAGTTGACAATGAAACTAATGGTTAACTAGAAAAAGCATGGCTATTAAACGACTCTGAGACAAACAATTAACAAAAAGAAAATACAGATAAGTAAAACACGAGAAAGGAAAATACTAATTAAGCCATAATTTTCTTTATCATTTTCTATATAATTGTGAGAAGAATTAATAAACTCATGTCTATTAGCATACATTTTAGCAAAAATTATATCGAACAAACCATACAACGGTCAATAAGTTCGGAAGCTATTTAATTACTTTTTCTTGATGACAAAATTTTGTCAAAGTTTAGCTCTTGATCTTTAATCGGCATCAATGGTAAATTTGTTTAATTAATGAAGAAAACAAGTCTACAAAATAAAAAAATAAAAAAAAAAAAAAATTATCTTCACACTAGTGTGATGATTGCTGCACATACTCTGATACCTAAAAAAATTAATGAAACTGTAATCAAAGATAAGTTATTTTCCTTTTCTAAATCCTTTGCCGTTCTTTTTTAAGGTTTGGTTTCTTATCCTAGATTTAGTTTCCAAATCTGCTTTGGACTTACTTCAAGGTTTGAAAAACTCTTGAGAGAGTTGAGAAATTTAGAGAGAATATGGTGAAAATTTTGTATTAGGGTTTACAACCCTTTTACAATCATAAGAACAACAAACTTAAATACTATGAACCTATAAACCTAATGGAAACATAACCAAAACTAAATTAACATAATCTAAAATGACATTCCATTAAAGAGTAATTGGTCTAGCAGGGTTTCTTGGTCCAAGGGAGTTGATTAACTCAAGTTGGTCGTGAGTTACGTCAGGGTTTCTTGGACTTACGTCCTGCTTGGTTTGGTCGTGATCGGCCTTGACAAAGCCGAGGTTGAGGAGCTCTAAATGGGCCTCAACCCATTCTCCTCTCATTATTCGGGCTTCTCCATGTGGTCTGAAAAACTAATTTGGTCCAATTGCTTTTTTTAGACAATTTTATCATTTTCATCTAAAATTATCCAATAACACTTTTTAACATGCAAAGCAAAATTTGGATTGGGAGGAACAAATCTTGAAAGCATATAATTTTTTAAAAAAGAAAAAGTTATTGATATCTCTCTTTAATTAAGTTATGATACAAAAAAATAAAAAATGGCAAAAGAAAAAGTAGGGAAATGGACGACAGTCAAGTCAAAACACTGCCTTTTGCAAAAGCATGACTTGAGAGCAGAGCACATTCTTGAAAACGAATTAGAACACCTTGGTGGATATTTTGCTTCCTTTTCAAACGAGTGTTCGTTTGACCCACATGGCTTATTTTAAGGGGGCCACCTTTTCTTTTCGCCAAACATGGGCTTGGACTTGCAAATGGCCGCTACCAGCGTGGGTGAATCTCAAATTGTGCACAATGAAAAAGGAAACCAAACCGATAGTTCAATAATCAACCAAATCAATACCTTGATTTTTATTTGATTCGGTTTTGTATCGATTTGGTTCTTAATTTTTAGCTTCTTTTTTCTTTCAAGTTATTTCCTCTTTATCTTGTTTTGAATGGGCCATTTTTCACATGTTCAAATTAAAAGGGGTCATTGTAAAAATGTAAAAAATATTTTTTAAAATTATGTATGTGACCCATGTTTGTCGACTATGCAAAAATGGCAAAATCTTTAAGCCCAACTCAATATTAGTAATGGATTGAAAAGAAAAAGTTAAAAATACCCCACATTTGAGTCAATTTGCGCTCCCTTCTTTATTTCATGTAACTCTAGGGTTTGCTTTCTTCATCTTCACTCCTTCGACACCAATTCCTTCCCCTTCCCACATATTCCTTCACTTCTTCAACGTTGATTCCTTCCCCTTCCCACCCACCTGATTTCTTCGAAAATACCCACCTGATTTCTTCATCAAAATATATATAATTGAATCACAACATCAAAATATATAGAATCATTGTGAAATTCTCTTCATCTTCCTCCTTTGATTTTTTCGTTTTTCGATTTCACAACACCCGTTGTTGGATTCTGTTACTGATGAGAAAGATGATGAGTGAAGGTTGGATTCCGAAGATCTCTTTATTTAAATTTTTCCAGTGATGACCATTTCTTTCTCTTTCATGAATTTGATTGGTTTTTCTTTTCCTTTCCGAGTTCTTCCTTGATTTTTTTGAAATTTTTGTATAGAAAGTGATTGTGAAATTGGCTGTTTCCTATGAAAAATATAAGCAAATAGTTATGAGTGTTGTGTCTAGCTTAGCAGAGAGTTATGCCTTTTGAAAAATATAGGAAATGAAAATATATCGTTGAAATTTTTTGTTCAAATAAAAAATTTTCATGCTTTGATTACATTTTATTCTTATCTGATTACTTTTTTTTTAAAATCAATTACTAAGGAGTTAAATTTTTTTTGTTCAAATCAAAATTTTCATGCTTTGATTACATTTTAATTGTTATCTAATTTTTTTTTTTTTTTTATCAATTACTAGGAGTTTCTAATTGTTATATTATTATTATTTTTTGGTTAGTTAGTAATATTGCTAAAAGAGTTAGAAACACGCATGTAGAAACAATTTTGACCTAAAACACTCTCGCTACTTGTTCATAAACCCAAATGAAACTTACATTGTTGTATCTCAAAATTTTGATTGTTTGTGTATTACGGATCTATCATTGTTATATCACATGTCTATTTACGGCAATGATATATCTTATCATGTACCTTATCATGTGTATATCACTTAGCAATCTATCACATTGATATACTATACCTTATTATAAAGGATTACAACTCATTGGATATCATCTAATTGGGTATCACTTAGCAATCTATGTATAACTTAATGGGTATATCATTAGCAATCACTTATTAGAAATCACTTATCAATCTATCAAATGATAGATTATAATACCAACCATGATATAAAAAGGTACAAAGCTACAAATTTTACCAACCATGGCAATCAAATAGAAATTGGTAGCACTCACATGACAATCAGATTAGAAACCAGATATCAACCATATAGTCATATTTGATTCTCTGTGCTTATTGGAAGCTTAACCATAACAATAATTAATATGTGATTGCATCTAATTGCCATGATTATGGTTGAAATTCTGATTCTGAAAACAAAATTTTTAACATGAGTGCAATTGCGAATGAAAAAAGGTGAGGACGAAATTCAAGCAAAAGCCAAATCGAAACCAGTAAAAATTGATTTCTGGAAAAAAATCTTAAGATGAGCACAATCATAAAGGAGAGAAATTTGTGCATAAAAAAAAATATTGAACGTGATTTTAGGGTTGATTGTTGCAAAATGTTGAAGGAATGCACAAAAAGGGAAAATGTGGCTAGTTTAATAATGAAGGAGGATCAAATTGTTTTACTAGTTTTCCAAATTTTAATAAAAATGGTAGTTTTAGAATTAAAAAAAAATCAAATAATGTGATATTTAGCCATACATATAATTTTCAAGATATTTTGCCATATTTGCAATATTTTAAAAGTCGATAACATGAATGCTAAAATATAATCTTAATTTGCTACCTAATGCAATTTTCCAAATTAAAATTAGGCTTATTTCTTTTTTCTATAGATTGAAGTTAGATACTTTTATCTCTTTTATTGGTCCTTTCCTAAATAACACATACATACACAATAATAATTAAAATATCAAAAAGGATCTAGGATTAGAGTTTAATTCTAAGGGTATATACATACCCATGGTTTGGTTAATTTTCTTCCAGTTTATTCCATCAAAAATTGATCAGAACATTCTTTTTTTTCTCCTAACACAAGCTAAGATGCCCAATTCTATACTTAAATCCAAACCGAACGAAACACTGGATTAGTTTGATTTTCCGATTTTTTTCTATATTTGTTGCGTTCTTAATGATTACATCTTTCCAAGCTCGCCACCTTTTTGTTTGGCACCCAACAATTTTATCAAGATGAGTAAGATAGAGGCATGACTTTGATACCACTGGTTAAGGACATGTGTTTTGTATTTTGATACCATCCCTCTTTGACATAAATCCTCATTACTTTATCTTTGTTTCACCCAAAATATTTCATTTGTTTAGAGATAGTTGTCTTTGCTTATATATCTATAATCTTCATCTTGGTAGCATTATCAATAAAGTCATAATTAAAAAAAAATAAAAATAAAATATGTAATATAAGTGTTAATAAAAAAAGGTCGTAAAACAATTCAACGTCATTAATCTGTTAAATAGGGTTTCAGCGGATCTCTCTAAAGTCTTGTTTTTCATGTTGAGGTTAAGTCTCATGGGCATGAATATGTGATGTTTCCTTTAACTACGTCGTTGTTTGAATAATGTTCTAGTCCATTTTTTTTTTGGCTTTCAAGACATTGGAAGAGCAAGTTTCATACCACTATTTATTCTTCTTTCCCTGTGTGGTTTGGATTGCTTGTTTTTCTTTGATGTAATTTTGTAATCTTAGGCCGAGTTGTTTCCTCAAAGAAAAAAGGGAATATCCAGTCATCCTTTCACTTGGAAAAATAGCAATACATAGAATTCTTTTGAAATATGGCAAAATTGGTGTATAACACACGAGACACGTTTATGTTAATCCTAAAATGCTCTCATCTACCTTTTTAGTTACATTGTAATTAACTCGACAATTTTCTTAATTAGACTGTAATTAATTTATCGAATATATGATACGGGCTCTATCGATATAGCATTAATTGGGTGCCTCTTTCCATATGGTTAATTTTTCATAAATTTCGTGATTTAATTTGAAAATAATTCAAATGAGTATCTCTTCTATCTTCAAAAGTTGTTTTGAAAACTCCGTAGGTTTTTTATCTTCAAAAGTTGTTTTGAAATTTAAATCTCATATTATATTGATTTCCATGATGACTTTCTTATCAACCTTTTAAATTACATTGTAACTAATCTGACAACTTTCTTAATTAGACTATAATTTAATTTATTGAATATATAATGCAGGCTCTATTGATATCATTTTCGATTTTTAGTGTCAACTAAATGTCTCTTTCCATATAATTGATTTGCCATAAATTTCGTGATTTAATTTGAAAATAATCCAAATTAGTATCTCAACTATCTTTCACCTTCAAAAGTGATTTTGAATTCTCAAATTTCGTAGATCTTCTATCTTAAAAAGTGTTGAAATTTAAAATTTAGTATATTAATTTTCCTAACTAGCTTTTTAATTTAAAATTTTGGCTATGGAAAGATAAAACAACAGGTGAGTTTCAAATTTGAACTTTGATTGACACGTGTTCCCGTTCCTTACGTTGAATAAGGTTTGACATTGGGAAGATGAATTAGATTGTGGTTTTTTTGCACACTAAAAATATGTTGGAATATTTTAATTAAAGTGTATTTAACAATCTTCCTTAATAAAGTAGCAACATTTGAGTTGAATGATTGAGAGATAATTTAGACTTTTATAAATTTGTAATAAATTAGTTTTCAATTCGTTTTTGCCATTTCTACCCATTAAAATGAAAACTTAAAATCTATTATTTCTGCAAAAAATAATAATAATAAATAAATGAATAAATAAATAAATAAATAAAGTGGTTGGACATTTTACATTTGGTCAGTAGTAACAATAATAATAGAGGAAGGACGCGAGTTTAGTTGAGTGAACGAGAACAAAGCAGAAAAGAAGAATAGCCCAAATGGTGAAGGAATATGGGTGGGCCAACCCAAATCTGGGAATTGTTATTTTGAACGCCATCTTCTTAACATCTTGTCTCTGGTTAACTTGATCGCTAAATAACCAAAAAAGGTTAATATTTACACGAAATGCAAAGTGGAATTAGGGTATATACTTTTCTGCTACAAATAAGATCCTTATTATTATAATTAATTTAAACTCAAATATCTGTGTCGCTCTCAATCCCTTTCATGGGGCCCTAAAATTCCACCGGAGAACACCACACACTCTCCCTTTCCGACGAACACAAAATAAAATTTTAATTGTTTCTTCCAAAAAAAAAAACCATCCTTCCACAACACAAGGAATCTGTTTTGAGAATCCCACTTCTTTTACTTTCCACTTTCCACTGCCCTCTTACACGAAATGCCTCGATTTCCTCTATTCCATTTGATTCAACAATCAATACATATAATTCTTCATAAAAGAATAAAATGTTACAAATTGCATATACTTAAATTTTTTTTCTATAGTTTCAAATCTTAAATTTGAAAATTAACACACCAGAGGTTGGATTTTCTTACTTATTTGAATTTTTTTAATATTTTGGTGTCAAAAAAATTCGTAGATCCTAAAATCAAATACATAACCTATTAAATGTTTTACCTAAGGTTATGCGTTCTATTTATTCCAACCCAAAACACGATAATTTGTTGTATTTATTTTTTTTCAAAAAAAAAAAAAAAAAAAAACCAATCTAAATGCCATTTATCCAACCTGTTATAAATCTCTTACCCCACGTCACTTTAGTCTCCTCCAACCATTTTTCTTTGCTAGGATTGAGCTGTCACTTATTATTATTTATTTTTTTGAAAACAAAGAAACTTTTTTTATTCTTAACTCTACTATCAAGTTTTTACTTTCAAAATGTTCTGGTTAATTTTGTGTTTAATTTATATTTAGTTTTTAAAATTTTAAGATTTACATTTTAACTCTGATTTTTCAGTGTTAATATTTATTAATTCATTCAAAATAATTAAATTAACCTTTAAAATTAATTAAAAAAAGTCACCTCATAATAATTATCTCAATTCTTTGAGTACTAACAATGTTCCGGAGATGGAAGATGTTACTAAATGAAAATTAAATTCAAGTAAAAGTGTAAACATTAACCAAATAAAAGAAAACTTTTTTTTTTTTTTTTGGGATTACTTTTTAATTTTTAGGAGTACACGGTCATTGTTATATCTCCTTCAATTTTCTTCCCTTTTTCATTTCTCAGTGCTTGTTTTCTATTTTTAAAGAAAAACAAAAACTTTTGGTGGTTCTCTAGTTTTACTTGAAGAAAAGTATACGATTTGGTAACTTTCTTTTTTACTTTTTAAAAGTTTTTTAATAGAGTTAGCATTATTGTCTTTATCCATATATATCTACTATACTGTTTTGTAATACTAGTTGCCTTAATACATTTATACCAAGCTTTTATAACGTGAATTCATCTTCTTGCCTATTTTTTTGTCTTCGTGGTTTTTAATATTTGTCCTTTTTTAGTTTAACTATTGTGGAGTGAGATATCATATAACCACCGAAAAATGATCATTAATACATTATCAATTGAATTATGTTAAGATTGACTTTTATTATTAAATTGAGCTCAACAATTCAAATAAAAATAAAAAAGTTCAAGATTTTATTGTGTGTGTGTGATTTTTTTCTTTTTTCTTTTTGGGTTCTTTTGCTAATATTCACATATATACACATTATCCAGTAAAGCTTATTATAAGTAAAAGGTATTTTCAACTTGTATATATCCAAGTGGCCTCTTATAAAGCAAGGCAAATACCACCTTTATAAAGAGAAAGGAGTGCCCTATCTATGGAGATTTGTCCAGTTCTTTAGGGCACTGAAGACTCACTAAGGTTGCCTCAGTGCCCCAAGATGAGAAATAGCTTTTAATGCCCTCTGCCCCTTTGCCTTGTCCTCTACCACTATCTTTTTAGCTTTTATACAAGAAATGCATGTTTCTTACTCTCATATGCTTATTTTAGATAGTGGGGAATACTACTCTTTTGTGGGAGGTTTTTGCACTATTTCAAAATCAAACCATTATATCCCACAAAAAAAAATTATAACCTTGCAACCACCACCTAAACTTTCACTATCCCATTGCAATAATTGAGCAAAAGTTTGTGTTTTTTGGAAACCTATTATTAAATGTATGTAGAAATCTGTAAAACCCCTTTATTTTTTATTTTTATTTTTTAATTTTTGTATACCACTTGAATAATTGTGTCTAAATCAAGAAAGATATACATGGTTTTTCTTTTACCTTTTAGAGTTAAAATTTTTAATGCAACAATCCTGTTCATCCTCATCCACTATCATGATTTGCTAATTTTAATATCTCTTCCTATCTCTTTTCTGTGTCCAAAAATAGATCAATAAGAGAGAGTCTAGTACTTGTTTATTGTCTATCAAACTTTAAGTTAAGGACCCATGTGTTGCTAAGAGGCACCAAAGAGACAAAAGTTTGATGGGGGAGAGTGCAAGTTGGTAAATGGTGAAGAGATATTGCAATCCTTCCCCCCTCCCCCCCC
>QLSR01001487.1:725818-758747 GCA_031780015.1 Citrullus colocynthis
GTGGGGGGGGGGGGGGGGGGGGGGGGGGATAATCTAATCATAAGTATGCCAAGCCAGATCTTCTAATGTCCTACAACACCTTGGTTTGATTAGACTTTAGAGAATCTTCTTTTTCATCGTTAATATTACTGGACAAGAGACAGAGACTATCATTGAGAACAGAAGAACAGCCTAAAAGCCAGGCTGATTATAGACTTCAAACAGAACTTATGAATTAACAGAATTTAACAACAAACGGGGAGGGAAAAAGAAAATATGACAATTCAATTCCAAATATGACCCAAAATCAATCAGAGATGCCAACGGAATGAATGTATTTATCTACAGAAAGGCACGCGGAAGTATCCACAGAACTCACTTTTGATATGTCGAACCAACGACCTTTAGTCCAGCTGTGTCAGCTAACTGTGCCAGTTCTTTCAGAGATTCGTCTATGCTAAAAAGTTGGTCAACATCTCCTTTCCGCTCTACACCAACGAGGTAGGCTTTTTCTTCAAAAACCTGAATTAATGAATGAGAAAAATCTTCATTTCCATTTTGTAAAAATACCATAGACGGATAAGATCCATAAATCCATGTTTTTAATTAAAACAAAGTCACGATGTTGACTACAATCAAGTATAGAATAATGAATGAAGAAAGCCAGCAATGATCCTCTTCCCCAAATTACTTCGAATGTCCGGACACGTTTTGATCACATATCCTAACTGTACCATACTGCATCCTCTATGCTGCTCGGAACTAAAATATAATTTGCCCAACCTATGGGAGTGCGGCCTTTCATTCTGAAAATAGGTATTCTCTGAAATTAAAAGAACCAAGTACAAAAATTATATGCAACCATCTAATTTACATAACCCCCAATGGATGTTTAACACCCTCTCTTTTGTCTCCGCGTCCTCACATCTGATATCTTCTTTTGCGGGTGTCGTTGTTCATCACGCCCAATGAAAATTAGTAAATGCTCCACTCCACTCAAATCAGAATAATTCATGAATTTGACCTCTTATAGTTTAGCTAAATCATCCAACCTTCAACAGTATGAAGCATCCTACTCTACGTTCTTACTTTTAAATCATGTGTGACAATTGGATGAAAGAAATACATCGAAATACGGGGATATCGACCTTGGTATGACAATTGATTCTACATTTCGAAGAGAGTACTGTTCAAAGGGTGGAAAAGGAAGGGCTTCAAGAAACATACCTCCCTTCCATTTCGCAGCTTAAACCTACTCTCGATGCTATCCCCATCTTCTTGTGTCTTCTTTTTAACCCTGCTCGGTAACTGCGATTTAGGCTCTGGTTCAGTGCTCGAGACGCCATGGATAAGTTCATCAACATCTCCGATTCCTCCTACTTCCTGAATAGGCTTGACAAAAGAACCATGGAAAGGGAGATTATCAAAGGACACGACGGCAGGCTCTTGTTGAAAAGCACTTCTAAGGGTACTTATAGAATTCCTCGCATCTTTTCTTGTGGTGGAGGGGAGGAATATGCGATTCTGGTTCGAAGAAGTGCATGGAGAACAGGGTTCTCGGATTGAAGGGCGGGGGGAAAACCCGGCAAGAGAGGCGCTCGTCATCGATAGGATGTGTTCCCGGGCTTCTGGAAAGATAGTATAACGTTTGTAAATTTAGAAGAGGATAAATCATAATCCTCTGAATTCTTATTACTTAGAAATTTTTATTCTCCTAAGTCTTGAAAAATAAAGAAGTAAACAATTTCACAAATTTGTTTTTATTTTTAGAGTTTAACTTGGAATTCAGCATGTACAATTGCAATTAAAAAGTTGAGAAGACACCAAGATAAGTCTCAAAAACAAATAACGAGGTTGGAAAATAACCAAATTAAATTTTATTATTTTAGCATTTGATCAACAAACAAATATATCCTCCTCTTTTGAATTCGGAAAACAAACTTATTTTAAAATTTTTTGAATACCTCGTCTTTCAAGTCGAGGATCTCCACCCAAAATATATCCTCGTCTTTTGAAAAGACAATGATCTGCAAAACAACCGTATTTTTATAATAAATTTGGAAATGACTATATTTTTATAAATAATTTTAATAATAACACTACTAATTAAAATATATATATATATGGAAAGGGCCCCCGAGGTTAAGAGTACCAAGACAACTTTTGAAAATTCACAAATATTTTTGTAATGGGGACTAAATGTTTATGTTTATATACTAACAATACGTGTATTTTGGTTATTTTTTAAACTTGTGAAAATTTAAGGGTATTTTTTAAACAAAGTAATAACATTTTTCATCTAAAATGAATGATAAAGTATTTCTGAATGTTTTTTTGACATAAAGTTCAAAATTCAAAGATTGAAAAAGAAAACTCAAAACCAAACCTAGGCGAATCGATTGACTCTCTTATTATTGTTTTCGCTTTATATATATATATATGGGTTAAAATACTAGGTTGATGGATACAATTTGAATTTTATATCATTTTAGTCTATGTACTTTTAAATTTCGTTGTAAATAATTTGGAACCTTAGGGCCCGTTTGGTAGAGAATTCAGATTTTGTTTTATGTTTTCATATTCACTAAAGCGTTTTAAAATGCATTGTTATATTAAATAAAGATAAAAGACATTTAGAAATACAATATGTCAGGTTAAGAACTAATTATATAACTTTTTTAACGTAAATCATATTGGTAAATAAATTAACAATAGTTTATTGTTAACTAATTATATAACTTTTTTAACGTAAATCATATTGGTAAATAAATTAACAATAGTTTATTGTTAACTAAATATTGGTGGTAACTTCGGCTACTATTATGATTTATAAATATGTAGCATCAAACACATTATAAACAATTGTTTAAATTATAATCCAATTTCTAAATTTGCTACCAAATACATATCTGAAAACATGAAATACAACTTTGTTTTCATCAAATCCCTTGCTTTCAAATTCTAGTTTTCAAATTCTCCGCCAAGTATGCCCTTAATTTTTTTGTGATAAATATGATCAAAACAATGTTCAATAAGGTTCATAACTGAAAGAATGATTCCAAACAACATTTTAAATGACTATTTTTTCTTTTACAAAATAAATCTATTGTAACCGACTCTTACATCATATAAAAGAGCTCAGAAAAATTAGAAGAGTGAGAGAAAAAATTTGTAAACAAAACTTTTTTTCATCTAGTCTTCAAGATCACTATCCTTCTTGTGGATGTAGGCTGATATTAACCGAACCACGTAAAAGTTGCCTTCATCTTCTTCTTCTTAGTCTTTTTCCAATTTCTGCATGTGGTAATTCCTTTGTTGTGTTCTTCGGCCATTAGAGGAATTAAGAGAGTGAGAGAGAGTTTTTTGTGTGTTTTATAGAAAGAAAGAAAACAAAATGAGGAAGTGTCTTACCTTATCTGCTCCTCTCTTCATGTGTTGCTGAGAAACCAACTACGTGGCCTCTTCTACTCCACATTTATCACCAACCTTCGGTGTCCAGGTATCAACTTGGGCTTGCACCACCGTTTCGATGATTGCCTAATTACTTGGGCCCAAACCTCGCATATAAACCAAGCCCAACAAACTGGTACCAGAGCCAAGATTATCAAGAAAATAATAATGGGAGCAACAATCTTTAGAAATTAAGTGGAAAATGTCAGCATTAAGATTCAAAATTGAAAAATTTGATGGAAAAGGTGATTTTGGTCTTTGGAAGGCGAGCCATTCTTGGCCATCAGAAGGCTCACAAGGCTCTTTTAGATCCATCAACTCTACCAATCACAGTCACAACACAAGAAAAAAAAGATATGGAGTTAGCAGCCGATGGTACATTAGTTTTAAATTTGAGTGACAGTGTACTTGGACAAGTCATAGATCAAGAGACAGCTAATAAGATGTGGACTAAATTGGAATGACTTTTTTGCAACTAGGGACCTCCCAAATAAAATGTTTTTTAGAGAAAAATTTTTCACCTTCAAGATGGATACTGCCAAGTCCCTCACAGAAAACTTGGATGAATTCAAAAAGATAGTATTAGAATTTGAAAATCTTGGAGAGAAATTGATTGATGAAAATGAAGCCTGTGTTCTATTAAATTCACTACCGGATGCCTACAAGAATATGAAGAATGCTTTGAAATATGGCAGAGAGTCAATCGCAACGATGCTATTATTTCAGCACTTAAAACAAATGAATTAGAGCTTCAAGTCACTAAGAGAGAACGACCAAGTGCATAAAGGTTGTTTGTAAAAGGCAAGAATAAGCCAAATCAGTCCAAATGAGGAAAGCAATAAACAAATGAGGATCACAAACCTAAAACCAAGCTAAGGTGCAACTACTGTAAGAAGAAAGGTCATCTGATGGGGACTGCTTCATTTTGAAAAGGAAAAATCAAGAGAAGAAGAAAGATTCTAAGAATAAACAGCCTGAAGCTTCTATAGTTGAAGGTTCCTACATCTACTTTGTTGCTTTAGCTACAACTCAAGATAAAGTCAATCAGGTAAGTCTTGTGGAAAAGCATGGTTAGGTATTAAACTCTGGATGTACTTATCATATGACTCATTTCAAACCTTGGTTCAACACATACAAAGAAATAGATGGAGAGCTAGTGTACATGGGCAACAATGAAGCTTGCAAGATTAAGAGAATTGGACCAGTCTCATTAAAGCTTACAGATGGGACAGTGAAGCATCTGAGAAATATAAGACATGTACCTTTACTCAAAAGGAATTTGATTTATTTGGGTATGTTGGACTCCATTGGGTGTGAATACAAGGGTAAATGGAGATCTTTAGAAGTGATAAAGGACTCTAAAGTAGTCATGGTTGGGGAGAAAGTAAATGATCTGCTTGTTGTAAGGGAAGTAGAGATGGTAAATGGAGCCTACACTGTGAATAAAACAGCCTTGACAGAAGCTGACCTATGGCAGCTCTCACATATTAGTTTTAAAGGTATGCAAGCTCTATCTAAGCAAGGAGCTCATATAATATGTGTGTCTATGTGAACCAATCTACCTATAAGGATAAAGTTCATCTTTTACTATATGTAGATAATATGCTACTGGCAGGAAGCTCTAAGAAAGATCTATCCCATGTCAAAACTCTTAAACAAAGAATTTGACATGAAAGACCTAGGGTAGGGGAGTCAAGGAAGATCCTAGGAATTGATATTAACAGGAACATAGATCAATCCTTTTTTAGCATAAGCCAGTCAACCTACTGTGAAAAACTAGTTAAAAGGTTCAATCTAAGTGAAGCAAAACTTGTCACCATCCCTATTGCTCAACATTTTAAACTTTCATCAGCAAATTCACCTAAGGACATTGACCTAGAGCATAAGCACCAAATGGGAAAAGTTCCCTACAGTCAGGCAGTGGGCAATTTGATGTACCTAATGATCTCTACAAAACCAAACTTATCTTACTAAGCTAGTCGAGTTAGTAGATACATATCTAACGCTGGTAGGAGACATTGGGAAGCAACAAAGTGGATTATTATATACCTAATTTGGTCCAAAAATCTCAAACTACGCTATCAGAAAACAGATAAATCACAACTAGAGCTACTTGGTTATGTTGATTCAGATTTCACAGGAGACATAAACAAGAGAAGGTCACTAACTAGTTATATTTTCCTTTATGGACCTAATCTAATAATTTGGAAAGCCACTCTACAGTCTATTGTAGCCCTATCAACTACAGAAGCAGAATATATAGCTTTAACAGAAGCAATCAAAAAGGCATTATGGCTCAAAGGATTAATGAAGAACTTTGGTATCAATCAATTAGTAGTAAAAATCTATTGTGACAACCAAAACACCATTCACCTCTCCAAGAATCCACAATTCCACAACAGAACAAAGCATATAGATATTAAATTCTATTTGGTTCGCAACAAGATAGAGTCAGGGGAAATAGAAGTGGTGAAAGTTCATACCTCTGAAAATGCAGTTGACATGCTCACGAAGCCAATTCCAAAGCTCAACTTACTCAGATGCTTGGACATAATCGGGTTCGATTTACCTGAGATAGATTAACAAAGGTTAGAAAGGAAGGACAAAAGGTAGCAAGCATTGGAATCAAGGTGGAGATTTGAAAGAATGATTCCAAACAACATTTTAAACGGCTACTTTTTCTTTTACAAAATAAATCTGTTGTATTTGACTCTTACATCATATGAAAGAGCTCAGAAAAATTAGAAGAGTGAGAGAGAAAAACGGTAAACAAAACTTATCTTCATCTAGTCGTCAAGATCACTGTCCTTCCTGTGGATGTAGGTTGATATTAACCGAACCACGTAAAAGTTGCCTTCATCTTCTTCTTCTTAGTCTTTTTCCAATTTCTGCATGTGGTAATTCCTTTGTTGTGTTCTTCGGCCATTAGAGGAATCAAGAGAGTGAGAGAGAGTTTTTTTGTGTGTTTTATAGAAAAGAAAGAAAACGAGACGAGGAAGTGTCTTACCTCATCTGCTCCTCTCTTCACATGTTGCTGAAAAACCAACTACGTGACCTCTGCTCCTCCACGTTTGTCACCAACCTTCAGTGGTAAATTGAAATCGGGTATCAACTTGGGCTTGCACCACCATTTCGCCAATCGCCTAATTACTTGGGCCCAAACCCTACATATAAACCAAGCCCGACAATAACCGATAGGTTTAAATTTGTTGTTCCGAATTAAACTTTTTTCAAGTTTGAACTCCACCCGCCATGTTAAATCATCACATCAATCTCCCTCCCAAAAAAAAACTTATGTTAATAGGTGGATTTTGTGAATTAAAAAAAAAAAAAAAAAGAGAGAGAGAGAGGTTGTTTCAATCGACATATTTATTTATTTATTTTACATTTCACAATATATTTTTTCAGTAAAAGGACTAGATTAAATTAATGATTACGAATGTCTAGTGGGTAGATCAATTGATGAAACATCCAATAACCACCATGGAGAGACCCTTTTTCATATTCCCAGTTTTCTTGATTTGAGGCATGACCCACTAGGTTATGGGCTACTTTATTGTGCGATTTAGGGATATACTTCAGGCATAAGTGGATCATCAGTCTCTTATGTCTTATAACTGGGCTCCTTCAGGTGAGTTTTGAAGCCTGTTCGTATGGTTGACTTTGACCAAAGCTTGAACGTCATATTCCACCCAAATGTTACCATATCCACTAGAAGCACTAAGCAGCAAGCTTTAAGTCAGTAGCATAGGGAGAGTTTCGGCTTTTAAAAAAATATTAGGCATTCTTTATGCTACCCCTAATTAAATTATTTTTATTTATTTATTTTACTATATTACAAAGAAAAGTATGTATGAGATAAGTGCAACTTAAATTAGACCACGAGCTCGACTCTTTTTAGAATAAAAAATCATAGAAGATTTTTTTAAATAATTAACGAGAGGATTGTCAATCACATCTACAGACAAGAAAGAAAAGGTAGAGACGTAAATTAGTTAATGAAACTCACCAAATAAGAAATGAAAGTGAGATTGATGAAAAGTTTTGAGATGAATGAGATAACCTATTTTATAGAATAATGATTTTCAAATATGTAGTGTGTTCCTCAACTGATTCAATTCATGCATTTTATTAAAGGACAATTGCAAAAGTAGCATTCAAACTCAAAATATTTACAAATATAGTACAATATAAAAAAAAAATTGAAAATATAGCAAAATTCAGATATAACTCTCAAAGATCATATTATTAATAGAAGTCTATTAGTAATAGAACATATGGTTAATAGGAGTCTATTAGTGATAGACCATATCACTGATAGATTTTGCAATTCTTTTAAAATGTTGTTAATGGGAGTCTATTAGATTTTGCAATGTTGTTATCTATAAAAGTGCTACACGTTGTAATTACCCTTATAACAACTCCCATCAGTAAAATTTTCATTTCTTAATTTTTAGGAAAAATGTCAATTATACCCCCTAAGTTTTAGGGGTTGCATTAATTTGAATTAGAAAATAATCATTGTATCAATTAAAACCATCGACTTTTGTTAGTATATCAATTTACACCCTCCATTACGTTTGGATTGAAAAAATCTCATGTGAAACTTATAATTGTATTCAATTAAACCCCTAAATTTTCATAAATGAATCAATTACGACTCTTCGACATAATTTTCTTTGAAAATCGTTCATGCATTTACTCTATGTCCATTTTGTTAAATTGACATTTGAAGAAGTCTACACACATTTGAAAATGAATGCATTGATGATTATAAAAAATACTCGTAATGAATGGTCTAAATTACTTATGAAAAATTAGAAGTTTAATTGATTCAAGTTATAAATTTCTCACGACATTGGTCGAGCGAAATTTGGAAGAGTATGTAAATTGATACACTTACGAAAGTTTGATCTTTATATTAATACAATTATGAATTCATGATCTTGATTTATATAACTTTCGAAGTTTAGAGATATCTCTCGTAACTTTTATTGTGTTCAAAGGGTTAAATGTATATTTCATCTCTAACAATTTGACAAAGATGGAAAATTACCATAAGGTTAGATTGCAAGCATAGTTTAATTAGTATAATAAATCTTGTAGTATCCAATTTGGGTAATGTAAATAAATAAATAAATAAAACTCGGTCCATGTAACGAAACCATGTGGCACTTTCGTCTAGGATAGCAACTTGTTTTCCTCGGATAATCAAAATAACCTGCCCGACGTAAACGGAACGGAAATCTAGCGAAGGTCGCTAGTTCCCAATGCGACATGTTCCCAACGCCAACACACACGGACAAGAATAACAAAGAGAAACAAACGGCGTCGACTGTACATTTCTTGTTTGCACTGTACGCAATTTGCTCCCGAAGCAACGAACTAATGTCGAAGAAAATCATTATTTCCAATCGATTAGGTTTTGTAAATTATTTTCCATAATTACAAATGAATTAATTTCATATGTCTAACATTCAAAAAGTACAGTCTTATAGTATTCAATGCTCCTATTTTCTTTAAAGCTGTAGAATCAATGTTTTTTAAATGTGATTTATGCAGAGTTGTCTCGTGCCAATTTGGACCATAAATTTTTTATTTATTCAATTTCAACTTAAATTTATATAAATATTACAATTATAATCTTCAACTTTAAAAAGTATTTGCAAATTTTACTCTTTAATAATTTTTTGCTCTAAGTACCATCATACAAGATTTGCTCTTATGCGTATGACGAATTGTGAAATTGATAGCTTGATACATTTTTTTTTTAGAGAATTTTTTATTCTGCTTTATGGATTTTAGGATTGTTATTCAATAGTTAATTTATGTATTCGTCAAACTTATTTGTGTAAAACTTATGTCTCGTTTGGTAACTATTTTATTTTTTTATTTTGTTCTTTGAAAATTAAGTCTATTTCCTCCACATTTTTTACAATGATTTATATTTTTTTAAGTACCATAGTTGAATTCTTAGCCAAATTCCAAAAATAAACAATTTTTTTTTTTAAAAGCTACTTTTTCTTAGTTTTCAATTTTTGACTTGTTTTTAAACGATTAGTAAAAACTAGACAAAAAAAAAGAAAAAGAAATTTGGAAGTGGAAGTAATATCTATAGGCTTAATTTTCAAAAGCAAAAACAAAAATAAAATACGAAATGGTTACTAAATGGGGCCTAATAGTTTATATCTGTTTTTAGTTAAAATTGCAACACTTATGTAAGTTAATAATCAAAGTTGATGAAATCAAAAGTAGAGTCCAAATTGATATAATCATATAAATTTAAGATCAAAATTAATATTTTCCGTAATTTATTTTTCTATTATAAAACTACATGATAACAATAGTAGTAATAATAACAACAATAATAATACTGTTTCCCAAGGATGAATTTGAAATCTAGCCCTACTAATAGTGATATTAATATTTGAATAATCAATATGTTTCACGTCTGAATATTAAGTATTTTGATTTGTTTCAAACATATATCATCCTTTGTGGTGAAGGTTGTCCTAGATATGTCCAAATTCAAAGAGAAACAGAAGTTGCTAGAGGTTCATACATCTAAAAGGAAAAGTCAAATCTTAAGTTTGAGATTAACTAGTCAAACTCATAGAATCTTTACCAAAGAAGAAATTATCGAGTTGACCGTCTCTTGCACCTTGCAATATCGAGGGCCACACCCATTTTGATATGACCAGCATTACTTGTAACCTCAAATGGGCGTCAAGGCCTTATAAATAGCCTCGTATAGATAATTTGAAGGTAAATAATTAATTCAACGGATAAACTCTAACTTTTCTTGTGATTAGTTAAGCTAAATACTACTCTATGTACTAACTTAAATAGCAAACTTTGCTCGGCTCAACACTACATTGATGCGTGTACTTTCAAGCAAGTCAACTCTATCAATAGAATCATATTAAAGGAGTAAGTTGAAGGAACACTTAAGCCTTGCATGTACGAATTTCGTATGCCAATACGTTGATCGATAAAGTTCAATCTTGAATCACAATGTTCACTGGAATACCTTATGTGTAACATATAGTCGGGATAGGTTTACATTATCTGAAAATTGAAGGAATTGTCCCTTCAAATGAAATGTTTGATCCTCATTTTATAATAATAATAATCAAAGGTTGGAGAACAACCCAAACTACCCCTTCTTGCAAAGAAAATCAGTTAGTGTTTATATTCTACGTTTTTTTCTTTTTTTAATTATCAATGACTTAAGATACAGATTTGCATTCAATTTATCGTTATTAACGTAGATAAGAACACATAACACCCTATTAAAAGCTTTATATTTAAATTATGTCTATATTTTCTATTATTTTCATAAATATTTAAGTGAGATTGTTAATTGCACAAAAATTAAGATTCAATTACCTTTTAGTTTCCAACTTATAACTATACTCTTCATGGTGGGCAACTGCAGAGAAAAAATTGGAGAGAGAAAATGCATTTATTATATTCTATTATTTATTTGAATTTTTTTCCTATTTTCAATAGAAGAGTGAAAATGCATTTAATATGATTCGATTTTTCATTTAACGCATTTGACATGTCAAACAATCGTTTTTTTTTTTTTTATGAATTCATGGTTATTTTGAATATACCTTAGAACATTGTTTTAGATGTTTGCAAATGTTCTAACCAATATATGAAATATACAAAATTAACTTAATGTTCAACATAAATCTCAATATATATCATAAATTTCTTTTATATCATAGTTAGATAATTCCAATAAATCAAAATTTAACAACTCCCTAACAAACGTGTAATTTCAAATTAATTTAACAACTTCAATATACCATAGTATATAAATCACTCAACGTTCAACATAAATCATAGTATATATAATAAATTTCATTCATATATATATACACACACACATATATCATATATATACACTATGATATATGTATTCGAATATACCTTTGTTTTATTTAAAAATATGAAATGTATGATACATACTGTGATATAAATGAAATTTATGATATATACTATGATTTATGTTGAACGTTGAGTAACTTATGTACTATGCTATATTGAAGTTGTTAAATTAAATTTGAATTACAATTTTATTAGGGATATGTTGTTAAATTTTGATTTATTAAGATTATATATACTGTGATATAAAAGAAATTTACGATATATATTGGGAGTTATGTTTGCAAACATATAAAACAATGTTCTAAGGTATATTTGAAATAACCATGAATTCGTTAGAAAAAACAAGTTGATTGATACATCAAATGCGCTAAAGAAAAATAGAATCATATTAAATGCATTTTTTCTCTCCAATTGAAAATGGAAATAAATTTCAAGTAATTAATAAAATATAATAATACATTTTTTTCTCTCCACCTGTCTATCATAAGGGGTATTTTTGTAAAAAAAAATAGCATTAAATTTCTTATACGAAAATATCTAAATATTTAGATATTTATGAAAATAAATTTTCAAAAAGATTAAATCTCTAATAATCTTATTAATATGATTAAGTCAAAATATAATTTTGATGGATGGAGATTTATTTGAGTTTCCAAACTAGTCTTAAAAATTTAAGAAAATGTAAAACTATGTTTAGTTTGAAAAACAAATTATTCATAACTTTTTTTTTTTTTACACACCAACGATATCAAATAATATTAAAACAAGTTAGTTTTACTTTTTTCGTAATATTTTTAACAACATTTTCCATATATGGTTACCAATAGCCTTGATATGTTTGGTCGATCCCATGACTAAGATGGTCAAGTAACTCCTATAAGGATCATTTGGTATGTTCGATTGAGCTCAACATTAGAGAAAGGTTGGGTGAACAAGAACACGAGAGTCTTTATTATTTTTTATTTTTGTAAGTTTTGTGGTTTTTTATGATGTCCATACTTTGAGCGTTGTTCAATTTCAGTCAATATACTTTTAAATATTTAATTTTAGTTAATGTATTTTAAATAAACCTTAAATTTAGTCTACAATATTAGTTTATAGTTGATTTTTTCAAAAACTTTTATTGTCTGTTAACATTTTTACTATAGATTTTAGAAATATATTTACCTATTATATATTTTTTCAGAAAAATTATTATAATTATTTTATTAATTTCAATATATATATAAATCAAAATAATATTTTAACTGAAGAACTTTTTATTTGTTCTACGAGAACTTGGTGGTGGCCTATGAGTCCTATCCAACAAGCTGGACAATCGGAGGATGATAAGGCGAAAAGGTAGGGACATTGAGCACATGCGACAAAATAACCTTGTTCCAATCCACGTGACGCTACCAAATTAATACCCTTACCATCAAATTTAAAATGTCTTTTTTTCCCCCTTCGAGAGTATAACATGACGGTCGATTGAAATTTATAAAATAATATTTATATCTCATTAATTGTATTTTAGGACCATCTTTCAAACTAAACGGAAAAAAAAAAAAAAAAAAAGAAAAGAAAAGAAAAGAAAAGGAAAGGAAGAGAGTATCCTCTAATTTTTTATGTTCGATTTATTGTCATTTATCTAATAGAAACATGATAATGATAATGACATTGACATATATTAGGTAATTTATTATTTTGACGTGCACATGCTTAGATGAACAAGTAGCAATATATATTAGGTAAGAGGTCATATTCAAAGTTTTTGTTGAATTATGAATGGAAAATTAATGAATAACAATACTAAAATAATATTGCATTAAAGATCTATAAATTAAAAATATATATATTATAAATAAAAATTAATTACAACAACATAAAGTTCTATTGAATAATAGTATGATCTCCATACAGTAAAATAATATTAAATCCTCATGACATATAGTAATCTGCATTCAGGTATTAATGAAGTGTAGAGATAAATAATTATACTTTTTACCTTTTAAAATACAACAATCAATTTGATAAGATTGTCAGTGATCTTACATTAAAAAAATCAACCATCTTTTCGATCTCTGTTTGGCTACATCTGCCTGAATTTGACAGTTGTTATTAACAGAATTTAGAGTTGAAAATATCATTTTATTTAATTTTAGTTTATATACTTTTAAATGTTCAATCTTGTTTATGTTATTTATTTATTGTAAATTTTTTTACTATCATTTATTTTTTATTAATATTTTTACTATAATTTTGAAAACATGCTGACATATTGTATTTTTTTTTGCATGAAAATTATTATAATTATATAATCAATTTCGATAAAAATTAATTTTGAGAGACTAAATTTAAGAGTTATTGAAAGTACGTATACTAAAATTAGACATTTGAAATAGGAGAACTAAAATTGAACAAATTGCAAAGTAGAAACTAAAATGGCATTTTAACCAAATTTATTTCATCTAATCCATGTTTTAAACTCATTTTATTTAATCTAGAAAAAGCTCCTGTAGGTGAACTGAAAAAAGGCACATTTATAAACAAAGTGATAATGCTGCTGCTCATAATTCTCATTTATATACGCACCATAGCCGTAGCTTTTGTAGTTTATAGGAGGTGGCTTGTGAGTCTGACTATTTGGTGGAACGTTCACTTCAGGCTTACGCTCACAACTCTATGATTAGTTCTTCTCCTTTTGTGGATTTCCATTAGTAGCTACAATAAACCAGTGGAGTAGATCAGCATTCCGATTCAGTTTCTTCTTCAGAGCGTCGAAGTTGAAGAGTAAAAATCAAATCCATGGAAACTTTCTCGGTTTCCAGTTTGCTGCTCTTTGTTTTCGTAGCTGCATTGGCTAGTTTTCGATCTACACATTGCAGTGTGACTTATGATAAGAAGGCCATTCTCATCAATGGCCAAAGGCGAATTCTCATTTCCGGCTCCATTCACTACCCTAGAAGCACACCTGAAGTACGTATCTCTTGTATTATTTAATCCTTTGTGCAATCGTTTTAATAGTTTCACTTACAGTTGCTTCTATGTTTCTTCGTTTTGGCAATGGTAGATGTGGGAGGATCTTATTCAGAAGGCGAAGGATGGGGGATTGGATGTAATTGATACCTATGTCTTCTGGAATGTTCACGAACCTTCTCCTGGCAATGTACTATCTCATAACTCATTTATGGAATCCACACTTGGTAAATTTTGAACTCAATTTGTTTGCTCTCACTTGTTTCAGTATGATTTCAAGGGGAGGTACGATCTTGTACGTTTCATAAAGACGGCGCAGAGAGTGGGTGTTTATGTTCATCTCCGCATAGGACCTTATGTTTGTGCAGAGTGGAACTTTGGGTAAAACGTTCCCCCCTTATTTTTGATTGTCAGTTTATGAAGTAAATGCTTGAAATCAGATGCAGTCTTCTATTCTTCTCTCTGTTATTTCATTCGTGGTAAATGATTCTGACATAGTGTTTATTATTGATTACACTTGACTATTTTTCGATTATTTTTTATTGTACAGTGGATTTCCCGTTTGGTTGAAGTATGTTCCTGGAATCAGCTTTAGAACTGATAATGAGCCTTTCAAGGTTTATTTTTCTCCATTTCTTATTAACTGATTCTTAAAATTATGTTCATGGAAATTACTTTGGACTTTCACTATCAGATGATGAAGTTTACCGTCAGTACTTTTGTTGGTTTCTTGCTCTCCAGATGGCAATGCAACGGTTCACCCAGAAAATTGTACAAATGATGAAGAACGAAAAGCTATTTGCCTCACAAGGTGGCCCCATTATCCTTTCCCAGGTATGGTTCAGAAGCTTTAGTGATATCTCCCATATGGGGAGGTCACAATTAACGCCATGGACATTGTTTATAAGTGTGACACAGTACTATTAATTTTGCCAAGAAAAGGTAAAAAGAAAAAAAAAAAAAAGAGCTACTCTGCTGTAATGACAATTTGAATTTATTTAAGAAATGACAATCGATAACAATTTGCTTTTTGAAAATTAAGCTTATAAACACTAACCTCCACCTATGAATTTCTTTGTTTCATAATCTACTTTTTACCTATATTTTCAAAATTCAAACCAAGTTTTAAAAATTAAAAAACAATTTTGTTTTAAGAATTTGGTTAATAATTCAAATGTAGTTTAAGAAAGATGAAAGCATTTAAAGAAATTGAAAAGAAACACATCCAATTAAAAGATGCCAGAAAACTAGAAACAAAATTGTTACTGAACCAAAGCTAAAATTTTCATTTCAATTTTGTTTTCTTAGATTGAAAACGAGTATGGGCCACAAGGTAAAGCCCTTGGAGCTGCTGGTCATGCATACATTAATTGGGCGGCAAAAATGGCTGTTGGACTGGATACAGGAGTGCCTTGGGTGATGTGCAAGGAAGATGATGCTCCTGATCCTGTGGTAAGCCATCTCTTTTTTGTTTAATGGCGCAGAAATTTATCTTTAAACCTCACTCGAACACTCTGAGTATATAATCTCCATTTTGGTGACAGATAAATTCGTGCAATGGTTTTTATTGTGATTACTTCTCGCCTAATAAGCCTTACAAGCCTACATTATGGACAGAGGCTTGGAGTGGCTGGTACATATCTTATTTATCAATGGATATCCAATCTACCAATGGAATAACTATTCTAATCCTTCTATCTTAACAACTTAACCTGTAATTCAAGGTTTACAGAGTTTGGTGGTCCTGTTTATGGTAGACCTGTGCAAGATTTGGCATTTGCAGTTGCACGCTTTATACAAAAGGGTGGTTCATTTTTTAACTATTACATGGTTGGTTAGCTTGCTTAAGTAACACTACTGCTTTTAGGGACTTGATATGCCTGACATAAAACTAATTCTACTTTGCTTGTTTGTGACTGATGGAAGTATCATGGAGGAACCAACTTTGGACGCACTGCCGGAGGCCCATTCATTACAACTAGTTATGATTACGATGCTCCACTCGATGAATATGGTGAGAAGGCTAACCATATCATAAACACGTCTTTTGAGTGTTTGAGAAACTTTTTAGCCAATATGTTGGATCCAATGTATCTCACAAAAAATTACAGTTAATTTTAAGGACGAACAATTTTTTTTCGTTCTAAGAACCATTTATTACCTGAACATTTGGCACTCCCTTCCTCATTCCTTCACAAACACTTCAAATATATTTCTAGATATTATCCCGAAAGAAAATGAACTGCAGTTCTATTTCTGTTACTGGCAAGCGAAGGTAATTATTTGATTACATTTAGGTATGATCAGGCAACCAAAATATGGCCATCTGAAGGACCTCCACAGGGCCATTAAGTTATGTGAGCATGCTTTAGTTTCTTCAGATCCTACAGTCACCTCACTAGGAGCCTATCAGCAGGTTGGCCTTTTTGTTTATTCACTGATTTTCTTCCCAAATTGTGATGATGTTTCTGAGCTTAACTGTGGCAATTCCCCAGGCTCATGTTTTCTCGTCAGGACCTGGAAGATGTGCTGCTTTTCTTGCAAATTACCATACAAATTCTGCAGCTACAGTGGTATTCAACAACATGCGTTACATTTTGCCTCCATGGTCAATAAGCATCCTTCCTGACTGTAAGCGTGTTGTGTTCAACACTGCAAAGGTATAGATTATATGGGTCATTGTATGAAGTCTTAATTTTGAAATTTAGGACATGTTTTCTGGTACCTTTTCTTCTCCTATGTTTTAAGAATTCTGATCGTTCTGTGCTCATTAAGGTTGGAGTTCATATTGCACGAACCCAAATGTTACCAACAGTTTCCAAGTTGTCATGGGAAACTTATAATGAAGATACATCTTCCCTAGGAGGCAGTTCAATAATGACCGTCGCTGGACTCTTGGAGCAGATAAATGTCACTAGAGATGCCAGTGACTATCTTTGGTACATGACAAGGTGAGCCTGGAATTATATGGTATCTTCAGCTCTAGTTCATAATATTATATGAAAGCTTTCTTATCAACATAGATTGAATAACATCTATACATAGTAACTGGACTACTACACGTCTACACCATTGCATAAGGAATACAAGTCACTTCAGAATGTAGTGAATGGTAATGAAGTACTTGTGATAGTCCTTACTCCTTAGTAGGAAACGCATATAGAATACTTTGTTCATTTAGATTATGATAGATTTGTATGTGGGACGTGAGATATAATAGAGAGGCCTCTATAATGCTGTATGATATCCTTTTGCATTGACAATAAATCTGCATTATATCTAGTGTTGGCATCAGTTCATCAGAGGCATTTCTTCGAGGAGGACAAAAGCCTACTTTAACTGTTCGATCAGCTGGCCATGCTCTTCATGTTTTTATCAATGGACAGTTCTCAGGTCTGCCTTCAATCCATCAGATTTCATCTTCACTGTGATGATTGAATTTATGTCATTAGTTGTTTGGTCTTGAATTTTAGAAGTACCGCACCTTCACTTGCAAATTCCAATTAAATCGCAGTTAAGTGAAGTTGTATTTTAACATATAATACAGGGTCGGCCTATGGAAGTAGGGAACATCGAGAGTTTACATTTACAGGCCCTATCAACCTACGAGCTGGAATGAACAAAATTGCTCTACTCAGCATTGCTGTCGGCTTACCGGTTAACTCCTTCCCCATAAATCCACCTTTAAGTTTTGAAGCAAGCAACTTGACTTTGCCATAACTATAGTTTCAGGTTTTTACGCATAGTGGACTAATTTAATCAGGTTAACTGATTGCTGATTTTCATTTTGTTGTTAGAATGTTGGGTTGCATTTTGAGACATGGCAAACGGGTATTCTTGGTCCGATTTCAATAAGTGGGCTTAATGAGGGAAAGAAAGATTTGACTTGGCAGAAATGGAACTACCAGGTAAAAATACTCAAACATGTATCAATTGGATGGGCAGGGTTTCCCATTCGATTGATTCAATCTAATACCTTTTACTGTCAACAGGTAGGCTTAAAAGGAGAGGTAATGAATTTGGTCTCTCCAACAGAAGCTGCGCCTATAGATTGGATAAAAGGATCTCTTTCACAAGGTCAGCGACCATTGACTTGGTACAAGGTAAAATCTCTCAGAAAAGTGGAAACAGGTACAAATTGAATTAGCGACTTGAATGAGGAAGTTTTATAACGTAGTTGGAAGTTGTAACTTGCAGGCTAGTTTCAATGCGCCAGGAGGGAATGAACCATTAGCTTTGGACTTGAGAAGCATGGGCAAGGGCCAAGCGTGGATTAATGGACAGAGTATTGGAAGATATTGGATGGCTTATGCAAAAGGTGGTTGCAGTAGGTGTAGTTATGCTGGGACATATAGACCTTCCAAATGTGAATATGGTTGTGGGCAGCCTACCCAACGATGGTAAGCAGAATCAAATTCTATTCTTTGTACAAGTTTAGATGATTCCTTGATTTTCACAAGCTGATTCTCGTCATTTCTTTTATGTTCTTCTAGGTATCATGTTCCTCGATCCTGGTTAAAGCCAACCAACAACGTATTGGTGTTGTTTGAAGAACTTGGTGGCGATGCATCCAAAATATCACTTTTGAGGAGGTCTGTGACAGGTGTTTGTGGTGAGGCAGTTGAACACCATTTTAAGGATGAAAGTTACGTCATTGAAAGCAACGAGGAAGCAGATTCGGTTCACCTGGAATGTAACCCCGGGCAGGTTATATCAGCCATAAAATTTGCAAGTTTTGGAACTCCTTCTGGAACTTGTGGAAGTTACCAAAAGGGTACTTGCCATGCACCAGATTCTCATGCCATTTTAGAGAAGGTCCTTTCTTATCTTCCATCACATAGGATCTCATTTTGTACAGACTTTAGTGTACCGTACAAAACAATCTTGTAAAGTTTTGAAGGCCATTTTAAAACTAACAGTCATAATTTGAAATATTTCTGCAGAACTGCATTGGGCAGGAGAGTTGCTTGGTATCAACAAGCAGAGGTAACTTTGGAGTAGACCCATGTCCTAATGAATTGAAACAATTATTAGTTGAAGTTGATTGTGGCACAACAGATATTGATGGACACGGTTCATAAGAAAATTTTAACAGCCAGGATCCTTGCTCCTTGCCAGCATGCTATTTCATGTTGTGAAGCCAAGGAGATTTTAACTTACAGATTGAAGATAAATTTCATTGATCATATTTTGCATTGCGCATTATATATGATAGATATGTGTAAGTTATCATTAGTGGAACTCATAAGCCCTGTAAATGGGAAGCTTGGAGCTCATTACATGTTTTCATCACGGTAGCCATTTGCCCCATAATCCCTGTTCCCTAGGCCTTGTATCAATCAAATGGGATGAGTTTAAGTTATAAATGATCATGTATTAATTGTTCAGGTTCATTCTCTTTTGGATTATGCCTTGTATCATCTTAGCTGCAAGCTAAAATTTTGAAATGTTCAAGCATGATAAGATTTAATGAAACAAAGCAGATAGAAGGGACCTCAAGACACTTTAAATAGGCGCTCATTTTTATTCACAAAAGAATAGATGCTCATTCATTACATAACAAGTCTGATAACCTCGAAATAGTAAAAATGATTGAAAAACAATCCAAACAAAACAAGCAAAATCAATGTTGTACTAACTAAAAGCATCAGTTTATAGCAACTCACAAAAGTTGCATAAACCTTTTTCTGGTTCTAATAGAAATCCAAAAAAACATATGAGAGTATTGGTATCTCCTCAAATTAGGCATGTTGTAATACAAGCTTCTGCAATGCATCTTTTCTTGCTCCTACAAACCTGTCCACCACCTTCCCATTCTTCAAGAACATGAAACAAGGGAGAGCACTAACTCCCCATTCCGCAGCAACAGTCTGTAGAAAAGAATTCGATTTATATGAAGTCTTAATAATATAAATCAATTAACAACACAAAAGTTTTGTAGGGCAGAGAGCTTGAATTGAATTCAACTTACAGTCAATTTATCAACATCGACCTTCAAGAATATGACATTACTCATCTTCTTAGCCAACTCTACAAAAACTGGAGCGATGGCACGGCACGGACCGCACCATGCGGCAGTGAAGTCCACAACAATCTGTAGAATTAAAATTGTTTAGAAAATAGGAAGAAAAGATGAAGAAACGAATAGGTTTCGGATCAAGCAGTACCAGTTTATCGGATTGTTTTCCTTTGAGGAGCTGCTGCTTCCATGATCCGACGGTATGGCATGTAATCACTTCGCCCCTTTCTGCCATATTCGATCTTAAATGCAAAAGCAAAGAGAGTTGTGATTTGGAATTTCTTCTCCTGTAAGATCGTCGTTGAACGAGGAAATTGAAGTACCACAAACCTGAATGGCTTCATTTATAGTAGGAGTAGTAGAAGAAGGCAAGGAAATGAACGAGCAATTGGAAAGCCCCATTTGCGGTGCATATGAAATCGAACCATTCGGAAAAGCTTGGAGAGCTTCCACTTTGTCATCTTCAAGAATCTGAACAATTTTTCGGCAAACGGTTGACGATGGAAGTGCGTTAGGACAGACCAAAGACAACTGTATAAGCGAAAAGAGAACAGCATCAGATTATGCGGTTTACACTACGTGGTACGCAACTAGGCAAGTATTTCCATCTTGGCTAATATATATATATACACTTTAGGAGGATGATTCAATTTGGTTGATAAGATTATATAAATCAATTTTACAGTAAAAAAAATTAATAAAAAAGATCTCATATTTAATCTTCACGTTAGTTTTTTCAAAAAAGGAAATGGACCATCACATTATCACATTCAAAAAATTTGCTTCAAAATAAATTATATATCTTTGATTTTTATTTTTATTATTATTTTTTTAATTTTCACAAATGATATCGCTTTTTATGTCTATAGAAACCCACCATTTTTCAATCTTTCAATTATCATATCTTCCTCTCGATCATTCTTGAGGTTAAGCCGAAGGTCTATAAGTAAAGTAATCTAATGCAATTTCTTATTTTTTTTAAATGCTTTTGTTGGTTTTTTTTTTTTTTTTACTTCTAAATTTTGTAAATACAAATGCACACTAATGAATTTAGTTGGGTGATCGTACCTTTTTTTTCCTCATTTTTTTTTTTAATACACAATTGTTTTTTTTTTTTTAGTAAATTAATAATATTTTAGGACTTTTCTTCTTCATGCAAAATGATATATTTTTTTATTGCAATAAAGTTTGAAATTAAGAAAATACAATTGCAATTCTACACATGAAAATAAGATTTTTAGGGTTTCTCAAATAGAAAAATAATATTTTGGTTTAAAATTAAAATAATATAAAATAAACTAATAAAGAAGTATATATATAAAAAATTAGAAAGATCACGATATATTTAAGGAAATAGAAAATTGTTTTGATTTAAATGAAAGATTCAAAGATAATAAAATAATAAAATTAAAATAATATTTTTTCCCTCAATTTTATTTTCTTAATTTGATTTATTTCAAATTTTTAGTTTAGATTTAGTTTCGATTATTATATTATAGATTTATTATTAAACTGCAAATTTTTATAATTATTTATTGTTTTTAATCTTTAAAAAAAATAGCCTCGGTTTTACTTTAAAGTCCCTTACATATTTACATTTACTCTCCAATCTCTAATTCATGTTAAATAAAAGGAGAAAATTTTAACAATCAAAATTTACCTCTATCTCATGTTATTTAAGTACTTGTGATAGTATCTTTCTGATGAAAAATATGAATCAAATTCATGTTAAAATATATTTTTTTTGAAAAACAAAACATAAATTATCTAAAATTTACATTAAAAGAAAAAAAACTCAAAAAAAAAATCTAATTTTATGTAGATAATCATTTAAGTCACGTTAAATGATAAGAAGTTTTCAAAAAAATAAAATCTCAAATTTTTATCTAATATTCTTAAACAATCTCTTATATTTAAGTTAAATGCATAACAATTTTTTAAAAAAGAATAATCCATTAGGAAATAAAACAAGCTTGTTTATTCTCTTACTATCAAGTATTTAAACAGATAAAAAATTAAAATATTATTGGAGAATATCATTTGATATATATTTAATTTTTCCTTTATTAAATACTCTAGTTTACTTTATTACATTTTATATCTATGAGGCTCTTATTTCAATCTATACATATATACTTTATTGTCAACATTATGATACACGCACACCACGTAGTTCCATCTATAATTAAAAAAAAAAAAAAAAAGTAATATGGTTAGATTTCAATGTTTTCAAATATATTTTTGTTTAATTTAATAATGAATAAATTAAGAAAAATATATTTGTTTAAATAAAAAATAGACATTTCCTTGTATTAAAAATTAACAGAAGAACTTGATGAAAAAACCAAGAGATATACTAAATAAAATCAATGGGTTTGAAAACTTAAAGACACAAATACGAAAATATATCTTTGCCATTTTAAATTTAGTTCCTACTATATTGTTAATTATTTTAGAGTGTGTTAATCTATGAATCTTTTCATTATAAAATTAGAATATTTTTGTATTAAATTTTCTAGCATAAAAATTATTATTATTATTTAGGAAAATTGTATTGGACAGTAAATTGAGTTTAGGTTGTGACTATGATAAATCATTCAATCCCTCAAATCACATTACGGAAGATATATATATATATATATATATTTTTTTTTTATTTAAAATTTTATTTTATTCCCAAATTACCCCAGAGGGATTTTATTTCCCTTTTCTCCCGTGTTTTCTCCCTTTGATTTCCTCTTACGTTTCTTCCTTCTATTGAGCTTTCGTGTAATTGAATATTGAAGCTTCACGATTCTGCCATTGTAGTTTGCCATCAAGCTGCCATTAGATTTCCTTCAGGTTTATCATGTACGATTTCTTCTTCTTCTTTCACTAAAATTCCTAAGTTGTCCATCTATTTCGCTTCTGCTGCAAAGCTATGGCCTACATAGCTTCCTGGGATGGATTCGTCAATCATTTCATTCTGATCCCAACTTGGTAAGTTTTTACTCTGAAATCTGACTCCCTACATATTGTTTCTGATTATTTCATGTGAAGTTTTGAGTTCATTGGAATTCAAAGATGTGATTACTATTATTTTTTTTAGTGCTGATTATGTTCCATTTTTTTAATAGACATTAGTGGTTTGATAAAAGTATATTACGTATACATCATCGATTTGATGTATTTAATTATGTATATTAGTTGGGGATGACTCTTTTTTAGGGTCAAATAAAAAATGGGTATTTTTTTAAATTGAATGAAAAGTGGTATTTTATTATGTATATTAGTTGGGGATGACTCTTTTTTAGGGTCAAATAAAAAATGGGTATTTTTTTTAAATTGAATGAAAAGTGGTATTTTATTTGTGTCAGCATTTTCATTTGCACTCGAAAACTATCTGCGCGTTGTGATTTATAAGTTTTCTTGATACTCGATCCTCGATGTTCGATGCTTGATGCTTAATACTCGATCCTCGATATTAGATGTTTGATTCTTTACACCCTATGTTGTACATGTTCTATACTATATGCTCGCTACTTGATTCTCGATACTTGATATTCGATGTTTGATTCTTTACACCCTATGTTGTAAGTTCACTCGATGCTCTATACTCTATGTTTGATGCTCGATGCATAGAACAACAAAAGGAAAAAAATAATAAAAAGAAAACGTGAAGAAAAACAAAAGTAAGAAAAATGGAAGAAGAAATGCAGGAAAAAAACCAAAGAAAAAAATAAAAAATAAAAAAGGAAAAAGGGAAAAAGAAGAAATTCGGAAAAAAACGAAAAGAATAACATTGCAAAAAGAAGAAAATAAAAGAACAATGCATCTAAGATTAAAGTGGTAAATTTACCTAATAATTTAATAAGATTAAAATTTATTGATTTTGATGAATTTGAGGAAAAAAGGAAGACATGAATAGATGGACTTTTTGGTCTATTCCATTTTAGCAATTGGATTGGGCTTCTTCTTTTTTGACATTTTTGCAAACTAAACAAAATGAGAGACACAAACTTAATTTTGATAAGTTATTTAGCTACTACTGCAATTATCCCTATTATTTAACTACTATGCAAAATAACTTTAAAAAATTAAATTTAAGATTTATTCACTCGAAAAAATTAAAATTTATCGAACATATATAAATTAAAATCAAACCAATCTCAAAATACACAAACAAAAATAGTATTTGGGTCTATATCATGAAGTTTGCCCTTTGTATAAAAAATATCCATATTATTTTAAAAGTTTTAATGATACCATTGTCCTTTTATAAAACATTTTAAAGCTATCGTAAAGTAGAAATTCTTTAGAACGTGGGATGAAAAATCAACATGACAGAGACTAGATGTTTGCTTAAATTAATTAGTTTGACTTTTCAGTCAATATTCTAACTTTTTTTTTTTTTCACTCCAGCAGTCATTTTGAAATCTTTATAAAAGGTCAACAATAACCTTACAAAATTTAAAAATGTATGGCAACATTTTAAAAGAACTGCAATCTACCGGTGATAGGCTCCTATTAGTGATATGGTCTATTACCAATAGACTCTGAGAATTGATCTAAATTTTGCTATATTTGCAAATTCTTCTGCTTTGGGCTATATCTGCAAATATTTTAGTTCTGATTAGGGGTGTTCAAATAACCCGACAACCGGGACTACCCAACCCGAATTATAAGGGTTGGGTTGTGTCTCAGGTTGGAATTTTCAAAATTCAGGTTGACCTAACCGAACCTGAATTACTAATTATATATATATAAATGCAATTTTTTCATTTTGGAGTCACCTTCACCTAACCTCCTCAAGCCTCAGCCAACTGCGTCACTGCCCTTCTAGCCGTGACCGCCGCTGCCATGACTACCATCTATCGTGACTGTCGCTCCTACTCTCAACCATGACTGTCGTTGCCCCTCAGCTGACTGCCTCTCCAGCCATTCATCCACTCATATCCAGTTGTTCGTCTGCTCAGATCCAACCGTTTGTCTGCCATCGTGACTGCTTGTTCCACCGGATTCGTTCGTCTACGGTCTACTCGTCATTGTCTGTGCTCACTCCTCAGATCCAGCCGTTCGTCTGCCATCGTGACCGCTCAAATCCAATCGCTCGTCTGCGCTCAGATCCAGTGGTGACCATCGGTTTGTCTGTCGCCATCTCTTCTGCCAATTCGTTCGTCTATTTTTTTATTTTTTTATTTTTAGTTTCATTTTAGTTTCACCATCCCAACCCAACCCAAACAGAATTTTTGAGTAGCCTATTGGGGTTATTTGGGTAGGTCCAAAATATGCCCCCACCCCACCCCAACCCAACCCAACCCAACCCAATCCGTGTACACCCTTAGTTCTGATTGCTATATTTAGAAGTGTGACTCTATAATTGAACGTTTGATGTTTAGGGATAACAACATAAAAGGCTCAAAGAAAGGCATTATATTTCAATTATGTCTAGTTTTACATTTTTTTTTTCAAAAATGTCCAAATGAACTTCTTTATTACACAAAAGTTAGAATATAATTATTTTTTAGTCCCATCTTACAATTAATTACGAATTTTTTAGGAAAGAAAATTAAATGAATTTTTTTTAATGGAAACTCAAACATTTCCTTAATTCATGTGCAAAATTCATTATTATTATTTTTTCCATAACAATCATTCCATCCTTTAGACTTAGAGACGATTTCACACCTTCTACTCACCTCAATTCTCCCTATCTCCCCTCCACACCATTTCACATCCCTTTTCCGCTGCCGCTCACCCATTGGAATCGGTCGCCCATCCACCATCGTCCACAACAGTCGCACACCGTTCGTGGGTTCATCAACGTTCATTCCTTGGAACCGGTCATGCCTTGTTCATCCTAGTTCATCAACCATTTTCAACATATATGCTCTACAATGTATGGTTTATTTTGAAAATGATGAATTTGTATATAATATATACTGTGGTATATCGTATATATTTTCAATTATGTTGAATTTTTGCAAATTTATTAGCATGTAATATATGATATATAGTGTGGGTTATTTAAAACAATATTCATATATTGTACTTTCATATAGACACAAATTTCGAATGGTACCATTTATTTGAGTATATTTGGAATATATTTATTTGCAAAATCTAATACAATGTTCAAAGGTATATTTAAAAATAACCATGAATACGCTAGAAAATCCAACAACCTGCGTGAAAAAATGTGGTATTTGAGTACATATCAAATATATTTACCAGAATATATAGAACGTTACAAACATCTAATACAATACAATGTCCTACGGTATATTCAGTATATTTAAATATATTATATATAGTCATGTGGATGCTGTTATATGTACCATCTATTTGAGTACATTTCAAATATATTTACATGTATATTTTATATATTGGTTAGAATATTTGAAACCAACTTGCCGTGAAACCAACTGTATTTGAGTGCATATCAAATATAATTAACAAGACATTTCATATATTGGTTATAATATTGCAAACATCTAAAACATTTTAATTGTATAGGATGAGGACAAAAATCTATATGTTATATTAATCAAAATATTAATGATATACCTAATATTTATATTATATAAACTTGTAAAATTTTTTGTTCAACATATATAGACACGATTGTGCCTAAAAATCTAACATGGTTTATATATTTTTACATATTTTGTATGTACAATTAGATATCAATAAGCATGGCTAAAATGAACATAACATATGGAATAAATCGGATAATATATCAATATGCAAACTGCCAACAATTGTACAATCCGTAATAGGCAAGAATATAACTAGAAAATGAAGATATTGAAGGTGTATAATTTCTATGGTGGGAATGCAATTTTTATAGTGAAATTGCAATTTATGTGTCAGTTGGAACTTAAATTTTTGTGGTGAGAGTGCCAGTCAGACGTGGAGTCTCCAATCGGAGAAGAGAACAATTTTAAGTTGGAGCTCTTTGTTGAATGAGTGAAGTAGGTTGCAATTTTGTTAAAAATGGATGAAATACCTACAAGAAAGGAAAGAATAACCATTAACCATTATTAAATGCATCAAATATGATGATTGTTTACGAAATTTAAAGTCAACAATAACTATTAATCAATATTAAATGCATTGAAGTTTGTTTACCAAATTTAAAGTCAATAAATGTAAACAAATTAAAAAAATAAAACAAAAAATAGATAAATATTAAATTAATAATATAGAAAGTTATAAGGGTTCAAATTTGAAATAATTTGAAATAATTCAAAATAAAAGATTATTTGTGGAAAATATGGGATCGTTTTCCATGTAAATCTTGTTCCATGTTTATCCATTGACACGTGCCCAGAAAATTGGGCCTCCAAATATGTATTATTGGGCTTAAAATTAACAGTGGGCCTAGATGAGGCGAATGAAAATGGTATTTATAGAGTCGTATCCGCAGGTTTTTGGTTATTCTCTTTTCAAATTCCTCGTTGGAAAATCTGAATCCACATATTTTCAGACTTTACCTCTCTCTCCATATTATCCACAATCTGAATTGGAGTTGGGCTCTCTCCTTAAAACCACCAGATTTTTGTTTGATTGGAGAGAGAAAGGGAGGGATGGAAATGGAAGTAAAAATATTTTTAATTTCTGGGGGAATTTGATTTGATTTCTTTTGTGAGGTAGAGAGCTGATAATACAGTCTCTCTCTACGAGCTCAAGCAAGCAAGCAAACAATTTGGTTCTCTTTATCTATAACGCTTTTTTGCGGAACACTGGCAACACTTCAATGGCTCTCCCTCAGCTCATTCCTTCCTCTTCCTCTTCCTCTTTATCCCATAAACCCATTTTAAACCCCAACACCATTTCCTCTACCTTAAGCCCTAGCCCTAGATTCTTCTCTCCGGCCGCTGCCTTTCGCCTCAACCGCCACAAGCCCAATACACTCAAGTGTTCTGCTTCCTCTTTCCCGGAAAAACACCACACCGGTTCTCCCAAATCCGACGATGTTGTTGAGCTTCCCCTATTCCCCCTCCCTCTCGTTCTCTTCCCCGGCGCTATTCTTCCTCTGCAGATCTTCGAGTTTCGCTACCGGATGATGATGCACACTCTGCTTCAGACTGATCTTCGCTTTGGAGTTATTTACACTGATGCGGTTTCCGGTACGACGGATGTTGGATGCGTCGGTGAGGTTGTCAAACACGAGCGACTCGTTGACGACCGATTCTTCCTTATTTGTAAGGGCCAAGAGCGGTTTCGAGTCACTAATCTTGTTCGGACGAAACCGTACCTCGTCGCTGAAGTTACATGGCTCGAGGACCGGCCGTCCGGGAGTGGAGAGGAGGATTTGGATGCGTTGGCGAATGAGGTGGAATCGTACATGAAGGACGTGATTCGATTGTCGAACAGGTTGAGTGGTAAGCCGGAGAAAGAGGTTCAGGATTTGAGAAGGAATTTATTTCCAACTCCTTTCTCATTCTTCGTTGGAAGCACGTTTGAAGGTGCGCCTAGAGAACAGCAGGCGTTGCTTGAATTGGAGGATACGGCGGCGAGGTTGAAAAGGGAGAAAGAGACATTGAGAAACACTCTTAATTACTTGACCGCTGCTTCTGCTGTTAAAGATGTGTTCCCATCTAACAGTTAAAAGGCAAGTCTGAGAAGTATCTGTGGAAATTCGACAGAGATTAAGCTAGATTGTTGAAGCCTAAGGAAGCAAATTGGAGGTAATGCTTAAGTTTTGCTTGCCTTTACACGTACTTTATACAAGGGACGGATGTTATTAAAGCTGTAAATTTTGATATATAATTGAATTCGCTTCATCTGGTGTACCGATGCTTACATACTTGATATAGAAATTGCACATGATCTGAAGGGCTTAGGTGAATTACTTGAGTTCTTGGCTTTCTTTCTTGTGAAACCAGACTTTGGTTGCACTTGGGTATTTAGGGAGAGGTCTATGGCTTTGAAAGCTAAAAATCTAGAGATTTTCCACATTTAAGATCAGAGTCAGATGTTAGTCTTTGATTGTATGAGAGGATTTACTGTACCTGTGAAAGCTAAATTAGCTTGCTCTTGCTGGGCAATGTCAAGGTGGAGGAAAATAGTACATTGTGTTGGAATATTGGATGGCCAAATTTCTTGTATGTTCTGTTTTATGATGATGGGTATTATTCTATGAGTTCATTCATATAGCAATTTAGCTTTACACAACTAGTTTTGCTCCTCTAGACCTCATCCTAATTCCAGCTTCTAAGCTATCACAACTTGCTTTGCACTAACCACCATAAGTTTTGAAGGAAGTTCACAGAGAACTTGAATATGATAGTGCTTGAATTAGACTATTATTTATTGTAGTCGCTGAGGAAAGGGAGAAATCTGTTTGGTTAGACTTCACCATGCCTTCCTTGTTAACCTTGTGGAGGATTCCACTTTGAAGAAATGGAGAGACTTCAAAATGTTTATAATATAATGGGCCATTCCTCTCATTACCAATTGGTTTTGAAATGGAATCCCATGTTATCTAATAAGTCTTAAAGGTCACACCATATCATTTTCTTGAAGGTTTGGGACGATATGAAAATCTGTTTTATAATCACGTGGGAACATAAAAACTCAGAGTTGATTGTTTATAATGTTTCTATCTAATACACACTTATGCTTTTCCGCTGTCTGGAAATGAGTTTTACTTGGTCTACTGCTTTGCTCGAGTTTGTCATGCTGGGAGTTCCATATTTTATGCTCATACAACTGTATCCTTGTATTAAAGATCCTTCATGGTGAGCCATTAAAATGTACCAAGATGTGAATCAAGGTGATTTTTATAAGTCAAACTAAGTGGGATTTCACTATATTGAGGGACATGGGAGCCTGTGTAGAGCTCACCTGAGCAAGCCAGGCATCAGTTCTTGTGGAACATTCTGCCTCTCCCTCTTTTCAAGTTTTTCCCTTCATTCAAGCACTGTCTGATAATCTTGTATGGCATTGTGCAATTCTCCCTCTTTCTTGCTGCAGTTTAAGCTTATTTTCAGAATTAAATGGTAAGTGGCTTTTCTCTCTTCAAGTTTAACACTTAAAATTGATCAAATTTACTGATGTTTATATATGTGATGTAGTTTTAATAATGAAATGGTATAAAGGGCTATCTATAAAAGTTTTCTGGTTTTATTTGTTGTATTACTGATAGGCCAACGGATTTTGGATTTGAGAGAATCAGAGCACTAAATCACCTGAGTTTGGCCCGGTAGATTGATGGGATTGATCCATCCTCAATCCTGCCATTCATAACTTGGTCCAATGGAATTTTTAAAGGATAAATTACTTAAAAAAAGAGGAAAAATACACCTACTAACTTTATCGATTGTTTTAAAACTACTAGTACACCGAAGATAAGTTAAAATTAGGCTAAACACTGTTTCACGTTACTATCACACTAATTTTAAGTCTCATTTTTCATCTAACACTAATGAATTTCTACTTTATGTAGTTATTAAATGTTAATGAAATATTGTCTACTTTAGATGTATTTATGAAATGTTAATGAAATATTGGAGATAATATTAGACTATTGAAAAAGAACAATATTTTGGTTAGGTGTATTTTGTAATTTAGCCCTAATCTAATCTCTAATTGACATGGTGGATCCATCTGCCAATAGACCATGCTAAAGAAGATAAATCATGAGCAGAGTATGAGGTAGTGCTAAGTGCCCCATCCATCTCAAAGGTAAATAAGGGCCCAAATATAAGACTATAGAAGAATATATAGTTTAAGAAGATTGTTATTTTTGCAATGCATAAATTTCTATCCTAAAAAATAAAGAACCATATTCATAATTCAACTTGTTAAACTACTGTAATATTAACCAAAATCTTAAATGTTTGACTCTTCAATTTTGTTAATTTTTTTTTAAAAGAAAAAAAAAATAACGAACTCGATAAGTTATGTACTTTGATTATTCAATTATTTTCTAGATGGATTAAAAATAACCACTACGTGGTTGAAAAATGTAAGGTCTTGAAAACGTTTATGCGTACTTAATTGGCTGCAGTTCTTTCAGAAACGAAAAGTTAATTCTAATTGGTTGAGGTAAAAATAATAAAAATAATAAAAGAATGGTTGACGCCGTAACTTCTAGTCTTATCCGGAAGTTTTTGCCGGAGCGCGTGAACAAACTTGCGGTAAAAAATCTCAGTATCGGGCTGCAAAAAATTCCGATACTGAGTCGGATCATTTTCATTGTCGTACCGCGCAAGTCCAAGGCGAAGGGGGCTGATTAGAGAGATCGAACTCCATGAAACGTCTTCCTCCTCATCGCAACGGCGACTCCCAAATCGTGCTCCTCTTTTCCTCCGCCGCTCTCTTAACTTAGCCTTTCAATCAGTCAACTGCTTTATTCTCTCCGGCCGACGGGTTATCATGGACGTCGATCCTCGTTACTACGACCACATCGTGAGTTCCCCTTTTTTCCTGTCAATTTCTGATATGGAATTCTTCGAACTTATCCTCTTCAAATTAGTGAATCACTTGCTCTTTTTTGTTATGTTTAGTCGCCATTGCTCGATTACTTTGTTTCTCTTTATCTCGGTCAATTTGTGAAGTTTTAGTTGGACCCTAGCCGTTCCTTACGTTCTTTCACTTGCTATCGCAAACACATTTTTTTTTTCCAAATTAGGACTAATGAAACAATTGAAATTGCAGTTCGTAGTTCACTTTCCTTGTTAATATTTCTTTGCTTGTTTAAAGAAACTAGTTTCTGACATCAGATATCGGACGATCATTTTCTGTTTACGTGAGGATAACTTCTATTACATTAGTGTCCAACGTTTTAGTAATGTATTGGTTACTTGTTATATGGTGACAAGTATGGAATTGGATAGACATTTAAAGAATTGCTATTGAGCTTAGATGGCACGAGGTTGGTTGCTTCTATGTAAGAAATTTTTTTGTCGGTTCTTTTTGGGTGTAAAATAATAATTCATTTCTAATTTCATTTTTCCTTGTTACACAATCTGAAACTTCATTATAGGTGAATAAGTAATTGATATTGGTTACAACAATGGTTTTGACCTGTTTGATTCTCGTGCAATTGTTAATCTTATTTGCTTGTTCATTTAAAGAACTTAATTTTTCTCACATTTCATCACAGGCTGTCAATGATGGTGATGTTCAGAACATTGTTTTATCGTACCTTGTTCATAATTGTTATAAAGAAACTGCAGAGTCATTCACTACCTGTACTGGGCTTAAGCAGCACACGGATTATCTTGTTGACATGGAAAAAAGAAAAAGTTGGTGAAATTCTCTCTTGCTAATTGGGAATTCTGCAGACTGTTTCTTGTTGCTCAAAGATAAATCTACATCTGATTGCCTAATTGCCTGACCCCCTCAAACAATCTGAATGATTTAGTCGTTTGCCTCTATATGGATAGACTCTTCTGTATGGATTATGATCTATTTCCACTGTCTTAAGTGGCCCGAGGTTAGGAATAAATTCACTGCAAAGCAACTCAGCGTGGACACTGAATTCCCTCAAACAATCTGAATGATATGCATTTAAATTGATAATCTTTGATCTTAACGTTGATCTAGATTTCTGTGTGTACACTAAATCTGCTTTTATATTCCATAAGAAATCAATCTAAACTTTTTGAATATGATGGTAACAACCCCCCCCCC
>QLSR01001487.1:759080-777821 GCA_031780015.1 Citrullus colocynthis
CCCCCCTTTTTTTTTCTTTCCAGGAATTTATGATTTTGCAGTAGAAGGGAATGCACTTAAGGCCATTGAGTTAACAGAAGAGGTAGCACATGGTTTACTTGAGAAGAATGAGGACCTGCATTTTGATCTTTTAAGTCTTCATTTTGTTGAACTTGTTTGCTCTAGGAAATGGTGAGTCCCTACCATTATCATAATTTTATATGTACCTTAACCTTAAAACCTAAGAATCACAGATACGGACACAAGACACAGATACGACATGACATGGACATGACGACACACCATTTTTTACACATCTAGGACACGATACAACAAAAACACATTTATTTAAATATACATTTTTGTGCGGGAAGAAAATTTAAAATAAATGGGTTGATGCATTTATATGCTTAAAAAATTAGTTTGATGTATAACACTCAAAATTTATTATTATTGTCATATCATGTGTTCTTTTAGTTTATTTAAGAAGTGTTCTATGCATGATTAATTTATTGAACTAACAAGTGTCGAAGTAACTAAAGTATCCATGCTTCTTAGCTTAAAACTCATTCTCTAATGGTCAGCGGTGGATTATCTATTACAGCTCATAATTTTTTATCCTTATTCTTGTTTGTATACATGGCAGCACAGAGGCCCTGGAATTTGCTCAGGTCAAGCTTGCTCCTTTCGGAAAGTTGCATAAATATGTGGAAAAACTTGAAGTGCGTAGCTGGTAGCCTGATTAGGATATGCTCTATCTTTTCTGGCATTTTATTTTATTTACCTCATTCCTTTGTTCAGCAAGCTGAACGAGCTTACACACACACACACATATATGTGTGTATATATATACACATGTGAGTTGAGAAGTTTGAAATACTAATCATTATGTGATTATAGGATTTCATGGCCCTCCTTGCTTACGAAGAACCAGAGAAGTCTCCAATGTTTCATCTGCTTAGTGTGGATTACCGGCAAAGAGTAGCAGAAAGTCTAAATCGAGCAATTCTTGGTTTGTTCCTTTTTTCCTTTCGTGACTTTATTTGACATCTTCCATAATACGATAAGGGAGGTGCGATACAGTTTTTAAACCTAACCTCCTATATTGTGCGATCAACTCCTTATTCCTGTGGTTTTGGTTGATAACTTGATACTAGCACATGGAAATTTGCCGAGCTATACGCCAATGGAAAGGCTGATAAAGCAGGCAACTGTAGTTAGACAGTCCTTGAGCCAAGAGCTAGGCAAGGTAATCTGCACATTCTAAATTTGTTTCCTTTCAGCTTGTAGTTAGATAGTCCTTGAGCCAGAGTTATATGGGACGTGCGATACATGTGTGCATTTATTATCAATTTTTCGATGCTAACTATTTCAGTAATGTGCAAGAGATGGTCCTGATGACAATATTGATGTGTTATCTACATTATGTTTTTCACTAATGCTAATTGTGCAGACAAGTAATTTTAGTCAAGGATCATATTTTCTGCCCCAACAAGTGATGTTTTTGAGTTATTTCTTAAACTTAAAATTTGTTATCTTTAAGTTAGAACATAGAAAAGGGACATTGAAGTCAGGTCATTAGACGCTTGTTTCAATTACTAGTTGTTTTAGAAATGATTGTTACTAAATAGAAACCCATGTTAAGACTAAAGAGGCATGTTGGCAACTAATCTTAAATATTTGTGTATATCTCTGGAATTCTAGGATGGGATTCAATCATTTTCTTTGAGGGATTTTCTGAAAAGCTAACTCAAAGAGTTCAGTCAGGCTCACAGCAACGAGAAGTAACCAGCTTCAGAACTTGTTGCCACCCATGGTTGTGGTATGGAAGATTGGTGTCCTCTCTTCATATGCTTTAGGTGTCCGTAGGCCATAAACTAAGTCATCTGGGTCTCCTGAGCTTGTTCGTTTCCTTTCAGTTTGGTGACCTCGTTGTCCTAATGGCTTGTCTTGTGATTGTACATGCTGTCTCTAATTTTGCTGCTTGCCTTTTTTTTTTTTTTCCTTCCCCTTTTCTTTTATTTTTCAAAATTTAATGTATGGAGATATTGGCTTGCATAATTGTGTCTTATAGTCATGGTCCGGTTTTGGCGTGGAGGAACATGGGAGGAACTCTACTTTGCTGTCATATGCGATATCATCAAATGCCGGCTTTGTTTATCAAATGTATTAATCTAGTCCTCATTTATTGGATTATCTTATATGTAAAGATAGTCTTAGACCCTCGTCGGGATCTCAAATATCTGACTTATGTTTCGATAGAATGTTGCAGAAAACTTGAATATCGTCTTTTTGAATTAATTGTACTCGGAAATAGGAAAATACTTCCAGAAATTCACATTGATCTTTTCAACCTTTTAGGCTCTGGAATTTGCCAAATCGAAGAATGCACTCTTTCCAGTAATATTTCATATTCTTTTAGTTATTCAAGGATGAATAACATTCGTCTGGCGAGTTTTAACTTCAGCAATATTTCATATTCTTTTAGTTATTCGATGAAGATATAAATAGTTCTAAACGAGAATACAATACTACCATTATTTCACTGATTTCTTGGACAGATGGGAAGTGATGCAATCACTAATAATTGAACTTGGCCAGTTTCCAAATATTTACTAGAGTGGTGTGGTGTGATTCTCGTAATGCTTGGCTGGCATTTAATGAAATAGATTGGAAGAGGAATCTTTTAAAGAAAATATGTAAAATTGAGTGTCAAATGGCAAGTTTTAACTTTAGCTATTGAGACATTTTACGGAGGAATTAACTCTCACGAATAATGATAAAATTTTAATCATAATAGTTATACAAATCCTACGTAAGATCGACGTATCAAGTACAATCTTTCTTCTCTTTCTGAATTCGTATAAAGTACAATCTTTCTTCTCTATCTGAATTTAAATATTCTCTCCCTAAATTTGACTGCTTATTTAGAATTCTGTATTATTGGAATTTTTTTGTTTATGTAAATAAGTCTACTATTCTCTCACTTTTGCAGGTCAGCTTTGGGCTCAAAAAATGGAGTAGAGTTTGGGCCTAAATATGTGGGCTCAATTAAAGTTGTTGGGCCTAGATATTTAGGCTCAAATCAAGTGTCCAGTTACACCATGGGCTCATCGGTGGCACAACTCGCTGCCTGTTCATGATTCTGCAGTAGATCCCAAAGTCCCAACTCCGAATCATTTCCGTTTTTCCGGGATAATGGTATCGATTCTTTGTCTTCCATCGTCTTCCTCGTATGTTTTGCATGACAAGAGCTTCTCCTCTAGCTTCTTCACAAAGAGGTGCGGTTTTATTCTCGGTTACCCTTCAATTTCTGCGCAATGAATTTTCTTCATGTCATGTTTCTGTTCTTCAGTTGTAGTGGCAGCGTTTAGTTCATTCTGCACATGCTAAACCTGATTTACCAATTTCTTATATAAGCTTCTACGTTTGTTTGACAATAATTCATTAATTTTGTTATCCATAGGCGTTACGGAAACAGAGGTTTCCCTCGGTATTTGCGCTACTGCTCAATTACGTGCAAATTAGCGAGGGTCGTGGACTCTTCAGCTAACCCAGCTACATTGACAAAAGAAGCTCATAAGTATTTTGATCAAGCTATCATAACAGTTCGTTCAGGAGATGGAGGCCACGGTACAGTTCTTAGTATGCCCAACCAACAAACAGGCAAGTTCCAAGGAAAACATGGGAAGGAGAAGGACAAGGCGAAGAAGAAAAGTTTGTATAAAAGGGACTTTGATGGGTCTCTAATTCTTCCCATGGGTGGCCGTGGTGGAGACGTGGTAATTTATGCTGATCAGGGGAAAGACTCGCTGCTGGAGTTTCACACCAAGAGCCGGTATAATGCAAAACGTGGTGGAAATGTTGATGCAATGGGCGTTTTGACCTCCCAATTGCACAGTGGATTTGCTGCCCCAACTCTGCGTATTCCCGTTCCTATAGGTTTGTGTATGGCATCGGTACAAACTTGCTAATGAATGTAAAGAAATGGGATAGATTGAATTAGTTCTTGAAATGAATAGGATTTTATTTTTTCACTTATTTCTATCCTTTTTGAGCTTGATTGGCTGAAGTTAAGAATTCTATTTAATAATTGTAACCTTACAACTGTTTCGTGCTATTTTTGCTGGCGAAATGAGTACACATTTAATTGCATTTTTTTTCTATTTGTGTGACTGGGTTTTTATGCTATAGGTACTGTTGTAAAACGTAAAAGAGGAAAATTGTTGGCTGATCTGGTCCATCCAGGTGACGAGATTCTTGTAGCTAGAGGAGGACAAGGAGGGGTATGAGTATGATGAACGTTTCTCTGTTTACCTTTTACTAACCTGAGCTTAATTTTTTCTTTTTAATTATAATGTAGTTCTGGTCTATTACAATTTTCCATATTTTTAATCTGGTCCCTAGAGTCAAAAAAACATTCTTGCACTCCCTCAAGTTTTAAGAAACTTTAATTTAGTCATTGGCATTAAATCTGAGTTGAAGAATATGTCATGGCTTTCTGGTAACTCAAGAGATTAAAATAGAACCTTTTGAATTTTAGGACTAAATTTGTAACAGGGTGAGCTTCAAAGACCATTAAATTGTAATCTTGTCAACAATGATTGATTATCTTTGTGTATTTGACATCCTACGTTTTTGTGTTATTGGAAATTCTTTGAATGGAACTTGTATCTGTAAGACTCTTGAACTCTGATAACTCATTTTAATTTTTACTATTATTATTATTTTCAGACTTGCTCAGTTTTATTTTGTATTATTATTATTATTTTTTTATACAGATAAGCTTGATAGATACGCCAGAGAGTAAAAGGAAAAGGTTGATGTCTCTGACCTCCAATGTGATGAGAGATGAAAATGATAAGGTGAAGATTGGGAACAGTTATATATTTGTATTAATTCATGTGAGATATTAACGAATTTCCTACCTTGAAAAAGAAACAAAAATTTCGCATGAGAATTAGTTAAAAGATGCAATCATGCAATAATACTTCCAATAGCTAAATGTCTCTGCATAGGTTTGATGTTTTTAAATTACTGTGCTGTCTGTGTTTGGACATTCACTCTTTATTATTATTATTTTAATTGATATATCTATATATATATCTTTGCTCATTTATTAATCAGAAATAATTTGTTTTTAGGTTCTGGTATTTGGTCAACCTGGGGAAGAGGTCAGTTTGGAGTTGATTCTTCGGGTAGTTGCCGATGTCGGTCTGATTGTGAGTACATCTATTTCATTTTTATTTTATCCCTATTTTCTATCTTTCTGCAGGGTACATATGTCACTAATTCCTCTAGCACATTCATCACAACTCTTACCCTTTATCTTCAATGAGTACTTTTCAGAATGAAAGGGTGGTGCGAACTTCAAACCATTTGTGGGGTTCTGAGTCATGATTTTGAACTACACGTTACAATTGTTTTTATCTGACTACAATGTTTTTTCTACTTTTGATTGTTGTAGGGACTTCCCAATGCTGGAAAATCAACACTTCTTGCAGCCATTACTCTTGCAAAACCCGATATCGCAGACTATCCTTTCACTACTTTAATTCCAAACCTTGGACGCCTTGATGGGGATCCCAGTTTAGGAGCAGGAATGTATCAATCTGAAGCTACTTTAGCAGATTTACCAGGTCTTATAGAAGGTGCTCATTTGGGTAAGGTATTGCACAATGTATTTTGTTTTCTTGTCTTTCTCGAAAAAAGTTTCTTTGGAAGCTTTAAATTTCCAACCTCTTAAGTTCTTTAGGGTCTTGGTCGCAACTTCCTGAGACATCTGAGAAGGACCCGGCTGTTGGTTCATGTTGTTGATGCAGCTGCAGAGAACCCTGTCGATGATTATAGGACTGTGAGAGAAGTAAGCTTTCATCTTTGTTTCGTTTTGAAAATTGGCCTGCTGCCTGTGTTCTTGTTGATACTTTTTGCTTCATTCCTTAAAGTCAAGGTCGTAATGTCGTGTTGTATATTGTCCTATTGTTACCAATCAATGTTGTTGGTTGATTAGTCACATGATGGCAAGGCCTCATTATTGAATTATATTCATGTATTTCTTTGACAAAGTATGAGTAATATTCTACAGGAATTGCGGATGTACAATCCTAATTACCTTGAAAGACCGTATGTTGTGGTGCTAAATAAGATTGACCTTCCTGAGGTTTGTGCTTTTGATGATCTTCTATCACTTGTACTTTGTCCATGGGAAGTTGGATAGTTACTGCAGATTTTATTCTAATTAACTTTTAAAGCCATGCTATAAATGCTTAATTACCATTTTCAGGCCAGGGATAGGCTTCCATCCATAACTGAAGAAATATTGAGAATTGGAACTGATGATCGTTATCCTGAGCAAATGGGATCCGAAAACAGTGTACAATCATCAGTTCTAGAAGGTGATCTTGCAACTGTTTCTTCTTTGGGAATTCCAGTTGCAGATGAAAAGGATAAAGAGATTGAAGACTATCCCCGTCCTCTTTCTGTTGTAGGCGTTAGTGTTTTGTAAGTTCAACTCTTAACTTGTTTAGTCTTTTACATGACTATGCTATTCTTGTATCTTGCCCATTCATTTTATCATGCTTTTGGATTCTTCTAATGCCTTTCTTCCAATGACCTGGACACCTGCAAAATTCTCCCATGACAACCGAATAGCAACTTAAAATGCTGCATTCTTGCTCACCATGTCATTTGAGTTTTTGTTTGTTTTCCCTTTTGACCAATTAGTTATCACCTCCTACATCCTATGGCTTGGATATTTGGGCATCCTGATGCAATCACGTCGCATCTTAACTTGGGTGTGTGTATATTCTTTGCCTAGCGCAATTTTAGTTCATATATCCTTAATGATACCATGAGTGCTTTTGGGCATATACAAGAAACGATGTTTCAAATATTGCTATACAATTACAACCTATCTTTAGATCAAATGTTGGCTGTGCCTGATGAAGGATTTGGAGCAGTTATGTTTTCCTGGGCTCATTGTCTTGGTTTGCTTTTCAACTGATTACGAATTCTCTTGCAGGAGTTCTTAGGAAAAGGCTTAAATAGGAATCAGGATTGTGATTGAATCCCTGTTCTGAGTTTTAAGTACAATGATTGAAACTTAAACCAACTGTGAAAACATCATGTCTGGTCTCACGTCATTCACAGCTATCTTAAATCATTAGCTTATAAGTAGGACGGAGGGAGATGCTGTTGCTATTTTGCAACATCTTCATTCTTCCCTCTTGCCCTCTTCCTGTCCTGAAAAAGTAACATTTTTGTCCTTAATGTTTGCCGTTCAAATCCTCATTACATCCTCTTCTCCTCTCCAATATGTCATTTGCAGGAAAGGTATCAATACAAGTTCAATGTTGGAAGAGATTCGAGCAGCATTGAGGAAGTGCAGAGATTCCGATGGTTCGGCGATATTGAATTTGGGTGGTTAACTGAAGTCAGAAACAACTATAAATTGGCACAGGAACTGAACTCCCTCATAACACATACTATATGATATTCCACTCAATTTCTTGAATGTTGCACATGATTTCACTTGGGTCAGGTAACTGGGTAGGAAATTAGCATTTTTGAAGCCAGCTGCTTGTTGATATATGATGTGGTTCAGCCCTCAGTAGATAGCAGTGTTTTTACTGATGAAATGTATCATTACCTATGTTAGTAAGAAAATTTATCTTTATATAGAAAATTTTTAAGATGATTGCCAAATTATTATTTAGGCGTCATTTCGTCTGTGGGCTGGAAGGCAATAAATGTTTGCAAGTTATATATATATTATATTTTTTGAAAGCATAGATAAACTACGTAAAGGTTTGATTCTTTCTTTTCTTTACTTTTACGTTAAGTTGTATTAAATAATTGCACAATTCAAGTTGGTAGAAAATAAATGTAAATGTGCTTATTTATTCATTTTTATTATGACATCACTTTTTTTCCCTCTTATTTATTTTCTAAAATCTAAGAATATTCAATTTTCGTCCCCCAAGTACGAAAATGAGGCTTCACACTACAGGCAGCAGTTACAGGAGGATGATTTTTTTTTTTTTTTGCTAAACATCATATTATAACCAGAGTTTAATTAATTACTTAATTCACATTTGCTAAACATCTGTGTTTTACCAGACACCTTGATTGCTGATTAGTGTTTAATAGGGCATTGCTTTCTAAAAGAAACTCTTAGTTAACCTTTTATGAAACATGACGGGACCTCTATGATGAATCTGTTTAATTGTTGCTAATTTATTTTTAAACGACGAAGAGAACCAATATTTGGGTAAAAAACTTCTTTAAAATTAGCCAAATTTCCACAAACTAAAAGAGTCAAGCAATTTTTACGATATTTATAATTTTATTCTGGCCTTGTGTAGTCTTTTTGATATGTATATATATATTTATGTAAATGCGTACTTTTTGGACTTAATACTTTTGTCAATTTCAAAGAGACGAAAATGATAGAAACAGGGGGCCAAATTCTCCTTTTCATCTAAAATTTCCATAATAAAAATTGTAAATGTTTTACTTTTCTTCTTAAAAATTTTAAACTCATATAAAAATTATTGTAGGATTTTCCCTTTTAAAAGAAGATTTACATATGGCTTTACCGTTGTTCAACACGCTATGCCCTATCGAATGCCGTCAATAACATAGATTAAATAAATAAATACATATATATTTTTTTTTCTGAAAAGTAAACTAAACTATAATTTCATAGACATAATTCTACTGTAATTAAAAAAAAAAAAAAATAACAACTTATACAGCCTTCTTTTTCTCTAACTTTTTAATTAAAAAAAGTTTGAATAACTAGCCTATTACATCTTCTTAAGAGTGATTTTATACAAATTTGCTTGCATTAAAATAATATATTACTTGATGATGTGTAAAAAATGAGTGGAATAGCCATTAAGGAGTACATGTTACACCAAAAGTTTTCTTTTTGTATTTATAAGGTAATCTAGATACATTCTAAGTTTTTTTTTTTTAATTTTATTTTAAAAATATATAAGAGATTGAACTTTGGATCTCAAGATTAATTGTAGAAGTTCATGCTTATGATATTGTTGTGAATAAAATTCTTAGTTTATCACCATGTAATCATTATTCGATAATTAACTTGAAAAAATATTTAAAGTCAGTTGGTTTTCTTTAATTTGTGATTGTTCTTGTAAATAAAAAGGGAAACTTCTATGCCATCTGAATGATCTCATGCGAAATAAAATTGGAAAAGTTGGAGAAAATGGGAAATTATCCACCGAACGACATGGAGGTAATTGTATTGTGCTTCTAAAAAGAAAAAAAAAGTATATAATAAAGAGAATGCAGCAAATAATTTAGGTAGAGTGTATGTCACCACAAAATGGGACTTCTTCAATGAACAGAAAAATGAAATGTATTTAATCCATACGGAGAACCGACCATATCATATCCATATCTAATCTTTAGAAAAAAAATATACTTAAATGTATCTTAGACAACATCTATCTTTACGCATTTCACCAAAATTGTCATATCATGATATATCATGTGACCAACTATTTTTATTTATTTTTTTGAAATATTTTAATTATTATTATTTTTTTTTTAGTGATAGAAAAAGGGGAGCATAGAGTTAGATACATAGTATGCACCGAAATACTATATTAAAAAAAAAAAAGAAAATAATAATAATATATGGGCCCCACATTCCCTTCCTTTGGTTGCCACGCTGTTTTGTGTATTCAGTATACACCCTTTGACTACATATTACTCATAGCGAAAAAGACAAAGAGTCCATACAACTATTTTCCTTTTTTAAAGAATTCCCACCTTTAACTATTTGATTTACAATTTTTATGTCTGTTCACATTTAGTTTATAGAATTAAATCAAGCTTCAAATCTTTAATTAAAAACAACTAACACGTGTGCTCATATAATAATAACGACAGTAATAATATTTTGTGTTTTAGGTCAAAACTATATTTTAGTCTTATTATTATTTTTATTTTTAAAAAAGATATGATTTTGGTTTGGTAGGTGCGTTCCAACATCTGCATTAAGTAGACACATTCTTAATATTTTCATCATATCTCACTTTTTCCTAATTATCTTGTGAGTGTGTGAAGAATTTTGACCTGTCAGACCAACATTTTGTGGGTGTGCAGACATTTTCCCAAAGATTGACAAAGTTTTTTTTTTTTTTTTTTCATATAATTGAAAGTATGATCGTTTCGCTCAATCCAAATGGCCCATAAAATAGCAGCTGAGGAGTTGAAAAATATGACATATTTTCTAGTGATTGGTGTGATCGAGCAAAGGTCTTGGATGGTCCTATTTATTTATTGAGCTAGCTGATCACTTTTCTATTTTAATTTCTTTCAACTTAAAAAAAAAACGTAGATGATGTATATATTAGGAATGTTTTCAAACATAGCAAAATGAATCAAACTACTTACAAATATAGAAATTTTTTACTGTCTATCAGCAACAGACCACTATAGACTTCTATCGCTTGAGCGGTAGAGCATGATAGACTTCTATTACTTAAGCGATATAAGTCTATTGCAATCTATCAAAATTTTTTCATATTAGTAAATAGTTTAATATTCTTTTTATTTATAATAGTTTTTCTATATGCTATGATTCTAACATCAAATATGTGCTAGTTAAACAAGTATTAACTAACACATGGTTAAATTGTTGCCGAAAGGATAAGATATTAGATATATATTAATTAAATTATTGTTTCTAATCAAGAGAAGAGGAGTTACAAGTGTTCCATTTGAGTCTAAAATGTTAGGTTTTTTTTTTTTTTTCCACTACTCAAAAGATTATTATAAAATAAATACTTTTAAAAATATTTTATAATTACCATTTAAATTAAAAAAAAAATCAAACGACCTAACTTTATGTCATGTGAACTATGCTTATATACATCAATAATTTAAATTGTCATTTTAATTAGTTTAAATGTTAGCATGAATCCACTAATATACATATTCGAAAAGATTATCTCCTTAATAATTTGTAATAGAAAAATCAAATGACCCTAACTTTAATTTATATCAATTGAATAATGTTCATGCTAATAATTTAAACTGTCAATTTAAATGTGAACATGAATCCACTGATACACGTATATTCATAACTATTATAAATATGAAAAATATGTGTAATTTAGATGCCCATGCGTAGTGTCTAAAGATCATGCGTCTGATAATCACATATACTTATATACTTAGTGACCGTATATTTCCACCACCTAGCCAACTTGCCTATAAACAGTGACATTTGGTAGATATTTAAAATATACATTGTTGAGAAAATAAAAAAAAAAAAAACAAAAAAAAAAATAAAACGACCTAACTTTATGTCAAGTGAACTATGCTTATATACATCAATAATTTAAATTGTCATTTTAATTAGTTTAAATGTTAGCATGAATCCACTAATATACATATTCGAAAAGATTATCTCCCTAATAATTTGTAATAGAAAAATCAAATGACCCTAACTTTAATTTATATCAATTGAATAATGTTCATGCTAATAATTTAAACTGTCAATTTAAATGTGAACATGAATCCACTGATACACGTATATTCATAACTATTATAAATATGAAAAATATGTGTAATTTAGATGCCCATGCGTAGTGTCTAAAGATCATGCGTCTGATAATCACATATACTTATATACTTAGTGACCGTATATTTCCACCACCTAGCCAACTTGCCTATAAACAGTGACATTTGGTAGATATTTAAAATATACATTGTTGAGAAAATAAAAAAAAAAAAAGATTGGAGAAATTTGAGGGATTTTGATTTTTCATAAAATTTAATTTCCATTTATTTATTTTAATATTATAATTTTTTTATATTCATGTTTTTGTTTTTCGTCGTTTTGCTCCTCGATTCGACAACAATAACAATTATCTCCCCCCAAAGAATTTGTTGAGCAATCGAGAGAATAAAGTAGCAGAAAAATCAAACGACTTTTAACTTGATGTGAGTTAATAAAGTAGTGGTCATTTTACTTAATCTAAATGACCATTAATACACATATTCAAAAGGATTTATCTCCCTAATGATGTAGTGAATCACAGTTGACAACAAACTACCAGAAAAATGTGATGACCGTTTTTAAAAATGGGAGAGAATAATTAAGACCAAAAATACAATGTGAAGAAAATTAAGAAAGTACATGAAGACGACTGGAATTGAAAAGTCAAGAAAAGAGTTGAATTATATCTACTCATTCACACGTTTTTAGGGAAGAGGAAGTAAAATTGGGGTTTTGATTTAGGCATTATATGTGAAGTTAAGCAAATAGAATGGCCAAGTGTGTGCTTCACAACCCACCACACACTCCACTTGCTGACACGATCCCACCGATTCGTCATCCCCAACTACTAGACTTCCTTCGCTTCTAGCCACGTCTCTCTCCCTTTTTCCATATCTATATATATATTTCCCGCCCGCCATTACAATATTATCATAAAAAATTCATCCTTTGATATGTCTCACCTTTAACATTAAACTCTATAATGGATAAAAAGGCCAGAAACACCACCAACGTTGCTCAGGCCAGCTCTCGCAAGGGCTGCATGAGAGGCAAAGGCGGCCCAGACAACGCCTCTTGCACTTTCAAAGGCGTCCGCCAGCGCACTTGGGGCAAATGGGTCGCTGAAATTCGCGAGCCCAACCGCGGCGCTCGTCTCTGGCTCGGCACATTTGACACCGCTCATGAAGCCGCACTGGCTTATGACGCTGCGGCTCGTAAGCTCTACGGCGCTGAAGCTAAGCTCAATCTCCCTCAAACTACTCATCGTCCTCCTCCTCGTGAGCTGCCTCATCAGTTGGAACGCGCTGCCCAATCTCCCTCAATAATTGGTTCTTCTCCCACCGCGACGTCCTCCTCCTCCTCCTCATCTCCAATCGGAGGGCTGTGGGGAAGTGAGAACGTGAATTTTGATGAGTCGATATGGAGAGAGGCTGTGATGTCCTTGGATTTTCCTATTATTCAAGATGATCAAGGGATTTTCTTTGATGGGGTCGGCAATTGGGACACTTTGCAGTGGTGCATGTGATCTTTCGTATAATGATTCCGTAGATACGTAGAGAATGATATTGTGTAATATACATATAATAGCTTGCTTTTTATATACGTAAAATATATATTTACACATACATGCTGTATGTGTATGTGTGTGTGTGTGTGTATATAGGTAATTAAATCATGGGTTAATTATCGGGTAATTATATATTGTGGATGTGTATTATATAATGTGTATACTACTGCAGAGAAGATTAGAAACAAAAAGAAGAAGAAACATATTCATAAATCCTAGGTTTTTATTGGAGATTTCTTGCTATGTTCTATATATTGTTTATATAATTTTGATTGATGGAGGGAAGGAAAGCACAGTAATAAGTTGCATGTACGCAAAATCAGTTCTTGATATTTTTTTCTCCTCGGTTTTTTGATGTCATAGTTTGAATTTGTTTTGATGATTGTCCATAAATTGAGGGATTGTATTTCATACGTAAAGCTGTGTTGGGGATAATTATTTCACGCTTAGGTTACCAAATGTCAAAACGGTTCGATCAATCACTCCATATTTATTGACTATATGGTATCTGAATTAAATGTTAACGACTTATATAAATTAGAAGTTGAGAGAGGTATGTAAAAGAAAGCTCTAGAGTTTTTGTTAGTTTTTTAAATTTTGTTTATTCTTCTTAAATTATTTGTTTAGACACATATGGCTTACATTCATACTTAGGTTATACGAGAAAGAAGTTAGGGAAATGGATATTGTGATATAGAAAGCCTAAAATAAATGGACCCAAGTGGGGTGTGAGTTGTCATTTACATTTAACGGAAGAGTATTTGGTTTAAGGTTATATTTTTATGTAATAAAAAGAAAAGGAAAAAAAAGGTTATAATTTTTATGGCTTTGAGTTGTGGTTGTGTGGTTGATATGAATGCAATGACGACCACAACTGGGCCTAAAATGATGGTTTGCAATCCCAAGTGGCAGTCCGTGACCTAAATGGCAACATTTTGTTATTCTTATTGTACATTTGAATGTTGCAAAAGATCATTTGTTGCTAAATAATAATTGTATGTAATGCTTATCATAAAATATGTTCATAAATTAATTAATTATAGTCTATACAAAATATTCATAAATTAATTAATTATAGTCTATACAAAATATTATTGAACATATTTTAAATTATTATTTAAATTGGAACCTCATTTTTTAAAATACTATCAAATACGTATTTGCAAAATATGAAATACTTTTGATTCTTAAACAACTATGATTTGTTAATTTAAATATTAAATTAAAACTAAATTTTAACAGAACATATAAAATCAGTTAGTTTAAATTTTAATATATACGAGGTAATACCAGTTAATTTAAAATCTCTATTTGTACTGAAAAAAATTGAAAAAAATATATATGTACAATTGAGATTAATGAATGAAATTGACATTTAACATTGTTTCATGCATACACTTATTCACGTAGAAGTATCGTGTATTAAAAAAGAATCAAATTCATACATAGGAGGAGAAAATACCTTTATTAAAAAATAAAAATAAGAAGTGGAAAATGATTTAACATTCTCCATGCATATACACTTTCCAATATCCTGTGATTATTGGAATTCAATAAATGCAATTACTTGGTATTTGCAATTGGAATACCCTATATTGAAATGCAACTAAAACCTAATACTATCATATATTTGTTTTTTTTTAAAAAAAAAAATAATTTACATGTATTAATACTATATATATATATATATATATATTTATGTTCATTATCTTTATTTGACCTAATTATCTCTCATCCAGTGTAATCTCATGAAATGATGCTGTGAGCCCAACTTGGCATTATCTCCCTAACAAACAAAGCTATTTTAATTCCTTACTCTCTAGCTATTATATTATATCATTAATCTAAATGATAGCTTTGAATCTCTTTTTTTCTACTTTCTTAAAACAACATTTCCACTAGAGAGACAGCAACAATTCAGGAGAGCACGGCCTGTTCTTTTTCTTTCTTTCTTTTTTCTCTCCTTTTTTCCCTTTTCCCCAAACAACTCTAAAGCCAAAAAAAAAGTATACCTTCCTACACATGGAAAAGTGAAATTTTGGCTAAAAAGAAGATCCATTCACTAAAAGAAAATACAAACCCATATGGCTAATTATTATGTTTCTTAAAAGATATATCACTCATTATTAAACTAATCACCTTAATTATAGCCTGGTTTAAATTGTCGGCCATGACCTCGTTTGAGTTCTTTTGTTAGATATTGGATTATTCGAGCATTACATTTTTTTCTTTCCTAGGCTATTTGGATTTAGATTTTTGGTTTTTGAAAATTGCATTGGTTTCACATTACCTTTTTATTGTGATTCTCATATCCGCCCCTATGTAAACGTAAGTGCTTTTACCCGAAATTTAAAACAAAAACAAGTTTTTAATTCTTTTAATAGTTTTTAAAGTTTGGTTTAAAATTTGAAAGCACCCCTAAAATGTAAGCACAAAATATATTTATCAATAGAAGAAAGTGACGGTGTTTATAAGCTTGATTTTAAAAACAAAACGTAAAATAAAAAAAATAAAAGAAAAAAACAAAAGATGGAATTTGGAGCCCACACAAACTCAAGGTGGCATTGATCAATACAAGTTCATCCCTCTTGACATATCAACCTCCCTTTTTCCCTTTTCCCCAACCCATCTCTAATTAACAAAAGCCATCGAGAAAAAGAAAAATTTAAAGTCAACAAAAGATGGGCAAAAGAAGAAAAAAAAAAAAAAAGATGAAAATCTTAGTACACACATAAAGCTTGTTTATAAGCGCGGTTGTTTTGAGACCGTGAAAACATTTGGGTGGTGAAAGTCAAACGTTGTCGTTTGATGAGTGGATGAGAAGTGGCTGAGTAATAGAGGGCTTGATGAGTGGGGGTGTTCTGTTGTTAGTGTGGTCCGGAGTGGATAGGATTGCAGCCTTCTCAAGTGCAAATTTTCTCTCTTCGCTTTTGCCCCATAAGACGAAGTATAAGCCGGCGATGATCAATACCGCCCCGATGATCCTGTACATCACGCTCACATTATTAACAATCATTTTCCAAGCATCATCCTACCTTTTTTGAAAGTAATTAGGTTATATTCAAAACAAAATTAAGATCTTAATAATCATATTTATAGTTTTAAAAAACCTTACTTAGATTTCAAAACCCAAATAACAAAACAAATAACCCAATACATAAAAATAATATTACAAGTGCAATTTTACAAACTAGGCTTTAACTTTTATTTTTCAGAATTTAACAAACAATTTAAATATTTATTTGAAGAGAAAAGAAAAACAAATAATTGAGGCAACGTTAAGTAACTATTTGATTTTTTAAAAAAATTAAATCTACTTCCCCTCAATTTCTTATTATAATTTGCATTAATTTTTTTAGTAAAAATAACTAATTTCTTAGCTAAATTTTAAAAAAAAAATTCTTTTTTTTTTCAATTTTTAAAAAGTAGACAAGAATACAGGAGAATAAAATTAAAAGTATAACTAAAAAAAAAAAAGAAAAAAAGAAAAAACAGAAAATGAAATGGTTATTGAAGTGCTAATATAGAGTCAAGGAGGGGAATGTATTTTAAAAGAAGGAAAGCGATGGAGGGTGGGGATTGAGTGAGAAAGGGGACCTACCCTCCCAAGAAGAACTCTTCACCCAAGGCGAAGGAAGCCATGACAGCGACAACCAAAGTCTGAACTGGTTGGTAAACAGCAACGAACACTGGCCCACCTCTTTGAATACACCATGTCTGCACTGCGAAAGCAATTCCCGAAGCTACCACTCCCTGCATTACCACTTACTCTCTTTTAAAATTAAAATACAAATTAAAAAAAAAAAAAAAAAAAAAAAAACGTATTCAAAATTTATCATAACCAACCACATACCGCATACAGGACGCTAAAGATTTCACCACCGGAGTGAAAGAGCCAAGCCTCAACATCTCGTTCCGCAATGGCAGCGATAATGATAAATTGGATTATCCCAAAGAAACAAGTATAAGAAGTGACAGAGAGACGAGCTGGGTATTTTTTCAAAACGGGCGCTTGCAAAACAAGCCATCCAGACCAAGACAAGCAATGACCGATCAAAAAGACACAGCCAAGGGTCCAGCTTTTCCCGGTTGCGTCCCCAAGAGAAGCGAAAATGGGTGCGCTAGTGGTGGTGGCAGCTGTTTGTAGTGAATGAACTGGGCTGTATATTGTTGGACCTTTGTACAGAGTGATCACTGTGGCCCCAGCAACACAGCATATCGTTCCAATCACTTTTGCTATACCATCTTTTCTGTTTAGTCGCACTTCTTCTATTCTGCAATTATACCAACAATAATAATAATAATAAAAAGTTAAAATTTAATCACCCCCAATTAATATTCTATTTTTCCACGTTTTTTGCAGATTTCAGGTGTCTTGCCTGAGCAATGCAGCCATAAGGAATGTAATGGCCGGAACCGAGTTTTGTATAGCTGATGCAAATGTCGGTGACGTGTTCTCCAAACCTAGCAAGTAGAACCCTTGATTTGCCGTGATTCTATTACATACAAAATTAAAAGTTTTAAGATTAATATATTAGTATGGTAAATCTAATTATATCAACACTTAATACTCTACTCTTATACTATATTAAATATATGTTGATTAACCCAAAAGTTTAAGTTTATGGATGATAATAAGTTTAATTATGTCAATGCTTTTAATATATACAAATATAGCAATCTAGCTCAAAATATTTGCAAATATAGCACAATGCAAAAGAGTTTACATATATAGCAAAATTTAGATTCGGCTTTTGAAGTCTATCACCTTACTTATTGATAGTAAAAGAATATATTACTAGTAAATTTTGCTATATTTATAATTTTTTAAAAAAATTACTAAAACACTTAATTATTATCCTTGAAAATGCTACTCAACATAATTACCTAATCCCAATTCTTACCTACACACTGGTACTATTTTTCTAAGTTTCTTTATTGATTAAATATAATAGAAATAGGTTCATATATAAAAATACCCTATGTTGTATATATATTTATTTAAAAAGTGATTGCTGATAATATTATAGAGAAATACCGGAATTCTTTTTTAATAATTTTCCTATGTGCGAAGGAAAGAACATGGAATTAAGTGAAGCGTAGGGGTGTACATATAATCATTGCTGATTATTATATTCATATAGTTCAGTGAGTTTTAAGATAAATGTTTGACTGTTAAGGTAAAATTTATAATTGGGACATACCCAACAAGGGCAAGGAGGAAGAACTGAAGGAGAAAATTGAAAGTAATGGGAGGGCGCTCCTTCCTGAGAACATAAAATAATGAGTAGTATGTGAGAAATTAAAGCAAAAAAAGGAAAGAATGAATGAAAAGAAGAAAGGATAAAAGGAGTATACTTTTCGAGGAAATATGCAAAGGGAAGCAGAAGCAAAAAGGCAATGATGTTCCTATAAACTAGGAAGACAAGTTTACTAATGCCCATATTAAGAGCAGCCCTTGAGACAACGTGGAAGCCAGCATAGCCAAATTGCAAGGCCAACATGGCGCCATGCAGTTGAAGCTTCTCAGGAATTGAACACCACATTCTTGAACCAGAAACTGATCCTCCATCAGCCATTATTTGATAGAATTTAAGAAGAGGATCAATTCAAGAAATAAAAAAAGAACAAAAAAAAAAAAAAAAAAAAAAAAAAA
>QLSR01001487.1:778863-802985 GCA_031780015.1 Citrullus colocynthis
AAAAAAAAAAAAAAAAAAAAAAAAAAAAAAAAAAGAAGGAAGAAGATGGGATGGGTTTTGGTTTTGTGAAGAGATTGGGGATGGAATTGGAGATATAAATATAAGAAATCGGAAGGAAAAGGGGAAAATGGAGAAAGGGCCCACAGAAGACCTAAAAAGACGTAGTGTCAACTGTTGGTAGCTTTCAAATATTTGAAAGTTGTCTCCCACATTCCTTCTCTCTCCTCCTTCTCTTAAACTCTCACAACACAACCTCATTCAATTACACACATCAACATGGAGAGAGAGAGAGAAGAAAAAAAAGGTAAATGGAATAATCATCCACAATTTTGACTTTAATCATTTCATTTTCTTACAAAATATTAATATTTTTGGGTATAGGGTTATGTACTTCCTTTGAGTTTATATAAAACAATTTACTACTTTTAATTTTAATTTTGTAATAATTTGGATTTTGAATTTGTAATGTCAATATATGCAAATAGATAAATTTAGTCAATGACTAAATTTTCCTTTTTTTAAGAAGGTTCTACTAAGTATATGTAAAATACATATTGTATGAAAAGTTATAAAAAAGTCTACCAATTCAAAGCAATACAAGAATGAGAATAAATAGAAAAGGGAGAAGATGTTTGGTCCAAATTCAAGCAAATGTAATAATAATGGTCTCTTAAATATATTTGAGTTATCTCATATTCATCGAAAAATTTGTCATATGCTAAGACTCTTATGTTGATCAACAAAAACATACTCTTCGGAGTATTAAGGAATTCTTTGTATAATCAAATCTAATTTATTTCTTGTGAAAAAGAGGGAGCCAAAATGATCTAATTTTCCTCTCCAGATGTTGAAGGTTTTGATCTCCCACCTCAACAATTGTTGTAGTAAAAAAATGTGAAGAAAGGACTCCAATCCTCGTAACGATGTAGCAAAAAAGACTAAACATCTACGTAATTTGTTTCTAAAAACTCCATATTCAACAACTATAATTAAACTTTTTTTAATCACTATAACTAAACTTGCTGTACAAGGTAATACTCAAAAACTATATTTCAAAAAAAAAAAAAAAATCCTATATATTTTCATCTTTATCTGTCTATTTTTAGAGGATTTTTATTCCTCTCTCAATTTGCTCATATCAAAACCTTAGGGGAAAAAAAGGTATTTTAGTATCATAATTCTAAAGTGGGGAGCAATGATTTCGTTTTTTTAAAAAAACAATATGGAAGGAAAAGTTCGTGCATTCAAATATTGACCTCGAAAGGAATTCCTTGTGCTCCAAGGGTTATATCCTATATTTAGCATCCTCAACACACGAGTTCGAAGCCTATTTCATGCAATGTTTTAAGAAATATCGACCTTGAAGAAATCTCAAGTATTTAAAAAAGTTTCTTCATTATGAAACACATATAAATTTGAATTTTAATATTTAGTACAATAAGAGGAGAAGAAATCGAAGTATAGACGTTTTGATCACCAACACATACTATATTATATGTCAATTGAACTATGCTAGTTTTGGCTTGAATATTAATACTAGTTATTGGATTAATGAGTAATAATTTTAATATAACATTAACTTTACAATTTTACTTTCAATGTTTAAAATAAAAAAAAATAGGGAAATGAAAGTTGGATCTTTTCTTTTTATAGGTGTAATAATTTTAAATTAAAAGCAACACATTTTTTTAATAGAAGATTCTTACTTTTGGAAGATGAGTTTCCAAAGCTTGGATTAAATTATTTGTTAAAGAGACCTAATCTGAATAGACTAATTTTTATAAATATTGAAGTAACAAAAGTATATATATTATTATTTAGAGAAAGGCAGGAAGGAAGGTAACTAGGAGAGTGAGTTGCGGCCAACTAGATTGAATTATGAAAAGGGAAAAAGTGGTTCTGTTTTGGCAGCATGCGGCTAATGATGAAGAAACACACCCAGGCCCTGAGCCGCCATCCATACATATAATACAACGCGCACGACTCCAACCCACTTGCCCAATTACTATCATCATATTTTTTTCAAAATTATACTTTAATACACCATTTAGAACGGAGAGTGAAAGAGAGTGTTTGGTGTATTTTGTTCTCGCAGGTCGCAGATGGGAAGCAGTGTCAGGTAGGCTCTGTGTTTGCACAGTTGCTGGAAATGAAGAAAAACCTCCCAGCTTTCAATATACAATCTTTTTCCCCTACTTTACTTTGTACTAATTTAATGTTTCCATTGAAAGAGCAACCCGAGGGGGAATAAATTCATTCTTTTTTTTTCCCAAAGGTTGAGACATAATGCCCCCCCTGAATGAAACCGCCATCATTAGTTCCAAGTCTTCAAAGAGAATATATTAAATATGGCTGATCAGGAAGAAGAACATAGTTGAAACTGTCTGAGTGTGTCACGCTTTGAAATTATGACGCATTATAGTGCCAAACTCCGGTGTTTGGTTTTCTTTTTTTGGGGCAGTGAACAAACAATAAACTGACTATGCTGCCGCCACCACCACTATTCCACTTCCTCTCTTAATTCAATTCCTTGCCTTTTTCTTTTTTCTCTCACTAAACGTTACCTAAATCTATCCTCTCACTTTTTTAAACAATAAATTTCTACTACTTTCTATAGAAATTCATAATAATATAGTTTTTTTTTTTAATTCCACAAAGGTAATAGTTCTACTTGGTAGTATAATAAATTTTTAATGGACGAGTTCTCACTTTCTCTAATTTGTCGAACTTATATATACCATTCCTTTATTTGAAAACTCTACTTGTTTTACATATTTGAGAAACATATAGAGATAGCAGAATTACAATGAAGAGAAATTGTAATTTTTGAAAGAAAAAAAAAAAAAAAAAAAAAAAAAAAATCAACAAAAAATATAAAAAAGACTAAAAAATTTTCTAAATTTTTTAAATATAACAAAAAAATATAAAAAAAAAAAAAAAAAAAAAAAAAAAGTCATCGACCCAAAATCTAACAGTGGCTATAATATCTTCCTAAATTTGTAAGCTACTACGACACATTCATAAAACTCAAATAAATGGATGATTTTACACAATGCAACATAAATTAATTTGCCAATCAACTGAAATAAAGAAAGGTGGATTTGAGATTGTATCACATAAATATATAGCAACGACATATTAGAATCAAGCTTCTTTTTTTTTTCTTTTTTTCTTTTCTTCTTTTTTAAAGGCTTAGAAAATATTTGGTTTGATTAACCGAGTCAATAAAAAAGAGGACAGGTAGGAAATAATATACAGTAAAGGTATCAAATACATTCCTGCTCTATATATATTGCTCATATGCCAATATGCATCTTTAGGTCATGGGATATTCGCCAATGTGAGTTTATATTTAGCCCAATGATAATTGAACATATACATTTTGTCTTTCGAAGTTAGAAGTTTTATATTTCATCTTTATATTCATGAGTATTTTTGCATAGATAGCAAAAAAATTAAATCTTAGAGTAAACGGCTACCATGAATTATATCAATAACTCCTAGTCCTTTAACTTTTTCAAGTATATCATTAGTGTATTAGTGATACATCAACATTTCTCCTAAATAAAATTTGAAGTATAACATTATTGGTGTATCAGTATATCATTAGTATATGAGTACTTAAAAATACATTTGTTCAAGTATATCAATTATATATCAACACATGTTAATAATTCAATTTCAAGTGTAACATTGGTGTACCAATAGTTTATCAACACTCATTGAAAATGGTTACTAACATAACAGATTGAACCATTATAAGCTGATTATACTGTACTAGAAAAATAATATTCAATCACAGAAGAATTGAAATTAAGTCCACAAATTATAGTAAATGAATAAACACACCTCCTGACGGATAAATATGGTTTGTGAATGATAGATTTGGTATATTCATTGTATAACTTATATATTTATGTTTGATATATTAGTCAACGATATGCTAAATATAAAGTATATCAAATGACTGATATACTAGACATAAAGTATACTATATATACTACTCGTGATATGCATATGGTAAGACACTAATAAGGATAAATTTGGAATAATAAAAAGGAAAATTTACTTTTATATTTTTTTTCTATATTTGCAAATTTTGAAAAACCATTGGTAAATTTGTAAATTTAGTATGTTTTTTTTTTGTTTTTTTTGTTATTCTTGCAAATGTCCAAAAGAAATATCGATAGAGACCTAAAAAAAAAAAAACCTTCTAGTGAATATGGATATACTTCTCAAAGTTAATAATAAGTTCGAGTTATTTTTTGTGAATCCATAAACTAAAACTAACTCACCTCTAAGAGTTTTCTTTTTCTTATTTTGTCAATATTTTTGAACCCAACTCAACTAAAAGGTAGAAGAATTGATAACCTATTATTCAACTCAAACCATATAGATTAAGGCTTAGTTTGAAATTGTTATAGCTTTTAACATACTTGTTAACTTTAATTTGCTTTGTTCAACTGTGAAAGGAAGTAAAATAATATTTGGTAAATTTTAATCTTAAATTAAGAAAACTAGTTACAGTGTTAGATAAATTAATACTAAATTGGTGTAATTTAATTATATGAACGGAAATAGGTTTATCATTTTAATTATTTTTACATTGATAATTAATTTATAATTTATTATAATATATTTTTTAAAATTTCATATGATTTGAATTTCAACTAATTTTGTTTAATCTAAATTATTTAATAAAAGTTTAAGAAAAATACTTGTTATAAAAAAAATTGAGTCAATTAAAAACTAAAAATATAAGTGAAAAATATATTAATATGAAATAATATTGTTACAATATATTTATTTAAATGGTTAATGAAGTAGTAAATCTTTAGAAAAGCAGGATTCAAAAGCTATTACTATCAACTTTTACACGTTAGTTAGAATTAAAAAAGTGATTAATTAATAATTTGATTTTTTCAAAACTATTTTTGGCAATTGCAATCCCAAAACCCTAAACGTAATGAACCAAAAAGACTAGGATATTGAAATATTGAGATGTTTTCATAAATAGAAAAACGATTGAAAATAATTATAAATATAGCAAAATATTCATTTATATTTTTTATTGATCGCGATAGACTTAAATAGACATTTATCACTTTACCAAATTGACACATGTAGATGTCTATAGGGATCTATCGTGATATATCACAAATAGAAAATAAAATTGCGTTATATTTATAAATAATTTGGTATTTTTTAAAATTTATAATAATTTTTGGGCAATAAATAATATTTTAGGTGAGTGATTTATTTTATAAAGATCTTTGGTGTTGGCCCGTGGGATGCCCACATGGCACATGTGAAGTGCACGTGGCATATTGACATTATAGGAGTCGTCTTCTTGCTTTCCACTGCCAGTTTGGCCACAAAAGATTTGGTTGTACAGAAAATTGGATCCTCGTCAGCGCTATCGCTTTTTCATCATCATCCTATTCCCACTTTACTAAAATAAAGTTCCTATTTCCACTTAATCAAACATTTTATAAAACCAATTTCTTTCCCTTTTCTCTTCCTCACTAAATATCTCCTTATTACTCCACTCTACACGGAGAGAATAAAGGTTTCAATATATATATATACCTTTTAATTTAGCTTATCAATTTGCACTTTTAGCATTATTTTCTTTTTCCTTACAAATTTTCAATATTAATTTAATGATTAATGGATGATAGAAAACTATTATATACTATGGAATTTCATTTCAAAACTAATGGCTGATGAAAGAAGTAGCATAAAGGAAAAAAATACATAGTAACTATTGTTAGTGACGAAGATTCCACTTTTCTTATTGTCAATTAGTTTTGAAATAGAATTTCATGTTATCTAATATGATATTATTAGATTCTATAAAACCTAAACGAATATTCGATGAAAAGAAAAATTGAGACGTTAATTGTTAAGATCTTGTTGAGAAGTAAGTATACTATTGTAATAAAAAACAAGAAAAAAAAATCACAGGGAGATCACAAAGAGCTTTCGGTGGGTGATGAATTATTTCTTAAAAGGGGTGAATTTTTGTTGGTTGGTTGGTTGGAAAAAAAGGATGAATGGAGTGCTGAAATCAGTATCTCTTGGTCGTTTTTTCCCCCATAATTATGAGTGTGGGTGCAGCTAAGGTAGGTAGTAAACTAAAAGCGTCAGACAGCAAATGTAATAAAAATGGCACTTTTTGTTTTAAATTTTTGAACCACGTGGTGACAAAAAACATAAAAATAAAAATAAAAGAACACCAACCAAAAATTCAAGAAATATATATACAGAGAGATATTCTCGAAGGACCATGTTTAATAATTATTCAAAGCAAGCTAGGATGTTAAGTTAGGAGATGGTTCATTTTTACACTGAATCGTCTGCTTCAAGGCTTAACGAAATGTCCAAAACTTACCATACAAAATGAGTTGCAAAGACAAAGCTGTTGGGATATCAAAAAATGCTGCTTGCTTTGTTGTGTCGCATTCAAAACCTATCCAATAATAATGGTTCTCTGTATGAATCCCTCTCTCTTCTAATCAAACAATATTATTGTTAGCCTAAGATTTCAGCTGTTTGTACCCTTAATGGTCAAACTTCTAGGCCACATTTAATCTAAGGGAACGTAATACATCAATGGTAATCTAAAAAGTAGATCCCATTTGATTATGGTTGGTATTGTTTACTTGTGTTCCACACTCGTACTAACATCTAAGGCCCACTTCTTTATCTATAATAAAAAAAAGTGCCATCCAATTGAGGAATAGAGGGAGATCAATCCGATTGTGTTTGAAAATTACATTACAGCTACCATTATTGTAGTGTTAATGTTGCAGTATGAGAATAATGAATCTGCATATTTACTCTAATTGTTACAGTAATAAAAAACAAATTACGTTTGTAAATGTGGCCACTACAATTGATCTATCAATGGAATCTCATTATGATTACACCAATTTTCATTACGGTCGTTAATGTGGTCTTAATTCAACTTTGTAAATCATAATTATCACAAAGCTTTTAGTGAAATTTTCCCATTAAAAAAATGGATAGATCTTATTTAAAAAATGATAGATATTTCATATATCTTTTAATTAGTTGAGACTTTTTATTGGGATAGGATGGGGATGTTAAGGATGTATTAACCTAGTTTGAAATATCCTAATGCACCATGTAACTTTATATTAATCTAATAATCCTTATATTCTCTCATAGGAAGAAAAAAAATAAACTTTATATTTATCTAATATCTCTGGTGTGTGTGACCTTTTGAATTGAAAAAGAAAAAGAAGGAAAAAAGATCAATCTAGAATATATAAAAAGCAAGAGAGCTCTATCACAGTATCACCGGCTGGAGATAGATTATATCTTCCAAATTTTATTTTTAGCTTTATATTGTTAAGAGGTAGCGAGTCAAACTCCAACATGGAAGAGAAAAGAATCTTAATTAATATAGTAAGGAATAAGGATATATAATATTATTTTTTATTGGATGAAGCTCCATTGAATAATTAAAGTCTTCTGATGGTAAATCTAGGTGGGCTCAAATCTGAAAAAGATTTTCTTCCAAAAAAGAATCTGAAGATGATATCATATATATTATCTTTAGTTTGGAAAATCCTCTAAACATTTTATATTTTTGTTTTTATAACAAAATTATTTATCTTTCTTTCACTAAAAATGTCAAGTTTCTTTGGAAATGTTGCTAAGCATATAATTTACTTAGAGTTGCTGGTGTAGCAATAGCATGCATGGAGTTAAAAACCCTAAATGTGAAATGTTTATATTTAAACTCTAAAAAGGAATTAATGAAAGAAATTATAGTTTATTAAAGAAGTATAGGGAGTTTGTAATTTTCAAGATTTCATAATAATAAAAAGAGAAAAAGTTACAATAATTTAAGGAATGCAAGTTTTAGGCAATGCAAGAAGAGCATAATATCAAAGAAAAAGTGAGGACTTAGACGGCCTAAGAAGTAGAGAGTTGTTTCCTTAATTATAATAAGGAAAGAGAGTTGGAGAAGAACTCCATGTCAAAGTTATGTACAAATAAGGATAGACTAGAAGAAAGCCCTTCTAATTCTTTTGTTATTATCTTGTGGTTTTGGGGCGATGAACGTGCAAATGGTGTGTCAACTTTGATGCGCTTATTGATCCCTCAATTATTTATTGAGTTATATTCAACATTTTATACTGACAATGTTCCATCGAGGTTCTAATACAACTAAAATATCTCATATTTGCTTCTCTTTAAGCTGTTTAAACTCCAAATTGGGTGTGTGCTGTGCAAAAACAAAAGTAAAACAGTGAATCATTTGTTTCTCCATTGTGCATGCATTAGATCTCTATGTAACAAAGTAAGTCTTGCAACAAATACTCCTTTGCCTCTTTTGATCAATTTGATATCCCATTTCTCATAATCTCTATCAAAGAAAAGAGTCAATTGTGTTCTTGACTAGGAGCAATTTCATTGCCGTTTGGCTCAAGCGCAATAACAGAATTTTCAAAGATGTTGCCAAGAATCAAGCTCTTCTACGGTAGGATATAACCTCTCTTTAGTGGCTAATTGATGAACAAAATCAATGCTATATATTTTGTAATTATGGTGCTTCTACTATTTTTTTCAATCAGGAGACTTTCCTTTAACCTCTCTTGTTATCAATGAAGTTCGACTTATGTTCTCTCTGTTTAAAAAATATATATACTGAATTATGCTCAGATTAGCTAAGAACTTTGAGTTATGTGGCCATGAGATCAAAGTTGAAAAGTAATGTGCAGTTATACCATTCAAAATTATTAGACAAATCACTTGAAATGAGAGATATTTTAGGGTTTTGAGAGTGAAGGAAGTCGCTAAAAAGCTCCTGTGCATTTGCGCAATTATAAAGACATGCAATAATAAGTAGATGGTTTGCGTGTGTTTGGGGCATTGTCACATATATATTCATTATTCATGATCTAATTAATTAAATGTTCAAAAATATCAAACCCCACACTCTGAATCAACGGGCAATGTGCAAAGATTATACATTGTACGGCAATCCATTGGACAAAGATATGATGCTTCAGCTCTTGATGGATTGCACAAACAAATCATCACACCCACACCCACAAAGGGAATCAAAATTTGTACAATTCCTTTCCCTTTCCCTTTGCAGAGATATCAACTCATAAAAAGAAAATGTCATTTCACAATTTCCCTTCTTTCATATTCTCCCTCCTCAATTTTCTCAAATTCAACTTTGCATTCCATATTTGAAGTTGTGGTCGTTGGGCTGGACAAGGCGATGATTCATCATACATAAGTGATGATAAGTTTCTCTACTGATATGAGATAACTTTCTAAGGTTGTTCGAAAAACAAGCTAGTTATGAAATTATCAATCAAAGAAAGCGAAGCAACTAAACAATAGAGAAATTAACATAATGATTTACGTGGTTTACTAACAGTATGTTAGTTGTGTCCATAGACAGAAAAACAAATTATTATTAGAGATAAATGTTAAATTACAGATTACATGTATGTTAGTAGGATTATAGTATTTATATATAGTACACTTTTCTAGATCCTAAATCTATGTACTTTGTCACTTGGAGCAATTCAGATGATAGATTCAAATCATTCCAACAATAATAGTCGTGAGGACAATCTGACGTAGAAATATTTGAAAGCTTCTTCCAAGTGGAGAAGATTTACAACATCTTTTGGTTGGATCTGGTTTGGCCATTTCCTTGATGCTAAAATTTTTCCTGAAGCAGCTAACTAATGCTTCCCTCTCCATTCCCTAAAAAGATCTCTAACTTCTACTTATAGCATACAATAGAATTCTTGAAACTTGAATTATCCAGAAAGCCCATGTGTGTGTCCATTGTCCACACCATTTCCTCCCCCTTTCTTTTGGCTTCATCTTTGAAGCCTTCATTTTGTTGGCTGCTTTTGAGTTTTCACTCGTTTGCTGATAAACCCACTTGGGATTTCTTTATAGCTTTTGTTTGGAAGATGTGGGATTTAAAGTTATTCCACCCACCCAAAATATACATTTTTTTTTAAAAAAATTTTTCACACGATCAATCCTGAGGGACCTTTTTTTTTCAAAATAAAATAAATAAATAAATGGTTTTTTTTTTTTTTCGGTTGAAAAATGTGTTCGTGGGATTTGCTTTTTTTTATTGGCAACAATATGATTAGATGGGTTCGTGTAATAATGAATATTAATAAAGATTGATTAGTATGTGCATTGCATGCTTAATCAATCAACGCCCATTTTGTTTCCTTCTTTTTGACTTGTCAAAGTCTTTCCTCCTGATTACGCTAATAACAGTCATCAATTTTGTCTATTTACCTTGACATTTGCTTACGTAATTAATTTATCACTCTTCTAATTTCTATTAGTAATTTTTTAAAGAAAATTATCATAAATAGAAAAAAAATATTAAACTATTTATAAATATAACAAAATTTTACTTTCTATCTGTGATAGACTCAGATAGACATCTATTCGTGTCTATCTAGTGAAATGATCGATGTATATCTGGATCTATCGCAGTTTATCACATATAGAATGTAAAATTTTATTATATTTATTATTATTTTCAATAGTTTTTCTATTTTTGAACACTTCATAGTTGATCGTATTCCAAGTTAGGTAAAATCTAAAATTTCAATTCATAGCAAAACTCTACCTCTTCCTAATTAAAATGCTTCTATAAAAAATTTCTTATGAATAAAAATAATTGTTTTCATTTATATGCTATGTATATCTTTCCTTCTTAAACAATTTGAAATTTCATTTACAGTACTCTAAAAAACTAGTTAAATTGAATATTATTCTTTAAAAAATATTCTACCAAGCAGCAAACAAATTTTCATATAACTCTACCTAAATAAGGTGAGACAAATAATGGAGGAAGGAAAAATACAAAAATTGTTCATATTAATGACGAAGTTGATACACTTTATTCTTACATTTAGAAAAGTCATACAAACGTGTGAGAATTATAAAACACCCTGACGAAGAGTTAAGAAATTGGTTTAATTATGCATGTTTAAAAGTATAAATTGATATATAAGTGTTATTCTACACACATGTGAAAATGATATATTAAAGATCTTAATTAATTCAGTTACAAAAATTGAATCCATTGAAATCCAAATAGATATACGTGCATACAGTTAGATTTGATCTTCTCTACTTTATGATCAATTATGATGCTCTCAATATCAAAGTGGAAACAAACATTGAGTTTTCTTTTTTTTTTTTTTTTCCCTTTTTTTGCTTTATGATGTCCTGTGTGTTCCATCAAAATTTCACTATCCTTTCCAAAACCATCAATATTGTTGCATCCCGATACTGATTGTCGGAGGACATATTTTGGGGCAGGCCAACGTGACACTATTTGTTGAAAATTAATACACGACCAAAATAAATATGAAAATTGTATAGATAAATACATAGATTTTTTGGATTAAATAAAGATTTTGGATCACACACATTTATAATCCTATTAATTAGATTGATTTATAAAAAATGGATCTAATTCCAACATCTAATTTCTTACTTGATAGTATATATATTTTAATAAGTTGAGAGTTATGTTCATGTTAACTATATCACCCTTAATTAATGCTTTAACTACGTTAACAGAAAGAATAGAGAGAATGAAATAAGAAATCCTTCTCTTAAAATTGCAGTTTTCTTTTCTTTAAATGTTGACATTATGTGGGGCCTCCCATCTAAAAGGTGAATCTCTCGTTTAGCTGGCCAAAATATCGGTTATCACATTATGTTGTAGATTAGGATAGCTAGAACTAGAAGCTATAAGATAGGGAATGGTCAAGATTGAAACAAATGTGTGGGATTTGTAATATCAATTAATTGTCTATAAAACAAAGTTTCCCGAAGCAGAACCCTCGAGAGATGGATAGCCCAAACTTTTGCTTCCAATCTCCACATAATGCTGTCCAAATTTTTAAATATCTAAATTTATTTTCAAGCAAATAGTTCCAAATATAAATAACTATCTAAATTGATAGGTAACTTTAAAAAATAGTTTTTCAAACATTTGTGATTGTTTTTAAAATTTGATTGGGAATTGAGGTCTATCTTCAAAATAAAATTTTTTTTAAAAAAAATTATAAACGGAATCTAAATTACCTACTAAATTCATATAGGTTTAGTTCAATTCAATAAATTTGAAAAGATAAAAAATAAATCCATAAAGCTAACAAACAAGCCTATAGTCCTAGACTCATAGTAGAATGTAATGTGTGCGTTTTTTTTTTTTTTTTGCCACAAATTAAATAAATATAATTTTTTTTTTTTTTATTTTTAATTTTTTTTTCATTACAAATCACATTTGTGTTTTAAAAACCTAGCTCCAAATAAAAAAGTAATGTTGGCTTTTTTTTTTTTTTTTTCTTTTTTGAAAAACATATACGTATGAATTAATTGTTGACTAGTGCCACAAATTAGATAAATATAATTTGTTATTTAGTCATTTGATTGAATATATATATAAATCGAATGCCTGGACAAAATATCCCATCACTATTTTCTCCTCTTCATCATACACGTATGATTTTTCCAAATAACTTTTCGTGAAGAGTAATATAAAGTGTAACTAGATTGGTAAATAAACAATAAAGAAAACGTAAAACAATAGATAATCAACATATAAATTTATATGGTTTACTAACACTGTGTTAGTTACGTCCATAGGACAGAGGAACAATAATTTTATTAGAGAGAATATTACAAATATAGTTCACTTCTCTACGCCCTAGGGTCAGCAAAGACTCTCGTACCTGGTCGTTCAAAGCACCAAATAATAGATTCAAGCATTCCAACGTAAAGATATGCACTCTTTTTTATTATTTATTGAAAAGCTATCGGGAGAACAAGGTCGATAGTCGCACCAGAACATCCCAAACCTAGCACCCTCAACGTATCCCCTTCCTAATAGAATCAATTATATCAAAGATGTTAAAATATAAAACAACACAACTAATCTAGAGAGTTCTTGAAGTATCAACAAAAAGACATAAATGTGTAAATTAGGATTTTCTAGAATTATGTTGAAATATGTAAATTGTAAATAAATACCACAAAAATAAAGATCTAAAATTATCTAGGTTTTCTTTAGGTTTAAGAAATTCAAGAATTCCTTTAGATAAGAATAAACCAAGAAATATCTAGAATACTTAGAATTCAAGAACAACTTAGATAAATCTTTTGTTTGGGCTCCAATGATCACATGCCTATAAATAGGAGGCGTGGCCCCATATGTGAGATAGGCAAAAGCTAGAGAGTCGGTGAAGAAAAGTGAGTGAGTGTTAGAGAGTGAAAGAGTAATCTCTAAGTATCCATCCTTGTACATTCATAATAAAAATGTCTTTCTTTCTTCCAAGAGATTGTCTCTCTTTCATGCCAATTTCTTCAACCGAAGGAGCGCAAAGCAAGCACAAAGAGTTATATACAAGTCATCCAACAATACAAAAATAGGCAAAGAGATATCCAACAACACAAAACATCAAATGAAAACAACTGAAGGCTAGAGGAAGGTCGTTCAGTTGAGGGAGATGTTGGATGCCAAGTAGCTAGAAAAGAGCTTTGATTTAGTACTCCAATTGGCCGCCATAGTGATGATATCTTCCCACAAATGCCGATGGTTCTTGACTGCACAGTTGAAAATCCTATTGTTACTTTCCAACAATATATACCAAAGCAATGCTTAAAGCTCTTTTTAGACAGAGAAAGGAAAAGCCCGATTAATTCATCCATAAATATAGGTATTATCACAAACCCAGTAAGAGCAAATGAAGAAATATATGTGATCAATTGATTCACTAACTTTTTCACAAAGAACACATCTAGCTATTAGAGAATAGACAAATGTGATTTAAGATATACACTCATTTTTGTGAGTCACACTTTAATCACACATATATAAAAGATGTAAACAAGAGATAACCAAATATCTATTTAACAAGATGTTTTGTCAAGGAGACTTAAATTAAATCCACAAAAGGTAAATAAATTCTTTCAGTTTTTTCATGCACATATACATAGAACTTGGAGCTAGCTACTATTCTTCAATGTTGTGTATGTTTAGTTGAAAATATATAATATTTTAACTAGTGGAGGAGTGTGAGTAATTACATAACTCATTGTAATGAATAGGCATGTTGGAGATTGATGGGAATGAGAAATCATCCATGAGCCTTGAGATGATTGAGGTGATAAAAGAAAAAGGCCCAAAGCTCCAAATTAAGTAGATGGGGCATCCAACCAAGAAACATGACCATAAAAGTAAAAGGGGTCTGCCAATTCTGCCTCATATAACTTTTTTTATATATAGAAAATGAGAATGGAATCTCTTTGTGTAAAAAGTGTGTGTATTTTGTAAACCCTCCAAAGCTGACAAACAAGATTCCTTGTAATTAGTCGTTTTCAAAACCCCCACCCACGACGAATTATTTGAGAATAGAACTACGATGCGACCTATTATTGTTTTACTATATTGAATGTATATGAAAAAAAAAATTGCATAAGTGTCTCAAATTCGTGTCCAATGCATTATTAAAAGGTATTTAGATTATATGAATTAACATATAACAATTATTAAGAGATAGCTTCATTCGAATAATTCTTTTACATACATCCACATAACCTCTCCTATCTAATATTTAGTTTCATCAGCATATTTCTTACTCAAACCTTTTAAGAAAAAGTTTCTATTTTTGTGTTGAGTTGTCTTTTAGTTGTAGTTGGGAGATTTTGGTTTAACTAATTTTTAGTTGAGAAGCTTCAAGTGTAGTATAGCGATGATTAGGTGCATTACCATGCTCCCTTCCTCTTTGCCACACAAATAAAAAAAATTTTACGTATATATATTTAAGAAAATAAATACGTGACAATTTTACATTGGACAAAAAATAGATGCAGCTTGACTCCATCAAAGTTTTTTCCTTTAAAATTTTAGAACTATATTACAAAATTTAGTACGTTTCTTTTGTGAGGGTGTATGATGTTTACTGTTGTAACACAAAAGTTTCAAAATTTGGTAGTTTGAACTAATAAGTAAACACGTACTAAATTTATTTAGCAATAACAAAAATTCTAATCCTTTCACTTTAATGGTGGCCATGAATTAATATATGTTTTAGAATTAGCATGAAATGTTGATTGAAATATTTATAACATGTTTTTGGATAGATTAATATAAATAGAAAGTTCATAAAAAAAAATATTTAAGTTAGTTAATAAATAGGTTATCCGCTATAAATAACATTAAAACTTATCTTCAGTAATATTATTTTCATATAGTATTATTTTGCATTTTTTTTTAAATCTTTACAATACAATGAAAATGTTGATTCATTTTATGTCGATGAAATGTTATTGTTTATTTAAGATGATGAGACAAAAAAAGGGTCAAGATAACAAAAAAGAAAAACAATAATAATAATCTTACAACTTTTATCCATAATTGTTGTTCGACAAGATTTCTAGAGAAATTTAATTGGTTGAATTTATATATTGTGAGTATAATCTCTAATTAAAAAAAAAAAAAAAAAAAAAATCTTTGAGGCTTTCTCTTGAAAAATAAACTTGTATTGATGACTTTGTGGTTTGTTCTCCGGTGTGAATTTAGCTAAATAAATAAATAAATTTGTGATTGATCCAAAATTTATCGATCACTGACCAAACAAGCATTTAAATGATATACATCAACTAAGATATCTAGTGTTTTCATTTGAGTGAAATTTTGAATGTATACAAATTGATCAAGCTAAAGATAGAGGATAGAAGTAGAGTATTGCAAATTTATAATACGATCTAACCCAAAAGAATCCGTGAGAAATCAATTTTGTAGTGCAAATAATGATGAAACTCAGAAAAACTTGAAAATTATATGTATTCATGTAGGCCTAGAAAGGTTCCAATACAAAAAATCATACATGGCAATCATAATATTTTTTTTCATGTCATATTAAATTCTGTCTTTTATTTCCCTTTCTTGATAAATTGATTATTCTTGTGATTATTTTTAGGTGAAACAAAATTTTCCCCTTTTTCTATTCTAATTCAATTTTGCCTTCCTAATTTTACAAATTTAATTACAAAGCATTCACACTATCACAATACTTTGATTATCTTTTTTTTTTCAATTCAATAATATACAAGTGGGATTCAAACATGTGACCTTTTGATCAAGAATTCATACTTTTTTATGGATGGGTTATATTTATATTGAAGATGCTTCAACTACCTCTTATATTATCAGTTCTATTTTTATTTTCAAGTTTTTTTTTTATTAAATTATATTTCCACAACTTTAATGTAGTCTATTCATTAAAAATGTCTTTAAATTTCCAATAGTAATAGTCAAACTTTTATGAGAATATTTTGATTACATTGTATAATTCTTATTTGTTTAGAATTTGACGTGAGGTTTTGTTCTCTTGAGTACAGTAATGAATGAAGAAACTCAAATTGCACATCTCTTGTTATCTGTGTTTATATTGGCCATTTGATTTGAAGTAAATAGCAAATAGTTAGAGCATCAACTAAATAATTTTGTGCTCAATAATTCCATGTGCTAGAGGATGAAGAGAAGGGGAAAAAAACAGAAAAAAAAAAAAAAAAAAAGCCTATAAGAACTTGGTAAGAAGAAAGATTATTTTCTTTGCGCTTTAATTTTTGGGAAAATAATAAGAAAAAGGGGTTGGAGACAAAATTCAAAAGATATAAGAAACCTAATATAGCGGAAAGGGGAAAAGTAGAGTTTCCACAACACTTTATTTTAGGTCGTGATTTAAGTATTTATAGAAATATTTTTTTTTTCTTTAATCATGTTATTGGAAACATATATATGTTCTTTTAAGTTCCACCCAACATTATGATATGATAATTAGCATATTACGCTATTCCAAATTTCGCATGTTTAAGTTTGAACTCAAAATCTTTTTTACCCTAAAAAAATGAAAAAAGAAAAAAAAACTCAAATTTGTTGGTTAAATATATCTACACAAAGTTAAGAATCTAATAATTGAACTTTGAATTTTTAATCGATGATTTTGACATATCTTATATTTGTTGGTGGTGGTAGAAATAAAGAAAATAAAGTGTAAAATGTACTTTTAGATATGGCAAGAATAGTTGTACATCAATCAAACAAACTTTTGAATTTTCTTTTTTGAGATATGTGTAATTAATTATAAGTTGAGTGAAAAAAAAAAAAGAAAAAGAAAAGAAAACCTAATTTTTGTGTAATTAACAAGTCATTTGAACATTTTTGAAAAAAATAGAAAAGTCGGACAAAAGTGAAATATAAATCTTTTATTAAAGTTTTCTATGTTTTAATCCCAAAAAATTAATATCTTTCACATTATTAATATCTTTCACATTAGTAGATTCCATGGGAAGCAATCCATCCTTGGCATGATTCATGCAAAAGATTCGAGTGGCTAATAATCAACTTTCTTTCGCAGAAATGGCGAAACGAACTAAAAAATAATTAATTATGAATTTATAAAAATCTAAATTACCTTCAATCCCAAATTCCCCATGGAGATCAGGGCAGGATTCTCCACGAGAAATTCACAGACATCGGTTTCCCGCCGGAAATTTTTCCTTGTTTGATTTTTTAAAAAAAGAAAATCAATTAACATAAATCACTATTGTGGAAAAATTTCAATAAATGGTTAACTTTTATATGATTAGTTGTACATGAACAATTAGAATTTAAAGAAAAATTACTTAAAAATTTCAAGTAAGGAAATAATTATCTATTAAATTATTCATATATATAATCTAAATTTATTAGAATTCAAATATGTCTTTTCTTTACCCTAAAAGAAACATATTCATTACTTTGACCATTAAAAAATAAATCTTGTAAATTAAATATAATATTTATATAATAAAAATAAATAACATAACATTAAATTATTATAATAAATATAGGAAAAAACCTAACAAGATGGAGGCAAGGGCGCGAAATGCATTCTCCGTCCCTGTCCCCATTTACCTTTCGGAAATTTTTTTTCCCCATTCCCCACTTAAATGGGAATCCTGGCCCCGGCCCCATGGGAGAAGTGGACATCTAAAAAGTGGACATCTACAGTTAAATACATTTTAATTAAAACACACCAACATACTTTTAGTGTGTCGAAAACCACAAGCCAATTCACCTCCCCAATGTCAAACCCTATTCAACACAAAAACCACCAATTGACAAGACCCGTGTCAATCAAAATTCAAAATTGAAACTCACTGTTTCATCTTCCTTAAGCCAAAATCCACTACTTTATAAAGAAAGATTGTTAAATACACTTTAATTCAAACAGATCCACATACCTTTATTGTGCCAAAAATCACTACCCAATTCATCTTTCCTATGTCAAACCCTATTCAACACGAAACCAACCAAGAAACAAGAACACACGCCAATGAAGGTTCAAAATTGAAATCCACGAATCATTTCATCTTCCCAAAGCCAAAGATCATTTCCATCCATCAGTAACCGGGGAGTGAAAAAGGCTTCATCGACATTTATTTGAGACTAAGACCCAATAGTGCACAACGTTCAATCAAATCTCTTTGCTCTAATCGTTGTCCATTCGAGAGTGATAAATTCCTAAAATCGTAAGTCATGATAGTGATTATTTTCATGCCACTTACCATTGAACAAAACCCTTAATCTAGTCTTAACAAGCTAGGAAACAAAATAAGAACGATAAAGCAATTAAAGAACTATTGAACACTTAACTAGATGTTAACTAGGCTCATTTATAGTCTAATTTAACAAAATATAAGGTTGCTTATGTGAATTAAAACAAGAATGTATGAACTAAAACCCTGCCGAAAACAAATTTAAAACAAAGATAATATGATTCCAAATTTAAAAATAAGACTAATTAATGAAAACCAGATGTAATATCAAATCTCATGTTTAAAACAAACTTATAATAGGGATGATGATGAAAATAAATTTAAAGCCTTGTATTTTACTTAAGATTATAAGAAAATATAATATAAATATAAAAAGTTAGTTAGAAAAATTAAAATAATATGAGATATTTAATTTTAAAATAACTTTTGAATATAGAAGATCTACGAGATTTGAAAATTCAAAACAAAATTTAAAAATAAAAGATAGTTGAGATGCAAATTTGGAATATAATAAAAATATAAAAAGTTAGTTAGGAAAAGTAATATAATATGAAATTTTAAATATGATTATACAACTTTTAAAGATAGAAGATCTGCGAAATTTAAGAATTCATGATAACTTTTGAAGATAGAAGATAGATGAGATACTAATTTGGGTTATTTTCAAACTACATCACAAAATTTATGGAAAATTAACTGCATGGAAGAGACACTTAGTCGACATTAAAAATTTAGAAGGATATCAATAGAGCCCACATTATATATTAAATAAATTAATTACAGTAATTAAGAAAATTGCCCTAGTAACAAAAATTAATATAATATGAGATTTAAATTGCAAAATAACATTTGAAGATAGAAGGTGCGAATTTAATACAACTTTTGAAAATAGAAGATAGTTGAGATACTCATTTGAATTATTTTCAAATCAAATCACAAAATTTATGCCAAATTAAGGCATTATATATTCGATAAATTAATTAGGATTAATTAGAGTGCAATTAAAAGATTGTGAGGGACATTTTAAGATTAATATAAATGTGACTCACGTGCTATACATAAATTTTGTCATATTTTAAATAATTGTGTTTTGCTATTTTTCCAAAGTGACTCACGTGCTATCCATCCTTCACGGGAGATTTGCAAATTCCATGGAAAGCAATCCACCCTTGGCCATTATTCATGAGATACTGGACCTTGGGCCCAAATGGGCTTTTTATATTCGGCCCAAAAGAGGCCCACTTCTCATCATTTCATGGATACCTGTTTGAGTTGTAGCCCAAGTAAAATTGGGCTCGGTTTGTTCCACATTTGCTTGAGAGTACGCGACCGGGCCCACCCCATTTCCGGCTGTGAAGAACATCCATGGATGTTACGCACATATACTTAATTTAAAACTTCAATATAAAAAAATAAAAACATCTTTTTTTTTGAGCACATCAATAAATCATCTCTAAAATTAAATTCTTTTTAATAATTAATTTAAAGCTTAAACGAGATATAAACCCGTATATACAAACACATGGCTAAAATTAAAGCATTAAAGGTGTATTTTTTAAGTAATTAAAATTCTCACAATCAATTTTAATTGGGTGAGTAATCATCAAACGAACATTGAAAAATACATCAAAAGTATTAAACAGATAAATTTCAATAATTTAAGGTCGTTTTGTGGTTTGGGTGAATTATTGGATAACATGGAAGGCCTAACGTAGCAAAATTAGTTGGCACAACCCCAACAAGGACCGGCCCCGACCGTCCCAAACCCCCAGCCTTTGATTTTTAATTACTAACTTCACAAACCCTACACTTTTTTTTCTTCTCTCTTTTGTTTTTCACGTGGGGAAATATTTTGCTTTATCTATCTCAAACTTTATAATAACTCAAAAGATGAATCTATTCAAGGGTCAGGGCACGTGCCCCTCAATAAGTTATGTTTTACATATATGTATATTAGTTTTCATTAAATATAAAAAAATTTAAAAAAGAATTGTAGTTTTATCTAATATATATCATTTCGATTCATTAAAACATCAATGTTAAGATTTGCTCTCTAGTTGTTAGAAGCGGGCATGCTTTTTGCTTACATACGTAGTGAATAATTCTATAAAGATTTATAATAATTTTGTAATTAGTATTAATTAATCTAGGTATCATATATATATCAATGCATTTAAAATTACATTTATGTATGAAGGTTGAACTAAAAATTTAGTCTCCCAATTTGGAGTAGCAATAAATCCCTAAACTTTTAATTTTGACTATAATCCCTAAAAATGTTTAATAAATCTCTACACTCCAATTTTATATCTAATAGATCTTAACTGTTTTATAAAGAAATAATAGTTTGTGTCTAATTGAACCATAAATTTTAAATTTCGTAGTTAATAGATAAATTAATTTTTAATATAACATTTAACTTTTAATATTTTTAAATATGTAAAAGATTTATTAGATACATAACTGATATCTTAAGAATCTATTAAATACAAAAATTGAGAATTCATGGACTTATTAAACATTTTTTAAAGTTTAGAAACTATATATAAACACAAATCTAAAAGTTTATGTGCTAAACCTCCAACTTTATATATATTTGTGCCCCCAACATGAAGTTTTGGATCCTCCACTGATATTTGTTGACGTTAATGATGTTTTGTTTATATTCCGCTAATTTTTCAAGATATAATAAGATGTCAAATCATCTTCTCAAGAATATGTGAAAATATTAAGGAAAAATGTTAATACGAATATAGCTCAATTTACTTAATTTATGAAATCGACAAATAAAGAGGAACAAAAAAACATGAAACAATAGAGAATCGACATGGATTTAAATGATTCACTACCAACAAACTAGCTACATCCAGAGACTGGTAGAGAAAAGTTTATTATTACAGAGCAAATTGTTCAGATTACAAATCAGAGTTACCACTAGAGTCAAAGGATGTGGTTCATTAACAGTAGGTTAGCCACGTTCATCTGCAAAACTCCGTACTTGGTCGTTCGAAATGCCATATAACAAATTCGAGACATTTTCTAGAGATTTAAGGTAAATACACTGTTAACTTAGATGTTAGCTAAGGATTTCTATTTGATGGGAGTGATGAGAAAAAGCTGGAAATCCACAACAGCATCCGGATTTTGATTGGTTGAGGCAAAAAGAGACTTAGGACTAGAAGTGCCTAAAGTAAGAATGAAAGAATAAAATTAAGAGTGACAAGAGGTTGCTATTTTATAGCAACTAGCACACAGTGTAGTGGTTAATGTTTCACTGTACATTATCACTCAAAACTTGTACTTCACCTTAGCCTCTCTGAGAGTATGTGTCCAGGAAATGGACAACTGTATATCTATATTGTAATATATTGTATGGTAATACTGTTCTTATTCTTTGTGTTTTCCTTTCATTATATATGTGTGTGTGACCATCCAGTAGCTTTGATTTAGTTTCAAGTTATGACCAACGATCGGGACTGTGACCCAACTTTCCTAAGTTAGAAACTGAATTCTCACTTTAATGGACTTTCCTAAACAAACTATTATTCTAAGTCTTCATTTTCATCTGAATTAAGAAACAATTTAATGAATTGCTACTTCATGAGAATATTCTCGACAGTTTTTTTTATGGAAAAAATATATTTTCAGAACCTTAGACTTGGGTCTAATTTCTATTTTGTTTCTAGATTTCAAAATGTTACATTTCTAGTCATCTAATTTTGAGTTCAGTTTCAATTTAGTATTTAGCTTCCATAATATTACAATTTTACTATTGCGATTTGAATTTCGTTTGAATTTAATCTCTATATTTTAAGATTTACACTTTTGACTTAATTTTTCACTAAATACTCACTTTCAATCTTTGAAATTAATGTTCATTAATTAATTTGAAATAACTATATATGAAGTAAAATTTAAAATTTAATTTTAATAGCAATGAAAAATATAATTTAATTAGTTGTAAATTACCTAATTTACATTACTACTAAAGACGGAAAATGAATATTTAATAAAGAAATCAAAGTTAAAAGTGTAAATCTTAAAATCAAGGGACTAAATTGAAACAAAATTTAAATCTCAATGGTATTGCTTCAAAAAATAAAAAATAAAAAATTGGAACTAGAACCAAAGCCAAATAATTTCATCAATGAGAATAATTTTTAAATTTTTAACTAAAAACTCACTTTCTATCTTTAGCAGTAATATCCATTAGTTAATTTTAAATTAATTAAGTTATATTTTTCATCAACATTAAAATTAAATTTAAAATTTTACTTCACATATAATTATTTTAAATTAATTAATAGACATTTATTTTAAAACGAAAAATGAGTATTTAGTAAAAAAAATCAACGTCAAAAATATAAAATTATAAAATTTAAAATCTAAAGACCAAATTGAATTAAATTCAAATCTTATTAGAGATATTAAATTAAAACCAACTTCAAAATTAAAAAACTAAAAATTCATACCTTTTTAAATTTAGGAACAAAAGATAATCTGATTTTCGTAATTTTTTTTTAACAACCATATGTTTCTTCCAATTTATTTTTAAAAGTGAATTTTTTTTATCTCATTAATCCATACGAATTGTGTTAGCTTATTTATTTAATAAAAAAACAAAAACTGAAAAATGGACAGTGTCTAACTACATAAAAGGGAAAAATGAGAACTTCCATCGTCTCCTATTAGCAGAAACCAATCATGAGAAGGTACATAAAAGACAATGTTTGGATATGCGAGAAACAATAGAAAAAGAACAAATCACTTTTTGTTTTTTTTAAGACATAAAATTCGAAAATTTTATTTCAATAAAATGGCAATATTCATAAAATAAAGTATAGATTATAGAGAGGATAGCGATGCAGCTAAGTTGATTAATTAGCACGTAATCATAACACGTGTACAAACACAGTGGCGTAGAAAGAAGCATTTAAACACTAATCCACATTATTTCAGTGTCAACTACAAATTGTTCCATTCCAAATACAAATGATTCATCACAAACACTCACATAAAATAATAGTTTATTGATTGCCTCATCATTGTAATTCTTCTTTATTGGAACATGGTTCGAACTAATTTTAGATATATAATTCCTATATTTTAGATTCAATAAGTGAAAGTTTTGAAATTTCCGAACTCTACGTATTGAATTATAACCCCCCAATTAAAATTAAAATCTAATAATTTGAAATTTGAAACCCATTCTATGATCATTTGATTTGTTGTTTCTAGTTTTTTAAAATCATGCTATAAACATAACTTTAAGGAATTTTCTAACTCAAATGATTTGAACTAATTTATTTGTGTGGGTAACCCAACATGTAATCTAGCCGACCCTGTTTTGTTCCCTCCCGGCAACCCTGGCCGATAAAACTGCGTAAAGCAACTTCGAGTTCCACACCCAATCTCTCTCAATGTGTTTTTATCTTTTTTTTTTTTTTTTTTTTTTTTTTTTTTCTTTG
>QLSR01001487.1:811029-823319 GCA_031780015.1 Citrullus colocynthis
AAAAAAAAAAGTCAATCCAACCCCCTAAATTAAGCTATCTTTTAAATGATCACTATTTTAGTTTTATTTTGAATTAAAAATTTTAAAAAATCAAATCAATTTGATTCATATAATTAGATAAATCACGATAATTATCTTTGAATAATTATTTTCCGATTTAAAAACTATCCAATTTCCTAAATTTATTGCCCAACTCTAAATCTTAATATAAGATTAGTAACATAGTCAAACTAGAGAACATTGGCTTATCTATCATCTCCACACAAATGGCAAATGAGTATCGTATTTAGTATGGTGATGACTTAAAAGCTTGTTTCTATTGATTTTGGGAGTGTTAAAATAAATGGTTTTAAGTGAAAAAAAAAAAATGTTCAACATATACTATATCGAAACATTCTCATCTCGTCTGATTTTCTTTTATTATTACATATCTTTTAGATATGCTTGTATTTTTATTGATTATTTACAATTAGCCTTTGGAATGGTAATATTATATTTAATTTCAATATTATAAATATTAGAAGAAAATAGATGTCCATCATATAACCAAGCTTAGTGTCTAAAAGTCATGTGTCTCCTAACGACACATCCTTAGTGACCATGAAGTTCCACCACCTATTTGCCAAATTCTCTATAAATAGTGACATTTTGTGCATGTTGATGATAATACACACATTAGAAATAAAAGAAAGAGAAAGGATTGGAGAGATTTCCACTTCCATAAAATTTCACTTTCATTTTTTTTAGTTTATTTCATAATATTATATTATTTTTATATTTTTATATTATAATTTCTCAATTTTCATACTCACATTTTTCCTTCATTTTGTTCCTCAATTTTCCTGATATATTATTGAATATTGTTTAGTTGTTTACTTTTGTGTTCATAAATTTTACTTTATTATCTATAATAAATTATAATGAAGTTCTTTTACACCACTCTCGTCCTTTTTCTTTTTCTTGCTCGTCCTTTTTCTTTTTCTTTTTCTTTTTGTGACAAATGAATTTAGAAAGCCCAGCCCACCATGTTGGAGGTTATCTCGTATCGTGGGCTTTTTCCTGTTAGTAACTAAAACTAGCCCGATTCAGCCCATAAGGTTGTTGCAACCCAGGAAGCCCAGCCCACCATGTTTTTTTACGTTAAAATGGTTTCTTTCAAAGAAAAAATTAGGGCTAAAATAGCAAATTTAAAAGACGTGCACTTGTAAATATAGAAATTAGATCTATAATACAAAAAAAAAATTTGCATATATAGATTTTGCCTTTGAAGTCTATCAGTAATAGACCATATCACAGGTAATGGTTTATAGGCGATAGATCATATCGCTAATAGAGTTTATCAACGAGAAACCATATCGCTAGTGGAATTTATCAACGATAGATCATATCGTTGGTAGAAGTCCATCGACGACAGAGTATAGATTTTATTATATTTGCAATTTTTTTTTTAAAATGTTGCTAAACACTTAATTATTATCCCTAAAAATCTTACCCAACACAATTATCCTCTTAATAAGGATTCATTTGCAGACATGACAAAAGGGTTTTGAAATGGACGAAATAGCAAAATGAATTAATAATTCATTAATTAATAATTAACAAATGTGTCAAAAAATACCCCAAATTCTATTACATATTTCTTAAAAAAATAAATAACAATCTAGATTCTAACATATATTGAAATTATAGTGAAAATTTAACCAATTTTTAAAATATTGTTTGATTGTGAAAATACTAAAATAAAAATGATTACCTTTCTTACGATTTTCTTGAAGGTAGTTAGAAATGAAAATTTAACCAGATATGGGATATGAATACACCGTAATTAGCCTCTAAGATTAAACCTCACAAGTACATTAACACAAGTATATTGTATTTTAAAAAATCGAACCACCAATTTTAACATAATCAGCCACAACAAATTAAACATGTACATATACACTATGGGTAAAAACAAATATTTGAGCAATAATCAACATAGATACCTGTAAACTATAATAGAACACAAATTCCTTCCTTCTTTGTCAAACCTTTGCTTCCGCCGCTGGCATGCAAGGAAAATCCCATCACTCCAAATTGCGGATATTGTCAAGGCCACAGCCTGAGTTTATTATCATCAAAATACTTGTTTATTATCATCAAAATACTTGTTAATTGAAACCCTAAAGTTAATACAACCCTCACTCTTATTTGAAAATTTTGATATTGGCAATTAGAGATCATTCTTCCCACGAAGATGAGACTCTGTGGGGACTTGCTCCGAATGGGCGAGATTTCCCATTTAGTTGGAGCGTGTGGTAGGCTCCGTGAGGTAAATGGAGATGCGGAATGCATTTCTCATCCCCGCCCTATTAGCCACATTTTAAAATTATAATAATAATTTAATGTTGTGCTATTGTTGATAATAGATATTTATATCTAAATTTCAAGTTCTATGATTTAATGATTAAGATAATGAATATTTTTGAATTTTACCTTTAAATTTAGATTATATTTATTAATAATTTGAAGTAATTATTTTTTTTTAATAACTTTTTTTTTTAAATTAAAAAATTTAGTAAGAAATTTAACTGTTCAACTAAAATTTTTCCAATGTAATGATTTCCAACATATATTGGGTTAAAAAAATTTGGACTTTTTCTCATGATATACCATTCAGAATGGAGGGCCCAATCACAATTTGACGATGTGAAATCATATAATTCAATAAGAGCTTACAAGTTGAATACTTTAAAAGCGAAGGCCTAATTTACAAGGTATATGTTGGGTTCAATTTTGGACCTTTGTAGACTATCCAATGAAGTAGAAGACAAACCAAAGGAGTGGGATGAAATGCTACAAACTGACTTGATCTCTTATGGCGAAGGTATAAAGGGGATATGAGCAAATCTGAGGGTCTTCTTTTCCTAAAGTGACCGAATCTTTTCAACAAACAAAGGAGAAAAAGAGTGGAATTTTCATAATTTAATTAAAGAATCACAGCCTAAAACTGAAACAGTTGTAAGAGATTGCTTCTGAAGGAATCAAATCGCACAATGGAAGTCTTTGATCGCTTTTGTTTCGATGTTATTGGAAAAACGAAAATTAAAGAAAAATTATACAACCACATGCTATAAACAATTTAGGCTAAGCATGAATTTGATAACAAATAATTGTTACATTTGGCAGAAGCCAGATCAACATCATGACAACGACATTTTGGAAATGGTTGAGCGCTACAATTGGTATAATGTCTGGGTGTGCATGGCAGTACAAGAAAGCCCATACTCCTAACAAGTCGGCTGACAAAGAAAAGAAAAAATGGTTTTGTCGTCTTTTTCCCGCTTTCGCCCTAAATCCTCTTTGAATTTCCCCCAACAAGCTGACCGGGTTGGGTTTGCCAACCCTACTCCAATCCAATTTCAGATAGCATAAAAAGTAAAAATATTCCTCGCGTCTTAATCTATAAATTAGGTTAGAGCTTGGTCGGACCGGGCCTTTCATTCCTGTCCCAATTTCAATGTGAATGTTTGGTCAATCGGTTTGGTTTATTAGCTTAGGTTTGCTCACACCTACTAAAAAATCTGCTACCATTTCATCAACATAAAAGATTAAATAAAATATTACTAAAATAAAAATGAAAATAAATTTTCACCCTGTTAAATTCATAAACACCAAAACTGAAATTAAAATAATCCACACAATATTTTATTTGAATACTCTTTCAACCTGACAATATTATATTTTAATCCTCTACATTTTATTTTAAAAATCAATTGGTCAAGGATATACACGGACAACAATTGAACGACAAAGGATGAAAATATCTTTTTATTTTATCCACATTGAGACTTAATTATTTAATCTATTTTTAAATGTCTAGATTAATAATTAACTTAAACTAATGATCGGACTCAGTGAGATATTTTTTTTTTTTTGAAGGTCGAACCTTCAAACTTTAAGGTCTATTTATTTTACAGATATTGTCATGAGATTTTAGACATATGTGTTAATATTTTGTTTATTTCACAAAACTTCACTTTTTAAAATCCAATATATTAATATTCCGAAAACTTTAAAACTTATTTAACATGAACTTTTTAATACCATTCATACTTGTAGAATTTTTATATCAAGAAAATGAATAGAGTTTGATTAATTAAGAAATTAATATAAATTAATCATAACTATTATATATAATTAATTATTGAATATAAATATATTATTTAGACATAAGAAATTTCAACTAATATATTTATATTTTATGTTATCATAACTGTTTAATATAAAATTTTATCATGAGTTATTAATATTATAATTAATTTATATTTATGTAAGTATTTAGTGATAGTTTGAGTGATTAAATAAGTAATTAATATGACAATATATTATATAATTGAATTTAATTATGACTACATTCTCTAAAATTTGATTAGATAATTATTTAGTTTTAGTTTTCATATACAAAATTGATAAGCAAATACATTACTTATCTCACATGTTTAATATCCATACCTATAAAATAATATTTGGGATTCAAACTATTTGTTAGGATAGAAAAGGATGGAGAGGGATGTTAAAAAAAAAAAAAAAACAAAAAAACAAAAATAGGAACGTAAAAAGTGATAATACGAAAATTTGGGGGAAATGATGGCTTAAAGATAAAGCATGCACTGTTAACAACCTGTCACTAATCTAAAAAAGGCGGCTTTATTAAGTTTAAGATAATAGAATTTAAAAGACACACGGAACGTGGATTTGAAAAAGAAGAACAAAATAAATAGTGAATTGTGTGGGGACTCTATAAAAATAGCCTCTCATTTTCCCCATGGCATCATCTGCCTCCGAGATTACCATCCTCCAAATGGAAATGGAATCACCGGGTAACGTAACCGGCGGTTACCATGATAACAGCGGAGTTTCAAGTCCGGCGGTTGGGGTTATATCGGGGGTGGAGACGATGCTGAGGAAATTTCATGCAGGGTATTTCCGGATCGGAATGTCGGTGGGTTGTCAAACGTTGTTATGGAAAATAATGGCCGGAAAAAACCAGGATTTGCTTCATCCCACCATTCTCATTGTTCTCTGGTCCATGGCTTTCTTTCTTCTCTTTTGCCTCTCCCTTTTTTACCTCTTGAGATGTTTGTTTCACTTTCGGTTGGTTCAGTGCGAATTTTTGCATCATGTTGGGGTTAATTATCTTTTTGCCCCTTGGATTTCTTGGTTCCTTTTGCTCCAATCCGCACCCTTTTTGCCCCCACGAGCTACTCTTTACAAGGTGCTTCTTATTATATAGTTTATGGCCATATTTTTGAAAACAAATGACAATAAATCTTATACATACTTTTTGCAATTTAATTAGCCAAAATGAATTTGAATATATTCAGAAGATTGAGAATGAAATTGTAGGCGAGGTATGATAAAATGTTATTGTGAACAGGTATTGTGGTGGGTATTTGCGATCCCAGTAGTGGTGCTGGACGTGAAAATATATGGGCAATGGTTCACAAAAGGAAGGAGATTTTTGAGCAGCGTTGCGAATCCCACCAGCCAACTGTCGGTGATAGGAAACTTGGTGGGGGCTCAGGCGGCGGGGCGGATGGGGTGGAAGGAGAGCGCATTGTGCTTGTTTTCGCTGGGGATCGTTCATTATTTAGTGCTGTTTGTGACGCTTTATCAGCGCTTCTCCGGCGTGGATCGGCTGCCGTCCATGCTCCGACCGGTGTTCTTTCTTTATATAGCAGCCCCAAGCTTCGCGAGCTTGGCTTGGGAATCCATATCTGGAGCCTTTGATACACCTTCCAAGATGCTGTTTTTTCTCTCCCTTTTTCTATTCACCGCCCTGGTACGTTTAATTACATTATATTTTTTTTTTTACACATCAAAAACTACTCTTAATGCCTAAACAACTAATAAAAATCAAGCCAACTACCCATTTTTATAACATATATATACTTCACTTCTTACTTCTCTTATTATCAATTAACTTTAAAATAAAACTTCATGTTATCCACACATCCAAGTATTTTTCATTAATTAAAACAATTCTTCGTAATTTCTTATCATCAATTTAAATTCTTATCCCAATTTTTTTTTCTCTAAATATATATATATATATATTATTATTCAAGTCACGTTATGATAATCATTTTAATTTTTTTAAAGATTAAAGATATAAAAACTACTATAATCTATTAATCTTTTTTTGTTTCGGTTAAATACTTTGATAGAGGGTTCTATATTTTAAAAAAAATGAAGCCAAGCTTTTTATAATTAATTTTTTTTTTTTTATAAAAAAATTGAAATTTTTTTTGATCTGTTTATGGAATTTATCTTAAGAATTCAAGTTTCTTTTCTTTTTGTTAGCAGTGAGGAAAACTATGGTAAATAAGTGGTACGAAAAAAAATTCAATTTTTAAAAACAAAAAATTTAAAATCTTCATTTGGTAACTAATTGGTTTTTATAAAACCCAAATTTTAAAAATTAAAAAAATTAATTTTTAAAAATTTGCTTTTACTTGTGTAATTTAACTAAGAATTGAACTCTTTTACTTGAAAAATATACAAATTATTGTAAGAAATTGAGCGAAAAATTACTTAATTAAAAAAAACAAATGATTATCAAACGAGGTCAAAATGCTTGTCAAACTGTAATCTCATTTTTCTAGTACAACAATTGAGGGTGGAGAATTTTGAACATATAATCTTTTGGTCATGAATATATATGTGCATACTACTACTACTTAAAATAAAAAAAAAATAAAAAAAATAAAAATAAAAAAAGCTTCAAATTAAAAGACTCCTTTTTTTTTTTTTTTTGTCAAATATTGTATTGAAAAATGAAAGATAAGTTATTTTGTGTTATATTTTTCATGTTAATTAAATTAGAAATTAAATGATAGCATGGGCATTCATTATGTGTCTTAATTAACAATAATACGATTATTAATTGTGGGTGTGAAATATGAAACAGATTTGTAGGCCATTACTATTCAAGAGGGCAATGAAAAGATTCAGTATAGCGTGGTGGGCGTTCTCCTTCCCAATCTCAGCGCTTGCTCTTGCCTCCATTGAATATTACCACCAAGTCAAAGCTTTCCCAGCCAAAATTCTAATGCTAGTTCTTCTTATCATCTCAGTTTTTGTAGTCATCTCCCTCGTCGCTGCTACTGTACTCAACTCCAGCTTGCTCTTGCCCGACGACGACCCTCTTTTCAATCCCACCACCCAACGCAACTCAACTCTCGACGAATCTCACCGTCAAGAATCCTTAACTTAATAATGGACACATTTTGAAGAAATTAAGAAAGACACCTATTATGCTCCTGCTTCCTGTTAGATTCAAATAAATTAGGTAGGAAAAAACTTTTTAGATTTTCTCAATTTTGTGTCTAATATATCATAAAAACATTATATCTATCTTAATTTTAATTTTCATTTCCCTAATTTGGACCACTTAGTCTATATAAATGTTTTAAAATATTTTAATCCTGTCCTATAATTTACTTAAACATTAAAAGTCATCCAAAACTTGTTTTCAACTCTTATGTGGCTTTTCAAAGAAGAAAAATAAAAGAAAATCTTTATATAGTCCCAACCAAACACGTAACTAAAGAGAAAATATGGCTCCCATTGGCATAAACGAAATCCAAAACCAAAATACATTTTTTAAAAAGTGAAATTACAAATTTAACTAAAAAAAAAAAAAAAAACTTTGAAATTTATATTTATTTTGTCTCTAAATTTCTTTAATTACAAAATTAATTTCCTAGCTTTCAAAATTTTAAAATCTTATAAATGACACAGAATAGAAGGCTTGGGTTCTATTTAGACATAAAAATTAAAATGAATCTATGGTTTTTTAGATGAAATTTGTTAATAACTTATTTGACACAAATTAAAATTTAGAGACCAACGACACACTTTTAAAAGTTATGGAATCAAATAAACATAAGCTTCAAAATCATAAAATCGAATTTGAAATTGAACCTACCTACGGTTAACAAAAAAGTAATACTTGGATAGATGCAGCTCAAATTACACTCATCTTCCTATGACTCCTTCAATCAATTAAGAAAAAAAATAAATTAAAATATATTTTTAAAAATTGTCACATGGCAATAATTAAACTATTAGATGAACCAACATAAAAGATATATAAAACATATAAGATGCAACTAAGTATTTTTAAATACAAAATAGAAAATTTTAAAACTATAGAAAAAATTTATAAGTTGACCTAAAAACTAGGGGAAGTTTTAGAGTTTGTTTGGTATGAAATCTAAAAACATAAATTTGAAAATGAGGGATTCAATAAAAACAAAATTATATATCATGTTTTTAGATATGTGTTTGGTAGCAGATGTAGAAATTGGATTCTAATTTAAACAATTGTTTAAAATGTATTTGATATTATATTTATAATTATAAAATTACTTTTAGCTAGCCAGTAAATATTAGGTCATAATAAACTATTATTAATTTATTTATGAACATGTTTTATGTTAAAAAATTTGTACAATTATTAATTTGTAACATTATATAATTTATTATACATTACATAATACATATTTTAATTTTTTAAAAAAATGAATTGAGGTTACAACATGACATATTGTATTTCTAAATGTTTTTATTTTTATTTAATATAGTTATGCATTTTAAAATTCAAAATTCAAAATCTAGATATAAAAATATAAAAATATTGTTTTCAAAATTTCCACTATTTCGATCACATAATTTGAAAAGACTTTTCATAATTAGAATTTGAGTTGTTTATCAAACACATATTTGCTAAACTCAATAAATCTGAAAACATAAAACAGAATCCGAGCTGTCAACCAAATAGAATCTCTGCTTGTTTGATAGCACATGCAAGACTTTGAGAAAATTTCCTATACTACGGTAGTATGAAAAAATTTTCATATTACCTTAATTTATTGTGTCTCGTCAACGCACTTTTATAAATATGATGGGGCCTATTAATATCATCGTGGGATTTATGAATATTAAAAACTAGAAATTTATACGATGAATATAGAGAATATGGTACTATTGAGAGTACTAAAAAATGACTTTCACTAGTGGACAAAAACAACATTGCATAGACATGCATTTCAATATATTAGAGCTGTTTGGAGACAAATGACAGGAGAAGCAATGACAATCGTTTAGACAACCACACAAAAAACTTCTTTTTAATATTATTTTTTGAAGTGTCTAAAAGGAGTGAGGTCAAGAGTAGGTGTGTTTAACTTTTGTTAGTTTGTTGTTTGTCAATCAGAATCGAAGTTTTAAATTAGGCTGAGGTTTTGTTTAATTTCTATTCGTCGAATGTCACGTCCGTGGGATTTGGACATTAGTTTGTCTTCTCATACAAGAAAATGAAAGATACAAACAAAACACAAGCTTTTGTCTTCTGGTTTTCTCTCTGGGAAGTCAAATAAGGAAGATTAAGGAAAAAACAAACGTATTGAAAAGTAAGATGGTTCAGGGTTTGAGGGTTGCTTGAGCCGCCATGGGACAGGTTTATGAGTTTTCAATAGCGTGGAATTTAAGAAGGGAAGGTGCTACAATCTTGGAGATTCAGGAGCTCTTCAGGTTTGAAATAGATGTTTATTTGGTTACTCATGTTTCAAAATATACACTTTTAGTTTTCAAAGTTTGAAATTTTAGTTTAAATTGTTCATGTGTTTGTTTGACCGTAAGTTTACTAATTGAAAGATAATATGACATAGATGGAGTGATACTTTTTAAATGATGTGAAATTTTTTATTATTTTTATATTAATTTTGTTTTAGGGTTTAATCGAATGGAGGGTTTTTTTTTTTTTTTTTTTTAAGAACTTTTTTTTAGGATGCAATGATTTAAATTTCTGAGAATTAAATTGAAATTGAATAAAGAAAAATTAAAGACCCAGCTTAGACACTCGAGCTAGTTCCTAATTTTGCCACTTGATCATAGGTACATCAATAGATCCTTATGATATTTAATCTTAGCCAACGAACATAGAACGCTAGGTAAGAGTACTAATTATCGAATTAACCAATTGAATTAGATGAAATGCATCCTAACTAGTTGGTCAATCACATTAAGATTAAGGAATCTACTAATGAATTACTAAAAGGATACACCTAATTAGAATACGATTCTCCTCTAGGTCAATTGGACAATATTTGTTGATGTAATTTTACAACTCATAAGCCAATTTAACCTATTGCCACATTGGATTATCATGCAAGTTAATGTATTAATTACACACCGTATGCATAAGTATGATGGAAATTCGTTAAAATCTAAGAAGAATCAAGATACAACATAAGAATCTGGCATTAAAGGATCTAAACCTCACAAGTGCATAAAATTGGGAAAACACTCTAACCTAGAAACCCTACCTTTAGCCATTCATCGTCATAATGAGCATCAAAATAGAGTTTTTGATGCAAGAGTAGAGCAAAGAAAAGAAGAAAATAGAGAGAAAATGTTGAAGGAGTTAGTTGGTGGTTGCCCCCCTCGACCTAGTCGGCTGAAGATTCTTTTATGAAATCACAATAGCGCGCGGCGTCAGGTGCGTTTCAACAGCTTCATCCTCTCAAGAAAAAGCGTTTGGTTTGACTCTATTACAACTATAATGTCTGGTTTTACCTCAAAAGTGCTTGATATCTATAAAATAACAAAATAAACACATAAAATCTGTGGACAACCTTGAATTAAGCAGAGCCAGATAGCACATTTTCAATACTATCACTCCATACTATTTTCTATTTCACCCACCCTTTTCTTCTCTTCTCGAGCTTCAAAGTGAGAACAGATTTCTAGGTCATCTTCTTCCTCTCCCTTTTGCTTAGTGAATCTACTTCTCTTTTCAAAGGTTTGAAGTTCCTCCAAAAACTCCAACTCCCAATTGAACTACAAAACACACCATTCCTTTTTGTGATTTGGTTTTGGTTTGGGTTTTAGGGGAAAATTACACATATATGGGCATATTTTTTTCTTCTAAAATAAGATAAAATAAATATATTGTATAAAATTGTATTGAAGGTATAAGAAATATTTTTGGAATATTAATAATAGTTTGAGTTCTTGGAATTAACCAAACTCATGAGAGAATTTGAAAATTACTCGCAAGAATACCTAATATAAGAGTATAATTGCGAGGACAATTATTTTAAGATTTTGTTATATTCTTAATTAATTACCCTAAAAATGCTATCCATTTGCAATTACCTTTCTATAAAAGCAACCAAAATCACTAATCGAAGGTACGTCAAAAAAAAAAAAAAATCATGCTATTTTCTATTGTCTAATTACTCACTGTCCCTAAACTAACTTGAGCGTCAGAGTGTGTGTGGTTAGTTACCATACCAGTGGTTAATCTCTTTTTTGTCTTGCGAACACTTGCACAAATCTCTCCCATAAAATAAATTTAGGGTTGATTCATTAATAATCTTTAGAGAAAAATTAATTTTGAGTGTAAATATGAGATTTGTGATTAAAATTTGACAAGTATCCAACATGGAGATTAAAATTATATTTTAACCTTATTTTTATTGATTGTTAACTATATTTATATATTATTTGAAGTGACATTACTTCGGAGTTCAACAACGTTAAAGGCTTGCATTGGTCTACAAAGGACCAGCTGAGTAGCTTGGGTTAGCTACCTGAGAGGCTATTTGGCTAAGGTTGCGTTTTGTATTCACGGACTTTAATGAAACCGGGTACATTGAAGGCTGGTTGGATTAGACGAAAATAATGAATGCTGCTAATTAATGGGATGTAAATAACAGAAATGCAATTTTCTATTGTTTTTTTTAAAAACACTAGAGCTGATAAATGCAATTCTAACTACATATTTTTTTAGTAGCCAATGTATATTGAGCAAAACTTAGGTGCAGATTAGGCTGCGCTGAGCTTTGCAACCCATTCATACGGGTGCCACATGTTCCTTTTCTTTTCAATTTAAATTTTAGTCCTTTTTCTTTTTCATCTCGTTATTCTCTCTTTCTGCGAATGTTAGGGTTTGGAAACAAAAAAAAAAAAAAAATTGTTGGATTTGGACTGAGAAAATGGAGGATAACACTAAGAAGAAGATGGGTTAATGTGTAAAGAAAAAAACATAGAAAAACAGAAAAAGAATGCCCATAAAGTTTAAAATTTTGATGGTGGAGAAGAAAAGGGGCTAATGTAAGTTTCAAATTTTGATGATGGAGAAGAGGAGAGGTAGAGTGGAGAAAAAAAAAATCAAAGAGAAAGAAAGGGGTGAACAAATGGTAAAAAAACAAAAAAAACAAAAAAAAAAAAAAAAAAAA
>QLSR01001487.1:823467-852645 GCA_031780015.1 Citrullus colocynthis
AAAAAAAAAAAAAAAAAAAAAAAAAAAAGATGAATGAAGAAAGTTTGAGGAAGAAAGAAACTTAGGAAAAAGGGGCAACCTTTACCTAAGTTCTGCTCATATATATTATATACACCAATTGAACAAGGTCTGTTTTGGCAATATTACGGATAAAATTAAATTTACTCTTTCAAGTACATTTAAGAATATTACAACACATGTTACCGCATAGTTCATAGCATGCTGAGATTGATGCGAGAGAACAACCTCAAACAAGCATGAGCTAGGTCAAGGAATTGCACCTACGTAAAACTAAACATGCATTATAAAAAAAGAGCAGTTACAAATATAGTAATCGGATTCAAAGTATTTTGCTTTCAAAGTATATTAGTGGTAGAGCATATTAATAGTGAGGTCTATCAATCATTGATAGACCATTAGTGACAGAGTCTATCATTAATAGATTAATTTGCTATATTTGATGTTAAACACTTAATTATTATCTTTAAAGATGCTAACCAACATAATTACTCAAAGAAAAAATATGACATGGATAGAGTATACTCATTTTTACACAGTGAAATAATCCACTTTTCCGTAGAAAAATATTTAATTTAATCAGTTTTGATGCATGATTAATGTGGGATGTATGTATATGTATGGTAGTAGAGTAGTACATATTTAAATCCCATATGACAAATACTGGATGGAGACAGTAGAAATTTTGTAATTTTTTTAAAAAATAAAAAAATAAAATAAAAAGAGTAAAATTAGATGAATGTTAGTAGAAAATTTCTTGAAAAAGAAAAAAAAATAAAGTAGAGGGGGGTAATAGTTGGAAAGGGAAGAATGGTGGAATTGCGAGGAGGGAAAGTGGTGGTCCCCAGTCCCCAGTGAGGCAGAAAATAAAAGGGAGAGTTATGGGATGGAAAAGCAGAAGAAAGACATTACGAGGTTTATTGTAAAACCTGCAATGCCTTTCACTAGATTAGCCCCAAACTTTCCTTTTACGGCAATTCCTCTTCCTCTCTAATTCATTTCCCCTTTTCTTGCTTCAAACTTCAATCCTCCTCCTCCTCCTCCTCCTCCTCCTCCTCCTCCATTTCCCTTCTCCCTTCCCTTCACAACAACAGCAAAATAATGGCTCGTGGGAAGATCCAGATCAAGAGAATCGAAAACCCCACAAACAGGCAAGTCACTTACTCCAAACGACGCAACGGCCTCTTCAAAAAGGCCAACGAACTCACCGTCCTCTGCGATGCTAAAGTCTCCATTATCATGTTCTCTAGCACTGGAAAGCTCCACGAGTATATCAGCCCTGCCACTTCGTAATAACCTCTCAAACTAACCCTACTTTTTTTCTTTTTTATTTCTTTCTAATTTCCTCTTCATATTAATCTCTCTTTAATTTAGGACCAAGGAGCTTTTCGATCAGTACCAGAAGACTTTAGGCGTTGATTTATGGATCTCTCACTATGAGGTCTTTTAATTTCCTTCCTGATTTATCTCTCATATTTTTACTTAATTCATGATTCTTTTATGTAATTTGTAATTTGAGGCTGTACCTACGTCCAGAGAATGCAAGACAATCTGAAGAAGCTTAAAGATGTGAATCGAAATCTCCGCAAGCAGATTAGGTACGCTACATTCATCATTCATCCTCATCTCTAATTTTTTTTTTTTTTTTTTTAAAATTATTATTTTTTTTTTTTTTTTTTAAAATTATTATTTTTTTTTTTTTTTTTTAAAATTATTATTTTTTTTTTTTTTTTTTAAAATTATTATTTTTTTTTTTTTTTTTTAAAATTATTATTTTTTTTTTTTTTTTTTAAAATTATTATTTTTTTTTTTTTTTTTTAAAATTATTATTTTTTTTTTTTTTTTTTAAAATTATTATTTTTTTTTTTTTTTTTTAAAATTATTATTTTTTTTTTTTTTTTTTAAAATTATTATTTTTTTTTTTTTTTTTTAAAATTATTATTTTTTTTTTTTTTTTTTAAAATTATTATTTTTTTTTTTTTTTTTTAAAATTATTATTTTTTTTTTTTTTTTTTAAAATTATTATTTTTTTTTTTTTTTTTTAAAATTATTATTTTTTTTTTTTTTTTTTAAAATTATTATTTTTTTTTTTTTTTTTTAAAATTATTATTTTTTTTTTTTTTTTTTATTTTGTTTTATTACTAAGATCAGTAGTTGTAGTTTGTCTCGGGAGTTGGGTTTCAATTTTTTTTTTTTTTTAGTTATTAATTTTTGTGGTTGATGTGCTTAATACATCGCTCCTATTCAGTGGCTAATTTTAGATAATCATTATTATTTTTTAGTTTATTACATGTTTGAGAATGATTTTGAGAGATTCAATACCATTTTTATCATTCTTTAAAATCACTTTTAAATATGTCTTTCATCATTAATAACAATTTTGATGATATAAAAATTGTATTTGAAAATGTAAAACTAGGTACTAAATTGATTTTAATATGATTAAATCAAACATATAGTTAATCAGTTTTCTTTTTTAGAGAGATTTGCAAATGCTTAATAATTAACCACGAGCTATATCCAACAAACACTGTATTTTGATTTTAAACATCATAGTGGGGTGAACGCGTCGAGATACCCTTTTAGAACAATTATGACTCTATTAGATAATTTTTTTATTTTTAGTTTTTTTAAATTATGTTTTTTATAACAATTTATATACCATGGTTTACATATTTTCTAAATTGCATTTTAATTCTTAGGCAATTTTTTTTGTTTACATAAATCTGGGTGACACAAACATATACATAATTTGTTTTTACAAAGATACATAATATCAATTTAGAATACACTTAACACCTTCATCATCTCCCACATTCCTTCACTAATATTCAATAATAATGGAAGTCCAGAAGGACATTACAAGAGGGGCTAGAGTAAAACCCAGTAGAAGAAGTGGATTACATAACGCCAACAAGATTGAGGGCAATGGGAGGAAGGGTGCACCCTCATCATCTCCAAGATTGAGGGGCAAGTTGGATTACGTATATGTACAGTATTAAGCATACATTATCCAAGTATTTTCTTCTTGGACGAAAACACGAGGCAAGGGAGATCAATAGATGCATCGAGATATCTCAATTAGATTGAATAATTACTAGATTATCCAAAATACACAATATATAGCTAATTTTTTGGGAATGGACGATACATTATACCTTTTTAAATAATTGAAGTCCTTAACTTGATTTGAATTTAGAAAGTAAATTTCATTTTGAAAGTGATTTTAAAACTCTTAAAAACGACAAGTTCACACATGTACACTAAAGTATACTCTTAACCATCTAAAATCAATTTTGGTCATATAGAAACCAAAAAGTACAAAACTTAATATTAAATTTACTATAAATTATTAGAGGCATGTTTAATAGTAATTTTTTTTTGACATTTATTCATAATCTCTCTTTCACATGTCCTAAACATTGCATATTAAAAGATTCCATGAGAATTAGTAAACTATATTAATCCTATTGCGGATGCTATTGCATTTCAAATTCTGGTTGACAGCCATTTTAAATTACGGATAGTATGTGCATCTTAATAGTCACACATAATGGTTAATATACATGTAGGAGCGATCTTGCATGCTTAATGCAACTCTACATATTTGCCTTTTGCATGGTAATATGTTTTTCTACGTATTACATTGACCAGTTCCGTTTGAAACTTTGATCCACAGTACCGGGTGATACTAAACCAGATTGAAACGCACAAGAAGAAGGTAATTCAAGCCATATAATTTCTTATTGAAATGTTGTTTGGGAGGTTTCGTTTGGTATCAAGTAAAAATTTGAAGTAATTAGATTACTATTTCTACGTCAGTAATACTTAACTACCTACTAGCTGGTAATTAAAAAAGGTTTACCACATAGAAGATAGAACTATGCTGTTGGATTGCAATCTAGCTGACAGACAAGTATTACCTATCTAAATTTGTTTCTTCAAATATTGTCTGGAGTAAGTTTCAGTTTAAAAACAAAAAGTCTTAGAGCATCTTAAACTACATTTATTATTCTGCATTATACCAAATTGTCCAATCATAATTTACCATGTGATAAATTCATTTTACTTCTTTTTCAAAATATTTTAAATTTTCTTTTGTGTGTGATAAGAGTGAGATGCATAATAAAGATATGTTTGGAACGATCTTTCAAGTGCATCAAGTCATTTTTTTTCTTTCTTTCTTAAAACCACTTTTTAAACAAGTGATAATTTTACCTACTTAAATTCAGGGTAATTGAATGGGTAGCACTTTTGGGGCTAATTATTAAGTGTATAGAAACATTTTTAAAAAACTACAAATCTAGCAAAGGGTAAGCAATTTTAAAAATAATAATTAAGTGTATAGTGACATTCTACAAAATTTACAAATATAGAAAAATCTATTAGTGATATACATATCGCTAATACACCCCTACTAATGATATAATAGATTTCTATAAATAATATGGTATATTACTGATAAACTTCGGAAGCAGATTTTAAGTTTTATTATATTTGCAAAGTTCTTTTGCATTATGCTATATATACAAATACTTTAAACCCGATTGCTATGTTTGCAACTGTCCCTGTAGCAAAATCTATCAATAATAGATTGTATTGTTGATAGACTTCTATTAGCGATACATTCTACAACAGATAGACTACAAGAGTTGGATCTAAATTATGTTATATCTGAAAATTCATTTTGCATTGTGCTATATTTGTTAATAATTGAGCAATATATTAGGTGCATCATGAACCATCCACATTTTTTGGGCAGCCCACTTCAATTACACCAGGAAAAAAAAAAAAAACTAAAAAAATAAGAGTTAGTGATTTGATAATCAAGTTTTTCTATTAACATGATATTATTTTGATGTGTGAACAATGCAGTTAAAGAGCGTGGGACAAATACACAAGAGTCTTCTCCAGGAGTTTGTAAGTGTGATTATTATAGTTGTAAATACATGATATGCATTTAGTTAAGAAAGGAAAATAGAAATGGTTGAAAGTTTATGGTGCGTCTTTGTCATGGGAATGGCATGGCAGGATATTGCAACAGAGGAAGATCCACATTATGGGCTGGTAGACAATGGAGGAGTAGGAGTTGGAATAGGAGATTATGAGTCAATTATGGGATTCCCAGGCGGTGGACATCCTCGCATATTTGCATTGCGCCTCCAGCCCAACCACGGCCATACCCATACCCACACCCACACCCACAACCATCCTAATATTCATGTTCATCCACCTTCAGATCTCACTACCTATCCACTACTCGAGTAGTCAATTCTCTGCTTTATTTTATGCCAATTAGGCAATTACCACTCTCCCTTTAACTATTTAGTGCATGACTCCCCCACACTCATATCTCAACTATATATCTACTTAGTTTCCCCCCTTTTCTTTTGCTTCATTCTGTTGTTAAATCAAACCCTTTCAAGGAGTTGACATGATCATGGGATTTTTCTTTTCCCTTTCTTTTGTCTAAGTGTGTGATGATGAGTGATGAGAAATCACAGGGTTAAATGGAGATACACCACACTGTCTCTCTTTCTTAGTGTCACCGTTCTAAGGTATTGCTATCCATTATTTTTTCTTTTCAAATTGCAAAAACTATTTCTAGGACATGGTGATATTTGCAATTATACTATCAAACTTTCAATTTTTAAATTTAAACTCTTAAACTTATCAATTGGAGGGTTAATTTTTATGATTTGGGATCCCATTGCTATAATAACTAATAGCTATCACAATTACCACCATCCTTCGTTTTTGCACTTTGTCCTTTTGATTGCGTGTTGATAGTTTTTGTTTGAACTCAAATTTTGCCTGTTATTCGGAAGGCAACTGGGAGTCTCCAATGCGTTTTTATTTTTAGTTTTACTAGTTTGAAATGTTGGTTGATATTGTATATTTTGAATTTTTTTATAGCAAAATTTAACCATCATATAAGTTGAAGTTTAGTAAATTCGAGTATGGCTTAGTGTATGAAATTTTTTTTCTTTATTTTTTCGTTTTTGGAAGTGTGTGATCTCTCATTTAACTAAAAAAAACAATAATTTTCCATTTAGGGACTATGTTGTAGTTTCCTTTTTCAGAAAAAAGAATCATAGAAGTATACATAATTGTCTTTGATTTGTTACACAATTCTCAATTTTAAAACTTTTCCAAATTTCTATTTTACTTCATAAAAAAAATTGGATGAACTCATGCAATCTAGACAACACCTAATTAAAATATGTTATGTGATTGTTTTTTTAAAATAGATTATTTTAATTTTTTTTTATATTATGTGAAAATAAAAATTACACCTAATTATTACTCTTTTATCTTATTTTCATTCGAGTCATTCTATAATAAACATGACAATTTATTATTAAAAAGTTGATGCGTTATTAAATAAAAGTTTTATTCACTTATTTGAACACGTCGAAGTCTATCATATTTTATTGACATATTACTATCCGTAAATAAAATCTATTTATTTTGAGTGGCATGTCCACCTACCTATATATATTATAAAAACTTTATAGGAAGATTACAAACTTAAATTTATTTTACACTATTATTATTATTATTATTATTATTATTATTATTATTATTATTTAAATTTCGAGAAAGGTAATTGCGAAAAATGCTATTCACATTAATAGGGAGAGAATTTGGTAAAATGGACATTTGCTAAAGGAGATAGAGGGATAGAAGTTATCAACTCCACTCTTTGTTTGGTCCAAAAAGGGGAGGGGACTTAGGAGGTGATAAACTCGTTGTTAGGCATAAAAGGTTTGTGGGCATCACTACTAAAAAAACATCAATTTTATTCATTATTAACTCCTTGCCATGGGGGCTTAAAGAATTTAGCCATAAAGATTGTGAACACATAACTTAATGCTAAACTAAAAAACAAAACATGCTATAATTTAGCCTTTAGTTTTCTTGCAAAAAGATAACTTATATATAAGAGCATTCAAATGTAAATATCAAGATATATCATATATAGAAAAGACACAATGATTTTGTTGAGATAGTTTGAGGATAAATAATCAAATATATAAAGTGACAAATATTTTGACTCTCCCATCCCGATAATTAAGAGGGTGTTTGAGAGTAAAGAGTAGAATAATAAAGAATAAGAGGATATGAAGTCGAGAAATTGTAAAGTCTTATGACCTACAGTATAAAAAGGTGAAAAATATAAAATTGATATTTTTTTAACAATAGGACCTACCAATGTCTTGGGCTAAGCAATCAAATCCTTTGGGTCAAACACATCATTTACACCAACACTTTGGAAGCTGAGTATTATTCATTCGCAATTTCCCCAGATATATAGAGCCGATTGCCAAAGCCCAGATTTTCAGCTTCCACAATAAAGCCCAAATTCACAAGTTTGGCCCACAACTTAAAAACCCATTAATTTCTAAACCCTAACCCCATTATACTTCTCTTCCTTTTTCTCATCCTTCTGAAGTTTCGACTTCCGATCATCTCTCCACCGCACCCCACTCTCTCAACGCTAGCTAACGTCGTCGCCTTCCCTCTCATGTACGCTTATCGCCGCCGTCCTATTTATTTGAAATAACCACCGCTAGTCCGCCATCGACGTAGCACTGCCACCGTGGAGTTCCCATTCTCAGCGGCACCAGCCTCGCTGCCTTCTGAAAACTGCAAAAGGAACCGTCGCCGCCCCTTTCGCACCTTACTATTTACTCTTTACTCTCTACTTCGGTGTGCTGTAACTCCTGAGTCTACAGATATTAGTTCCATTCTACATCTAAGCGTTGTTTGGTTTCGTAACTTAACTCGCAATGGGGAAGAAGAAGTTCTTCGACAAGAAAAAATCCGCCACTTTCCAATTACTCGCTCGTGACTCATCTGATCCCAATTATGATGGAACTGCCGCCACCGACCGTGTTTTTGTTCGTGTGGACAACCATTCTTATACTCTCCCTGCCTTCGATGATTGCCCTGCTGATGATGAAGATCCCAACTCAATATTTGCTGATGCTCCTGAAGATTGTGACGATGAAGAGAATGGAGGTTTAGGGCCGTCTGTGCGGTCTCGTGGGGAAGTTGGTGGAACAGCGCCGTTACCCGAAAATGTTAGAAGGGAGATTTTGGAGCTGGGGTTCCCTGATGATGGTTACAATTATTTGCTCCACCTTCGGGAGATTAAGAATACTGGTGGTGGTTCGGCGTTTTATCAGAACCCCAAGGCCAAGCTGAATCAGGTTCCACGCGATGAGAAGGTTGGTTTTTTTTTTTTTAATTTTTTTTTAATTTTAATATTAGAATACAAACTATGGAGTGGGATTTGGGCTGTATTCGTAATTATTCGTCATATGGATTAGCAACACAAGTGAGCGCATTCAGCAGTATACAGTGGTTACCTATTTCTGAAAATAAGCAACAGTTTGGTAAGCTATTGCTTTGTCTCTGGATTAGCTTTTTGACCCTTTCGTACATAACATTTCTTTGATTGTTTTGTAGGCGTATGATGCCTCCAGAGTGATTGTTTCTAAAGGGAACAGTGATGCCGATGAGAACATCTACAAAGTTGCGTCCAAGACTGTTGGAGTCCGGGTTCAAAATGTTGTTGACCCTGAAATAGCTGCACTGCTTGATGACGACGATTTATCGCGATTCGGTTCTGATGTTGAGGACTTAGAAGAGGACTTTGTAGTTCAGGCAAACTTATGTGAAGAAGGAGAGGATGATACAACGAACACTACGTTTAATGTGGTTGAGGATGTTGACAGAATGGCAGGAAGCCATTTAGTTAACAACAAATCTTCTGGTTACGACATTTTTGAGGACGCAGATGTGGATCATTTGGAAGAAGCAAGCGGCAATAGTGATGTTGATAAGCCAAGAACTTGTCGACTTTTGGATGATCAATTTGACATTGTGAGTTCCCCGTGGTTTTGCGTTCCAGTTCTATAGATTTCTAATTCTTAAATTCTCGTGATTATTGACTTGTTTCTGTAGCTAGCAAGTTTATATCTACTTTTGGTATTATATTAAATTTGTCTGGTTATTCTGAAATGTTGGACTTCTGCACTCTATTTGTTTGGGTTCAGAGTTTCAATAATCGCATAATTGAAGAATACTTTATGTTTAACCTTTTCAGACGATGGTTTGAATGTCTGTACTTCTCAAAAGTATACACCCTCAAATTTATTATCAGTGTCTTTTAATTTTAATTTGACATTTTTGAGTACTTATTATCTATCTTAGTTATTTTATTTGGAATTTTTTTAACATCTAGGCTAGACCTTCAGCAATTTGCCTAAATCTTCTGTTTTTTTAACGGGAATTACTCTCTCTCTGAGGGATCTCTTGGTGAATGAAATGCCCGAGTTTTTCAATATAAGACCCTGTTGTATGTCCGTCATTATTGGGATAGTAAACAATGATTTTGTGAATTACCTGAGAGAATGTGACAGTGTAGACAATCCAGCTATATTTACTAGGAGGTTGGAAGGTTCTTGAATGTTTTTAGGAGTAACCCTTTCTTACCTTTTTTTCATCTCAATGATTTTGAGCTAGTCATGGGACCTCATTCCCTTTTCTTTATGGCTTGGGATATTTGTTATCATCTTTCCTTTCAACAGTTTTCTGTGAGGATTGTATTTACCTCACCATTTCTGATGGATGCAGCTGTTGAGCCGGGACTATGCATCTAGTGACAATGATGGCATTGATTATGACGAACCTTGTATAGCTGAAGAAGACGAATCCCTTGCCCAAAAGCTGAATCATGCCCTTGGCAATCATAGTAAGGATGAGTTGGAACTTGAGCAAGGATATAGAGCTCCTGCAGATATATTGAGTGCCAAAGAAGGATTAGAAGATAAAGAGCTTTTGCAGTCTGCCAGTGATGTAATTCACCGGTGTATGGAATACGCAGAGAAATATCAAAATGAAGATGATGACATAGAAGATGAATTTATATTTGAGGAGAGCAGTGATGAATCTGAAGTTTGGGACTGTGAGACTATTGTCTCTACATGTTCTAATCTCAATAACCATCCTGGGAAGATCGTAGCTCCTGAAATGACCCGAAGGAAGAAGTTGGCTGAAACTGTCTCTGGTGCTCTTAATTTCAATAATCCTGTGATAACTCTTAGGGGGAAAGAGAAGCTACCAGTGGACTTTCTACCTCATGGTCGAAAAGTTGTTGACAAAGTGAAAGATATTGGCAACTCGAGAACTGAACATCAGAAGAGGAAGTCGCATGCTCAGGAGTCCAAGGAAGAGAAGAAGGAGAGAAAGGTAAGCAGGTTTACCTTCAGCTTAGTTTTGTATTTTATTTCAGCTATGGAGTCTTCAAAGATTTAGAGATATCTGTATAGTATTTAGGTAGAAATCTTTGTGCTAGTTTTAGACCAAGTCTAAATTATAGTTACAAGTTGCCTGTGCATTTAAATTAGCCTGCCATTTATTATTATTTGATGAAGATCTCCTTAACCCATGCAGGCTGCTATCAAAGAAGCACGTCGTGAAGCACGCCGCACGAAGAAAGAAATGAAGGGCCTTTACAAGGGGGAAGCTCATCGTGCTCAGAAAGTAGTTGCTTTTTCTGGTCCAGCATCTATTCATCTTATGTAAGTACCAACCAAAAAATGTTTCAGAGCTTTTTATTAGTATGTCTAAGATGTGATGGGACCCTCTCTGTTTGAATTATCTATTTGTCTTTGCCTCCTGTTGTTGATAGAAAGGAACAACTGAAAAATCAATAGCTTATTGGAGTAGTTTCGTTCACTTTACTTGTTTTCCTTTATATTTGTAGACTACACTGGGTCTTTGAACAAAATGAGGTGCTATCTATTTGTCGACTTGGAAAACAGTTTCATTTATTTGTTACTATAATATTTGTTAATTTCCGTGTAACGAAGATGAATGATGGTAAGATTGTAATTGCTGTCTTGCATATTCATACTATTTTTGGGTGTCGATGTTAATCGGAAGTTAGAACTAGGTGTTACTTTTACAGCTTAATATTACTTGACAATGATCACCCCTGTTTTTTTATAATGATCATAAATATTTTACTTCAGGTGAAAGGGCTTCTTGGTGCTAAAAAATTGAACATTTTTTCATTCGTGACAAAGATCAAAGTGCTGGGAGAAGTTTGCGGAACAATACTTGTACAGAACAAAGTAGCCAATGATCCGTATGTATGGAGAACGAAGAAGAAAATAAGAAAAGGGACAATCTGTTCAAAGGATTCCTTGATATCCACCACATATGTACCAACCTGCTCTACGGATCCGATTCTTTATATGATTAGTCTACAGAAGAGAGTGATTTGTGTTCGAACAAAAGCATATTTATTAAAACTGAAGTGGTTTGCTTCAACTTGCATACTTCTCGGACCATGAATTTGTATTTTTGTTCTCTTGTCGCATTTGAGTTGAGACGATGTCAATTTTTTCTTCTTTTTCTTTTGTTGTTGAAGGGAATCGATTCAGTTTTAGTTATTTGTCAGCATATCGTTCCAATGAGATAATCAATTCACTGAAAGTATTCGTGTGCGCGATAGAATCCTCGCTAAACCAATTGACTGACGAGTAACAAATGTCAGGTGACCGTAAATATCGATATTGAGAATATGTTGGTAAAATATTAATCAACAAATGTGCAAAAGTTAATTAAATTAATGATTTAGTTGTTTCTAATTACCAATTTAGATACTCTGGGATTGATAGAACATATTTGTTATGTTTATTTATGTATAAATGCTATCATTGACCAAACAATAACATTTTATAACGCAACTTTTTGCTGTCGCGACTTTTGACAAAACACTAAGAAAGACAACCTATTTCTAAGTTGTGGGAGGACTTTGTTTCATCATATGATAGCTATGTGGTAGAGGGAAAATACAATGAAACCATATATAGTTAATGCTATCTTAAAGGGTAAGTATAGTATTAATTACTATAGGGGAAACTAACCCTTCAATACATGTAATTTCAGGTTCATCATTCTTCAACTTAATGGTGAATGGGGCCTGCTTTTCCTCCCCCAAACATGGGGTTTGGATTCCAGTAGCCGTAGTCTGCAACAATTTCTGCTGACTCGACCTTCAAGCGACCATCATCTCCCTTCGCTTGAGATTCATAGTTGCCATAAGTTGTCAAAGGTACAACGGTTTCAGATATCACTGTTGTTATAGTAAACAAAATTACACCAAAGAATATATAGCGAAGAACAACTGAGGTCAGTGTGGCTGCTGCCATGCTATATCTGCCTGGTATCTAACTCCCTGCAATTCAAGTTTGATGTTTCGTGTGATGCATACTTAAATAAGTATTAAATTGTGAGAGGTTCCTAATTATTTTTGTGACAAGTGGATTAAGTTATTAATAAGCATGATTAGTGTTTGAATTAAAATGGATTTTCTGTCACACAAGGTGGATGACATATCATGTTTCTTTCATGTATATGGTGTTTTATTAAAAATGGTATGCCTAAGATATCTCGCTCTCATTGATATAATATGTTATTTGGGTTCTTTGACTTTTGAATATATAGCTCAATTGGTTTAGATACGTTGTCCTTGATCAAGAAGTAAAAAATTTATATCGTTGCTTCTGGTTGAGTTCGAAAGCAATTGAACAATGCAGACTACAACGGAGGATATTAGGATTAGGAAATTTACCCTTCCTGAGGCGCAAACACACTTTTGAGATTACTGGGATTTATTTTATTTATTATTATTCTTATTACTATGATTTTTTGGTTATCAATTGTTGTGTTTGTTTATATAGTTTAAAAAATTTTAAAATGAGAATCTTTTAAAATGTGACTATTATGGATTGATTTAGTGGTACTTATTAAAAATTAAATATGTTTTAATTTTAGATAAGTTACCCATTAATTAAGAGTTGATTAGATCTATGTTAAGTATATCAATGGATGAGAGTCAGTAAATTCATGCATTGAAGAGTTAGATATGTTTATGAGATATGTTCATGAATTACGTATGAGAGCTTATTATATGCTTCATGTATTTAGGATGAGAGTTATAGATCTAAAATTGTTATAGGATGGTTATTATGGATCTAAAATTGTCAATGAGAATGAGAAAGAACACAACCAAGTTATGTAGAGTTATTAAATACATCTCAAATATTCTTTTGTTGATTATTTAATGGGAGGATCAAGGAAGAAGCCAACAAAGAAATAAGAAAAGGAAAGAATGGTGGAGGGACAGAGGGATATAAATACTTTGTTGAAATACTTAATTTAAAATAACATATCATTATTTTTTTAAAAAAAAATTTTAAAAATTACTTCAAGCATCTCTTAAACCTATTTTTAAATATCTAAAGGCTAAAAGATTATATTTTGAAACCTTAAAGACCAAATTTATCCATTCCTAAAAACCCAAGAATTAAGAAGATAAGTTTTCCATCATTTACCCTCATATAAGAAATCTCTATTATAAAGAAATAAAGTGCAGTATTATCATAAAAACTGAGTAAAAAACTTCATGAAAAAGTAGATTTATAAGAAAAATCGACTAAAAAATCAATCCGGCTGAAAATTTTCATAATATTGACATTTCTGAATTATATAATTGAAATTAACGGCACAGTTTCTGTATTTTCTACACACATATATATTAACTCATTTAATTTAATAAATTGATATATTACTTATGGATGTAATATTAATTATAGATAACTGACAGATTAAACGTGTTAATTTTCTATATGGCCACAAAACATGAATTGAAACGACAAAAAGAAGAAAAGATAATAATATAATTGAACTTGCTAGAATATTTATATAGGTAGGCAATGGTCATATCTTTTCTGTATCATACTTTTCTTTTCGAGCATCTTAGAACGTCCATCCCTACTAGAAGCAACTCAAGAGCTTTGGATTTCAAATCCATACTATTCATATATTTGTAAAATAATAAAAAGAAAAATAAGAAAAATATTTAAATGTAAAGTTATTTCTTATGTTGTTATTCACCTGAGAGATTATATGGTGAGACTTCTTCTGTATGATTTATTTAGGCCCTAGAAATGGAAATGCAACAATAATTTGATGAAATCATGTGGCCTGAGGAAGAAGAAGAAGAAGAGAGAGAAAGCCACCGCTGAACTTAAAAGAAGAAAACAGTGGATTTTGGAAAAGGCCCACAAAGAAAATCGAGTGAATGTTGAATGTTGCTGCAATGGGGAGCTATTAGTGCCACTACTATGGTATTCCTTCTCTCAATTATTTGCCTTCATTATCAATCATCGGATTCGTCTCTTTGACTTTCAATGTTCAGCAGACCAGACTAAAAGATTGTGATAAAAATATCAAAAAGTAAACACAAACTGGCCCTACACAAGGACTTTGCCTGCCTGCATTAAAGTTTCCATGTTAAATTTGAGTCATTTAGTTAGTAAGAGAATAACCCTTTTTTCAAGGAGGGAAAAAATGAGGAGAGTTCCTTCCTTTGCCATTAGACAAAATCCATGCATATAACAGTGGAATCTACAATCACCACTTTCCACCACAGAATAAGCAGATTTCAAGGATGAGAATTTCTACTGCTGCAATAAACAAACAAATATATCAGAGGCTTCTTCACAGAACAGAATTATTATACAAAGGGCAAAACGCCCCACTGCACACATTCGAAGCTATATAATTGACACTGAACACCTAATACCACGACACAGGATTAAGAGAGTAATCTAAACTAAGAGTCATCATGGGACTGCATTGAAAAGCAGAAGCACTTGTCTTTAACTGCTTCACCCTCGCTCCCATACTCTTTAAATCTGTACTCTTCTTGCTTGCATGAAGGAGGCACCTTCCCCTCGCTATAACATTGATTACACAAGCTAAAATGTGATTTCATCTCCTTGAATCGGGAACCAATGATAGGATAGCGGCAAACAGAGCATACGTGATTTCCATGCCGATTCCTGTCCCCGGTTTCTAGCTTCAACAGGGTGGACATGATACCAAAACCCCAGTCTGGATCATTAAACATGACAAGGAACTCTGTGAAAGACACAATAGAATTGTCTGTGTGGCCATGAACTTCCAGAATTTCGCTGGATCCTTGAGTAGGAACATAGATTGCTCTCAACATTTTGATATACCTGACTGCATCAAATTTTCGGATCTGAGTACCACCATCATTCACAGGTCGCCATACAAGGGCGTCGTAGGCCACCCGCTTCCTCTTTTCAGGGGGACCAGTGCAAATGGGAGCAAGAACAGCAAAAAACAGGCCTAAGTCCACCCTTCCTGAGCCTGACTCATCCAAGACAGAGAGTATCCTCTCGTTGATGGCTTTGACAGCTCCTTGGAAGGTTTCTGGCTTCAAGAAATTCAATAATCTACGAAGAATTTCTTCCAAGCTAGGCTTGCGTATAGACTTCTCAGGCACACCACTACCTGAATAAGACACTGGCACATCATGTTCACTGATTTCCTTCTTAATAAGTTCCACATCACAACGATTCAATCTGGTAATCTTCTGAAAAGCCCTAATTTCAAGAGCATTTGACAGTTCCGGTCTCAAAACAGTCTTCTCTCCAATGGTCTTAAACTTTGATGCTTCCACAACTATAAAAGACCCTTCTCCATTTGCACTGCCATTGGCTTTCAATTTCTTTTTCTGCAGGTGCTTCAAATGCGATATTGCATCATGTAACTCGACCCTGTTTGTCATTTTTAAGGCTTCCTTTAAGGCCTTCTTAGCGTCCTCAGTTTCACCAGCACCCAACAAGGACACAGCTTTGTTGAGCTGCGCCCGCCAATGGTTAGGCCACACAGCTAAAACCCTAGTATACATTTCTGAAGCTCTCTGAAACCTACCTAAATCCATGTAAAGTCCACCCAAATTATACAAAGCATCTACATGACCAGGTCTCAAGTCAATTGCCTTCTGAAACACCTCAATTGCTCTCTCATCTTCCCCCATTGCATGCAAAGCGGATGCCAAATCACAGTGAGCATCAGCATAATCCGGTTTCATAAATATGGCCTCTTCCAATGCCTTTACGGCAGCCCTATATTCCCCTACCCCAAATAAAGCACTCCCCAAAAGTTTCAAGGCTCTAAAATGCGTAGGACAAAGAATTGCAGCTTCTCTATAGTATTCACAAGCACTTAAAACCATGCCTTCCCCTTCAAGTGCAATACCAAGATTCACATAAATTTGTGGAAGCAAATATCCCCACTGATTTCCACCAGCCTCCGCCGCTTCCAGTGCCAATAGGAACTCTTCCTTAGCCTCCTTAAACTTTCCAAGAACATACAAGCAATTCCCAGCTCTAAAATGTGGCCTCACGTCCGTAGGTTGTAATTCACAAGCCCTCTTGAAGCTCACCAGAGCCTCCTTAAAGAGCTGGTGCTCATACAAAACCCTACCAATTGCCATATGGCCATCAAAAGCCTCCTCTCTGGATCGCGCTCGATCTGCTCGGGTTCTCAAAACCCCTAATTCCTTCAGAAATGAAGCATAGTCATGACCAGACTCTTCCCAGAAAACCCTCTTCTCTGAAAGCTCGGAAGACGGCCCCAATTCTCTCGACCAGCCTGCATCAGAGTAGGCATCGAAATTGTCCCCCTTCAATTTCCCATCCTTAGCTTGCTTTGCCTTCAACCTCTTAATCAAAATCTCCAAATCATCGACAATCTTCCAAGTATCATCAAAGACAATGCCATGATTCGGCGACAACGCCCAGGCTGCAGTTCTCTGCTTCTTCTGCGACTCCAAAGCACGCTCATCGGCAATCGAAGAAGATGAGGCTTCTGAAGTCACCAAAATTCCCTTATTATCATCCTGATTGAGTTCCAATTCAAGCGCGTCGAAGTCACGATCCACATCTCCAGCACCATCATCATAAGTCCTCAACAAGCCCTCAAAAGTTAAACCCTTATCACCCTGGATAAAATCCCCATAGGTCCGAAACACCTCGTCGAGAATAGCATTGATCTGTTCGTCGCTGAACTTGACCCTAGGGTTAACAGCAACAACAAGCGCAGCCATTTCGTCCCTACTGAGACCCCCATCATGGTTAGCATCGAATTTCTGAAAGATCCTCTTCACCTTCTCCGATCTGCTCCCTCTGGTGGACATTGTTAAAGAAAGGGGGGGGGGGGGGGAAGCAGATGAAGAAGCAACAACACAGGAATCAAAAGGAAAACAGGTGGAGGGAAGGGAATTAGGAAGGGAGAGAAGGCAATGGATCCATTAGGGTTTTAATTTTAGATAAGAGCATGAGATGATTTCTCTTTTTTCTTGGTTTCATTTGGATCTGGAAAAGCCGAGAGAGAGAGAGAGAGAGAGATTGAGAGCGGAGCAACTTCCGGCTATCTCCTTCCCTTCTTCCCTGTCTTTATCTCTATTTTTCCGCTCCCTCTTCCTCTCCCTTCCTTTATCAATTATTTCTATGAATTAATGGATTATAATCTTGGTTACATATTATTTTATTGATTTTTAGAAGCCAAAAAAACAAAATTCCGACTTCATTTGTTTATATTTAAATTTGAGAATAAAGTTTCAAACCTTTGATTTCTTTAACAACTTTATCAGAGTTGAAGTCCTCAAGATTTCACTGTCAAAAATTTTATAAAAAAAAATATTAAATCACAAATTTGTTTCCTAAAGTTATAATGGTGGTCTAAAAAAAGTTCTTAAATAATTTTTATTATTTAGTAAAATCTTTGTAAATAGTTATGATTATTTGTGATCATTATTAATTAGAACTTTATCAAATTATAAGATTAAATTTCAATTTTACAATTATGGATAATAAATTTGAACCTTCTTTAAATTATAGAGACCAAATTTATAATTTAATTAAATTTTAACTCTAAATATGTAAGGAATTTTTACTTTTTTGTTGATTTTTTAATATTTTGCAAAAATTCAATGGTTTTTTTCCTTCTCAAATAAATAATTACTAGTTTAGCTGGACTGTAATTTGCATGACTCTGTATGGTTCAATCCTCCTTCTCTAGTTTTTGGAAGTTTGACCTTCTGACCCCTCAATTGTCGTAAAAAAAAAAAAAAAAAAAATAGATACAACATCTTTTACTTCGTAATTATAAAAATTAAATAGTTACAATTACAAAATTTAAAATGAACGTTTAAATTGTTGTTTTCTACACAATTAAATATTAAAATGTAAGAATATACATGAACCAAAGTCAAATTATCATAATTTAAGTTTTGTACCAAGTTAGTTCTTAAGTATCAAAATTAAGGATAAGATTTTTCACATTAAAGAAATGCTCAACTATAATAATAATAACAATATAATTTTTTAAAAAACAAATTATCTCTCTTCCCCTAAAAATGAACAAAATATATATATATATATTTATAAGAGCCAGTGAGACAATTGGCAAACCATTAATTATTTTGTTAGTAAAGGGACAAAAATAAAAATGGTAACATCTGAAAGAAAAATCAAACCTAACCACAATAGTTTATTGTTATTTTTTAAAAATAGAGATCCAAATTTCAAATGTTGATTATTAGGAAGTAGTTCTCATTCCCCACACCTAGTTGGCATGGATTGGCAATGAATTACAATACATGTTCTGCCAACTGGCTTTGATAGATTAGTTTATCTAGAAAATACAAACCCTCTCTTCTTTTAGGCTTTCATTTTGTTTGGTCTAATAATTACTATGTAATAAAATGTAACACATCAAGTGTTTGATAATTTGCTTCAATCTCCGGCGATAATTTTACTCCATTCTTTGTTTGTGGTAAGTAGTTATGGTCACTTTAATTACCCCCAAAAGTTAAACAATAACCTATCATCACATCAATAATTAACTCCGATGAGATTATGCTCACTGTTTCGGATTACTGGTTTTTTTCCAAAATGTTTTATTGTTCTTTTAAAATAAAATTTTCATAATTTGAAATTTGTGTAATAATTATCTCGTGTTTTTTTTTTTTTTTTTTTAATGAAAATTTGTGCAGTTTGTTTAGATTCTTCCGAATGGAGTGTCCTTGATTTCTTATTTATACCTTTTCATAAATTCTTAAAAAATTTCTTTTGGTAACTGCTTTTCTAATTCACGGCTGTCTGATAGCGATTCGGTTGAGGTCAAGACTAACATTATTATCTGTTTTATTTTAAATATTTAAAACCCATGTGGAATATTTGATTTTTTAATTTAATAACAACAACAATAATTTTTTTTTATATACCTTTTTGTTGGGTGTGTTTTCAATATTAGATTGTGAGAATGAAATTTAGTCAATCGATGCACATTTTAAAACACATAAAATCGATATCAAATCGGATTGTTGGTTTTTGAACTTGGCTTGAATCTTTTAATTATATTTAAAAAATATATAATAAACACGATTGGATTGGGAAAAAATAAGTATAGTGATGATTTGATTACTTAGTGTTTGAATTTCGTATTTTCTATAGCATTATCTCTTAACTACATTTTTAATATTGGGCCACTGCTTTATTATCTTTTGTTCGTCTAACTGTAAGTGGGGGTTCATCATTACGGAGAAAAATAAAAGTTTATTATTGTTCCATATTTTAAATAATCATTAGAAAGAAAAATATACTATATAAGACAAATGTGACCGTATTAAAAACATTATATATATATATATATTTTTTGTTGTTAGATGGTGGAAAATATTCCTAAACTTCACATTTAATTAAGTAATTGTAGTTTGAAAAGGTTGCATTTTTAATTTTTGGACTTTAAATTCGTAAATTAGCAAGAAAGTTGGTCTATGAAAATTGATTAGGTAAATAATATTGTAAACAATGATAATGTGTCATTTCTAACAAAAATAAATTATAACAATACCAATACGGACATAATTTAATTAATATCAAATATGAAATGTTGTTCAATCAAATAACAATGATATTCAAATTAACATCAAGTTAATTTTTTTGCCCATTATTTTAACAAGTAGCATAATTTTCAAAAAAAAATAAAAATTTAAAATAAACCTCTTAATTAAAATAAAATTTTAGAAAATTAACCTATTTCACAAATGTCCTAAACAATAATTATATTTCAAAACTAGATTTCTATATAATTTTAGGTCAATTTTAACATTTTGTTACCTTCTATCTCATATTTAATTTGTATATTACTTTATAATTAAAATATTAAAAAATTTAAACTGAATTTATTATTACCTTATTTAGAAATTTTATTTTCGGTATAAACATTAATTACATTATATATCATTATTTAGTGGTTTTTTTATTTAATTTATTAACTAATAGGATAATTATTTTAAATGGTAAAATTGTTAACAATATTTATAAATAATAACAAAATATCATAGTCCAATACACTGAGACTACTATATCTGTTTATCGTGACATAGACCTAGTAGTCTATCGCAGATTCTCTCATATTTGATTTTTGTATAATTTTATAACTAAAATATTAAAAAAAATTAAAATTTGTTTATGAAAGGATATTTTTTATAGTCATTACAAATTTGTCCGTATCTTCCTTTTATAGAGTTTTCAGATATTGACTTCGTTTTATCTACGTTTTGTTTTCTCTGTATATACAATGTTATTTCAAATATATACAAGATTTGTTTAAATGTATTTAAAACAATTACAGATTTAAGGTTGTTATATAATATATACTCTGCATTTTGATTTCATTTTAGTTCTATTGGTTATATATATTCCACATATTTTTTTATATATACACATGTGTATGTCGTTATTTTGTGAATATATATCTCATATCATATCTTATATTATTTAAAATGAACTCAAATACATTTGAAATTGAAAAATAAAATGTAGGAATGAATCCCATGTATACTATAGTCCACATGACTATTTTGTGTCAGTTATTGATGATTGTCAATAGAGAAATAGGGAAAGGATTTTAAGGGACTGAGAAAATTAAGAAGACGCCTGAGGAACGGAGAGAGAGAAGCAGTACACAATTTTGGAAAAAAAATTAAGGACGTGATTTCGGTTGGACAAAAATCAATTTAATGCCAAATTCATATTATTTTTTTTTCCATAGTTGTATTTGTCAAATTTCTTTGTTTTTAACGGCTAGAAATTCTTGATTTTTACTCCATATTTGATTAGGCTATTCATAAAAAAAATATTTCACCTATTTAATTAGGCGTAAAAAATCTTAATTAAAATGTAACCGTACTTGTTTTAACGAGAGAAAGAAGTAGAATGAGCGTATCAGTTCCAATGAAATGGGCTGGGCTTCAGTTTTCCAGGGGAGTGTCGTTTATTGGGCCTAAGCCCAAGTACAAAAAATGCGGCCCACAATAGAAACTTCCCAATGGAGTTATTCCGTCTTCGAGCGCAGGCTGAGATCATGCCACCGTCTCCCCTCCGACCTTTGGCGTTTCTGGTCGTCGCCCTTTGGCCGTTAAGAAACAGAAACTCCATCCAACTCCGACGATTGTTCACCGGCACAACAAATTTTCCGGTGAGCAGAAGGATTAGCAAAGAGACAAATACTACGTTGAAGAGAGAATGAGTAAGGGGCCCCCGCCGGATCCCGTGGCCGTGCTCCGAGGTCATCGGGCCTCTGTCATGGACGTTTCTTTCCATCCATCGGAACCTCTTCTCTTTTCGGGGTATCCATTAGCTCTGATCTCTCGTGATTTCCTTTTTGACCTTTTTGCTTCCGTTATTCGTATGAATTATTCTGCCTAGTAGTAAAGCGTTGTGATTGCGGTTCATATTAGCTCTGCAGATGGTGAGTTGCGTATATGGGACACGGTCCAGCATAGGACGGTATCATCAGCATGGTATTGACTTCTGTTCGTTCCTTTGGAACTTTCTTTTCTCTCCTGTATTTGTATCTGGTTTATAATTGGGATAACTGATATCAGGGTGCATAGTGCTGCTCACGGAATTATTAGTGTTGCTTGCAGTCGTTCTATTGGGACAAATAGAGTTGTCAGGTTCTCTTCTACATGTAATTGTGTCCGTTTATCTTTCATATCTTAATCCTGTATGGAATTTTAGTTCATTACTTGAATGGTTTGTGAGTTGTGTTATGTGCATACTCATAGTATTTTTACATATTGAAAAATGGTATGCTTATAGTTTAACTCCTTTGTGTGTAGCCAGGGTAGGGATGGAACTGTAAAGTGCTGGGATATTGATGATAGGGCTCTGTCCAGGTATTTGGTGCTTTATGAAGCTTTATTCATTGGCACTATTTTTTAGTTTTTGATCACTCACGCCCAAACATTATGTCTTTAAGAAAGTTGTTGTAGAAGCTATGGTTTTATGAATCATGACTTTGTTGATCCAACAAGAAAATATTGTTGAGAACTCACATAGAATTACACAACAAAAACTGTGTATTGTTATTGATATGGTTCAGTTTTATATAAATTGTACCCACGATAAAGAAGAGAAAAATAACAACCCACTAGCTACATTTCAGCCAAGTGGCAACAGAACTTTAAATTAAATAAAATCTCTCTAAAGAATAGGAAACAATCTAACTAATTCAAAAACCTTTCAAATATCATCTGAACTGGTTGCCCATTTTGAACATTTGGATTTTTTGTGACGCCCATCTTTGTAATTTTCTCATCATGGATAATTTTTGGTGTCTTTTCTTTTTGGTAATTCACATACGTTGTTGGAAAATTTTATGCACAACAGAGTTCCCTCTGTCACAATCAAGACAAATTCCTATCACTTTTGCAAACTCTCCTTGGTGAAGCAGCCTTCTTCTGATTTTTCAAGCCACCATGATGGTCCTAAGTGTATTAATGATCGAGATGAGAAGCCTGTTGATGCGGAAACTTTGGGCTGCAGTGGAGATAAGGCTCAAGGATTTTCTACTGAGCACGCATGCAGATCAGAAGGTTCATTCAAGTTGATAGTTCATGTAATTTTTCTTTTCCAAACGTATGGTTGAGTGTAGCTCACGTTGTAATTGATACGTACTCCTTCCTTTGAGGTCGGAGGTTTAAGTTTCCACACTTTATTTGTTGTAGAAAAAAGGAAAAAGAAAAAGAAATGATGGTACAACTTCTCATTTTAACCTTGTTTTGATGAAATCTTTAGATAATTTTTGCAAATAAATGCTGACTTGAATAGGGTCTAATTTTTGCAACTAAATGCTGACTTGAAAAGGGTCCTTTTCCTGATTTCTGTTGATATACCAGCTGATGGGCTGAAGTATGTGGCTGTCGCAGGGGAGCGATCTTCAGAGGTTTTATGAAGATTATTTTTGTCTGTTTTAACACATATACCACTCATTATCTATGCCCTGATTTCTTATTCTCTCTGGTGGTTGATGAAAGGTTGAAATTTGGGATCTGAATGCTGGGGATAGGTTGCTACGACTCCCTTCAAACGGGGAAGGGGATTGCCCAAATATCTCTACCAAGGATAGAGGTTGGGTTTCATTTTGTTTGCTTAAATCTTCATTAAGTATTTCTTACATTGGTGTTTTTAGTATCATTAAAGTATATCTTTCATAAAATATTAATTAAAATAATGGTAGTAATAATAATAATATTGAAAGGTTTTACCAGTATGGTTACCATTCATTCCTTAACCTTACAAAATAAAGGAATTGATTCCTGGATGAGTCCAACTTTTCGATCCATTACTATTAGTGAACCCAATGAGGATATGTTGATTCTCTTTTCATTTTTGCGTCAACTTTGAATTCTTAAGAATTTGTTTCTGGCAGGATTGTGCATGGCAGTTCAAGCTTTTTTACCGTCTAAATCTCAGGGATTCTTAAATGTCTTGTCTGGGTACTTCTTTACTTATCTTCTTCTTTCTCTTTACCAAGATAGATATGTATTAAAAAAACACTCAAATAGAATAAAGATGCTTGTGTGGATATTTCTCTTGTCATGTTGCCCATAACATCTTGACTCAATAATTACCTAACACCATATAATCTACCGTTCAAAATTGTGTGACCACAGTGTAGGTTATACTCACGTAGTTTTAAAGAATTTTGTATTTGGATCGTGCTATCTTTGGTTCTCGCATTACAGTTCATAGGTTCTATCAATATCACTAGCCATTCCTGTATAGAATGTAAGTTTTACTCTTTCAGTGTCTTTTCAATATTTATAGATACGAGGATGGTTCCATGCTTTGGTGGGATCTTAGGAATCCGGCAGTCCCAGTAACATCAGTGAAGTGTCATTTAGAGCCAGGTGTTTGTCTGGACATTGTGGACTTTAATATATTCTTTCCTCAATGAGAAGCCGTGATTTTGAGTACCTTGTTTGCAGTTTTAAGCATTTGCGTTGATGGATCGTGCCATGGTGGTATCTCAGGAGCTGCAGATGACAAAGTTGTGATGTTTAGTTTGGATCATTCCACGGTATTTAATTTTTTTTTTTATAGAAAAATAAAGAGTGTCTTTTTATGTAACTAAAGTATGGCATAATAATACTGCAACATTGAAATATTCGGCTAGATTTTGATCTTGAATGGGTTGATGTTAAACCTTCCTGGATTTCTTAAGAAGGCGAATTGCTTACTGCAAAATTAAAATATTCAACTCAATAATTGTTCGGTGGAGGGGATGTTCATCATAACTCTTCTTCTATGAGAATTATTTATTTTAGTTGTGCTGAATTATGAAGGGGACATGCCTGGTGAAGAAAGAAATTACTTTGGAACGGCCTGGGATAGCAAAGGTCTCTATTCGGCCAGATAACAAGATTGCTGCAACTGCTGGCTGGGATCACAGGTTAGCAATGTTATGGTTGGGAATTCGGTGGCTTCTTTCTCTTTGGAATGAGCGGTGAGCTGTGCTATATGCATCTGCTGTGCATGAAAATATGTTTCCCCCGTCTACGAAAATAAAACGAAGATATACAATGTCAAAGAAAGATGGTGAATGAAGTATTGAGAGCCACTGGAGAGACGGGAATCCGCGCATTTTATTATTTGATTTCTTGTGGAATGGTTTAAAATTCTGATTGCCACGTCTAGTTGTCCCAGTCAAAATAGTCTTCAAAAGATCTTTTATGAGATGACTGTTGAATTTTTAAATAGAACTGCTTTTTATGTTTGAATTGGGACGAAACATGTGCATGATTGAATGTGTCTGAAATATGCAAAACATGTTCTTGAAGGAAGATCCTTCAATTATACTGTTTAATTTGCTTTCTTTCTCCTTGTGGCAGAGTGCGGATACATAATTATCGAAAAGGAAATCCTCTTGCTATATTGAAGTACCATCAGGCCTTGGTATATTTTCTTTATCTGGCAAAACTACAAAACGTTTTAGAATTACCATTTTTGTCAGTTTCAATAAAACCATTTTGCTTAAAGAAGATAAAAGACGGGGAACATGGCTATCTTTTTTTTCTTTCCTTTTCCCCCCTTCAAACTATATACATTCATTGACTTCATCTATAATTTCCCCTGGATCTTGATTCTTATGCGATAATAATTTTGGCATGCCTACACTAGTGCAAACAACTCTTCATCTTCTTAACAATATTGAAACTTTCTTTTCTATGATTAGTCATTTTTATATTTTTCATGGTTTGGTTGGAGCCCGGAAAGTGTAATAAAGATTTCAGATGAATTTGAAGTGGCTATGGGCCTATGGCTATAAGCTTGGTTTTTAATCACCTGATATTGTAGACTCTGCTTGCTGTTTCTTATTGTTTAGCATCTCAAAAGCTAATGGTTTTCCAATATGATTATTGCTTCACATACTTTCAGTGTAATGCTGTATCATACTCGGACGACTGTAAGTTATTGGCATCTGCATCAGACGACAGAACTGTGGCACTTTGGGAACTCTATCCTCCTCGAACTTAAATTCAAATGGCTGCTGTTGCTTCTGACTTGGGAGGGTACAACGTTTGACTTACCGTGCCCTGATGTGCCTTCTTTATGTTTTTTATTTTTAGAATGAAGTTTGTAATTTATTTTCACTGTGATACTTTTACTGTTAAGAGTGAAAAGCACCCTCCCGAATTTTCGCTTCTGTAGCATCTTTCTACTTGTGTACCGCCCATTGCACACGAATGAACGAGACTCTTATTATCCGTCTCTTTTGTTCAAGACTTTATTGAGAGGTTGTCAGGGTTCTATAGTTGGTTGGCACTAGAATTCAAAGGAGATTGAGGTATTATGGGTTGTTACGTTAATTGTTTGTTTATTTTTCTTCTTGAACTCTTCAGTGGATAATTTTGTTCTACGCATCCTTTTAATTTTGGTCTGGCCGCTTGAATCTTCTTGGTTCTTTCTTGTTCTTTAGTTTGATCGCCGCCGCAAGACCGTTCTTTTAAAAGATATGATTGAGCAAACGGTGGTTCTGTTCTTCTGCCATGTGTTGCTCCTCGCTGGAATGTCTTTTACCCAGGCCGCCAACGCCGGCCACTGGCAACTCCTGCAGGAAACCATCGGCATTTCAGCCATGCACATGCAGCTACTCCACAATGATCGTGTCGTCATGTTCGACAGCACTGACTTTGGCCCATCCAACTTATCGTTCCCCAGATCAAGATGCACAAGATCCTACAATGGACGTCGAATCAGGTACGACTGTACTGCCCATTCTGTTGAGTACGACGTAGCCACCAACACATTCCGGCCACTCGCAGTTCAGACAGATATGTGGTGCTCATCCGGTGGAGCCATGCGCGACGGCGCTCTGGTTCAAACCGGCGGTTTCAAAGCCGGCGACCGGACCGTCAGGATTTTCAAACCTTGCCCAAGATGTGATTGGGAAGAGATTCCGATGGGGTTACTTACCCGTCGGTGGTATGCCACCAACCACATTCTCCCCGACGGTAGCCAGATCATCATCGGCGGCCGGAAACGCTTCAGCTATGAATTCTTTCCTAAACCTGCAGCGTTTTATTGGCATTTGGCAAAGACTAAATCTGCTCCAAGGGCATATAGTTTGCCGTTCTTGGTGCAAACCAACGACGGCCATATCGAAAACAATTTGTACCCATTTGTGTTTCTTCATATCGACGGGAGCTTGTTCATCTTCGCAAATAATCGAGCGATCTTATTCGATTACTCCAAGAACAAGATTCTCAAAACCTTCCCAGAAATTCCAGGCGGCGATCCAAGGAATTACCCGAGTACTGGATCGGCGGTGATTCTTCCATTGGATTTGCAGGCGAAATTGATTGAAGTCGAGGTAATGGTCTGCGGTGGAGCTCCAAAAGGAGCTCATATAAAAGCCCGGAACGGAGTTTTCGTCGAAGCACTGAACACATGCGCAAGAATCAGAATTACCAGTCCAAATCCTAAGTGGGTTCTTGAGATTATGCCACTTTCTCGAGTTATGGGCGACATGTTGTTACTTCCAAACGGCAACGTTTTGTTAATCAACGGCGGGTCGTTCGGGACCGCCGGCTGGGAACTCGGCCGGAACCCGGTTCTCAACCCGGTTCTTTACCGACCCAATAACCCACTCGGTTCAAGATTCGAATTGAACGACCCGAGTACTACCCCTCGTATGTATCATTCAACGGCGATCTTACTTCGTGATGGCCGGATTCTCGTCGGCGGGAGCAACCCACAGCCGGGTTACAATTTTTCCGGCGTTCTTTTTCCGACGGAACTTAGCTTAGAAGCATTTCATCCTGCATATCTGGACCCTCAATTCGCAGCATTGCGTCCCACAATAATAACACCCATATCCCAAATCATGCTTTTTCATGGACAGAGATTGAAGGTGCGGTTTACAGTGATCGACGAATTGGATCCGACGAAAGTCTCAGTGACCATGTTGGCTCCGCCGTTCAATACCCATTCGTTCTCGATGAACCAACGGCTGTTGGTGCTCGGCGGTGGCAACGTAACGACGAGCATATGGCCGGATCTGATGTATGAAGTTGAGGTTAACGTTCCTGTTTGCGGTAATATTGCACCGTCTGGGTTTTATATATTATTTGTTGTTCATCAATGCGTTCCAAGTGAAGGAATTTGGGTTCAAATACTTTGAGAATTGACGTTCTTGTTACACTTTTTTTCTTTTTTTTGAATTCATATTTTGAATATTCTTGATACGGCTGGTGAAGTTATGTTTGATCATGGAATGGACCAGACTTTGTGAGCTTCTGCGATTTAATCAAATTCTTTTAGTTTAAAGTTGTTTCAGCAGAAAATGCAATTAATTACCAATATTGGAACTAGAAAGGCGCGTCTGTGAATCATAAACAACAAACAAAGTAATACTTTTCTAATATATGTTTTGATAATTTGTTTTAAAATATATTTAGGTCTCAAATAATAACCTTTTAATTTTTAGTTTTTGAGATGGAGCCTTCAAACAAACTCTTACCTATTGGTTTGTTTGTTTTATAAAAACACAATTTTCAAAAACTAAAAATTATATGCTTACATTACCTTAAACTTCTTTGTTGTTTTTCTTTAGTTTATAAAATTTGTACATGATATTCTTTTGAGAAAGAATTTATGTGAATTAAGAGTTAGCCAACAACGATTAAAGAAAAGGAAACTAAAACGACCTATGAATAAGATAGCATATTTAGAAATAATCCATAAATATTTGTTTGGTAGCCTAAGGTTAACATAGAATTTGAATTTGTATTTTGTAATTTGATCGATAATACGTTAATTGCATTGGTAATTTACTCAAAAATAATTATTATTATTACATTGTTCAAGAATTGTCTCAGACATAGAGTGTAACAACTTACCCACGAAAACTCCCTAATTAGTAATTCTTTCCTATCTATTCTTATATTATAGTCTATAAATTTATATTAATTTTCATTTGAAGCCATTAAGTTTTCGAGAGGCCAGTTTTAATATTCCAACTTTCATAAAATTTAACATTTATTATTAAAAATATACTTCAAGAAAAAATGTGAGTAATATTTATTCCCCTCTTTGATGGATTAAAACAAAAAATAACTACTAAAACTAATCTATGGTTACATCACTAAATTAATAAAAACTAAACCATATAACTACACCTCCTAATATTTATAATCACTTATAAATTAAAAGTCCTAGATTAAATTGTTCAAGATATATATACAAATACACACCATCCATATCTCAAAAATAGATTATAATTTTTATGATAAAGACTTGCCAATAAATCATCAAAATTAAGTAACCTTAGGCTGCAAATTCTCATCCTCCGTATGTCACATATGAATATTATTAGAGAAATGAAAAAAAAAAAAAAAAAAAAAAA